>CM024764.1:83322751-83850612 GCA_014218235.1 Colocasia esculenta
TCATGTTCTGCAACTCTTATGACCCCGAACCTTCATGCTTATTCATATCTCCTTGCATACTCTATCTCATGCCTCCATATTTTTATGGGAGATACTGATGCAAGATAGGCATCTTTTGCCCCTAAAAGGCCTAAATTTCGTTGAGCATGTTACTCGAATTAAATCGATCTTACTCCCTGTAGCATGTTCTATGTTACTTGTTCTTGTTCGTCCTCAAACCATGTTCAAACCATGCTCTCTCTCGAATTCCTATTTACTGGAAGTACTCTCGCATGTCTAGTTTCATTTGCCCTAATTTCATGATTTTTCATCATGTATACAATTAGTTATGATTTTCTGAACTACCCTATGTCAAAAAGGCAAGTTTCTAGACCGCAATCCAAGACAGAGCAGAACTCTGTCAGACCCAGGCCACGGACCTGAGAAAGTGACTGCCCGACACGTCGCCTTCTCAAGCCCGTCGCGACGCCCTTCTTGTCGCGTTCTCAACGCGACAGGACACCCTCACGTTCTGGCCGCCTGAGCAAGACAGCTCTGTCGCCTTCTGTGTAACCCCCTGTCGCGATCTGCTCTGCTCCTGTCGCCTTCTATACAGCCTATGTCGCCTTCTCAGAGTTTTGCCTGAAAACCCATGAAAAATATTTTTGTCACTTTCTAAATAATCCTTACGCCTTCTTACCGTTATACCCCCAGTAAAAACCCTACTTAAAAATGGTGCTATATTGAATGATTTAAAATACATGTTCACGACTTATTTCTATCTATGATTTCTCTTGCACTTGCACACACTTGAACCATCCATTTATGGCTGAATCTTGCAGAAAATATCTCATAATGTATCTGGTAATTACCGAAATAAGTATAGTAATTGCCCTATTTTAAAGGACTTGTATTCGTTTCTTGCGTTGTTTATATACCGATATCGACGCTCCACTGTTCTAGAATTCCTATAGAACGTCGAGCACATGTTTTATATACACACTTTACTTGGCTTGTGGTGAACTCTCCGTCGGATATTCCTTTCGCCGGACTAGTGAACTCTTGCACAAGGCCTCTGTAAGTCTCCTCTAATCATGGATTCCCACATGGTCGACGAGCTGGTTGTACCCTAATACCTACGATACCCTTTAGGGATCTATATGATCCAAACGGCTATTAGAGATTCACTCTCGTCTTAAATCACGCCGGACCTCTGGACCTGTGCATAACAAGGCCAGTGGTAGGGTCGTGAGTTCCACCTGACTGCCAACACTAAGTGCGCGTGTTGTGCAACTGTTACTATCGCCTGATTACTCGACGTATTACGTGCAATGTCCATTAGCTCTCATCTATACTCTACTCGCTCACCTATTCACGTTCACTCCACTATCTCGTCTATTCATCTAGTGCTCTTATCTATTTCTTGGTACTCTATACTGGCCATTGACTGATTGTCTAAAGATAAACAATATAACCAATGCCTGGCAATATATAAGGGCCCGATCTGGTCCTGGGATGTGCGCCCGAAAGTGCTAGTGCCCATGGGAGTTAAATGATCAGAGTGTTTGGCATTACACTCAGTGCTATCTATCTCGACTATCTATATGACAATCAAAACACAAAACGTGTTATACTCTCTCGATGTCTAGAATGACAAACAAGTGCTATACTCGTCGTGCTATTACTATACTTGTGCTAGTTGTGCTATGGCCATTCTGCTATTCGTGCTATACTCGATACTTGTGCTATTTTGGAAACTATACGCGATCTCGTGCTATTGTGCTATCTTGTTACCTGTTGTGCTATCTCTTACTATATTTGACTCTCTTGTACCTGCTATCTCTAGACACTCTGCCATTAAATGCGTTAATTATTTAAAGCCTGCTTGAGCCTGAGATTTAAGTCCTACTGGGCGTTATCGCTCACCCTACGTTATTTGATGTTGTGTTCTCAGGTGAGACCGAGGATGACACATACACTCACGAGGAAGGGAATGACCAAGAGTGAAGCCAGGAGTACCCTTGAGTCATTATGTTATCTTAGAGTTCTAGTTAGTTATTTTCTTTTATTGCAATGTAATTGGGCCCTGTAGAATGGCTCTGATATTAGTGGTTGTAACTAGACACAGAAAAGTTATTATGAGAAAGATTACTTTAGCATTATTCAATGTGCAATGGTTTGATGTCTAGTACTTGCTCTATACCTTTCTTGCAACTGCCTTCACGCTCCGATATTCCGCGTTGGGGCGTGACAGACCCATTAGGAGTAGGACCTTATGGAGAGCAATAGGAGTCCAAGTGAGAGTCAAAACCAATCATATGTTGAAGGCTTTTGAGCTCGGGCTGAGAAAACTGAGAAAGCGACATATCGACCTGTCGCCTTCAGGGTGGCGACAGGCCTTGTGTCATCTTCTTCATTCAAGGGTCACGACAATCCCTCTGTCGCCTTCTGACCAGTCTGTGCTGTCTTGCTTATTCTTCTGTGACTGTTCATAATATTTGCACATATGCTTTGATGTCATGTTTGGTGCATTGTATCATGTCTATCTTATTGCTTTGATTATTGAAAATTCATAAAAATTAGAAAATCAGGAAAATTCATAAAAATCCAGAAATCCAGAAAAAAAAAAAAGACATCCGTCAGGTAAGTATCTCTAACCCTAATCCCTTCGTATCTATATGATATCTACACTATTATATCAGCTCAAGGACCGCTGGTTCCCAGTGTGTTCCAGGATCTGAGTTCCCCTTCATCAAAAACGAGGATGATCTAAGTACACACTGCTAATCGCTGGATAGGCCGTTGGGTGATATGACTCGGGGACGATGGATTCTATCACACGTCGGGGATGCGAAGTGTCTTGACCCTTGCTTATATTGTCTAGCAATATTATCCTTGAATATTGTTATTTTCTCTCTTTCTTTGCATTCGCTTTTATGATTTCCTTTTTCTTTAGCCCAGCATGCATCATGTAGGAATTTTGAGCTTCACGAATCATGATTTGTCAAAGTCAGCTTCTCAATGATGACCCAACCCAGATCCTCATTCCAGAAAAGAATTCCACTCCGATTTGAAAGTTTTCCTCGAGCTGGTGCTCGGTCCATTTACCAGTGATGGTTCCTATGCAGGATTCCTCTCATCTCCATTCATTATAACAGTCATCCCTTTATCCCCGATCCGCTCATTAGTCGTGACCCGCTCGAAGGCCAGAGTCGAATCGACCCGCCGGGCAGCACCTATCCCCTAATGAACGAAACCTGCACGCTAAAGATAGCCAGGGTACCTCTTGAATCAGGAGGTTGGTCATTCTTTTCTTTGATTTTTTATTCATCCCAAATAGGAACCATCCTCGCACTCTGTTCCCAGCCATGTTCGAAGTTAGCTAGATAATTCTCGCTGCTTATTCGTCCAGAATGGTGTCTCATTACCTTGATGCCCGCTTTTCAGCTCATTCCACTTCATTCCGCTACATCGCCGTTTCACGCCACTTTCGCTCCATCACCGCTCCACTCCCTTGCAAAGCAGGCATCAAGGAGGGGCAATCTGTAGACACCCATTTCTGCCCATAAGTCGAGCAAAATCCCTTGCGTATCATTGACGCCCACGTTGGCTCATCATCGTCAAGCTGGCTTTCTCCGATCATGACATCATTCCCATTAGTTCATCGCCCCGGAGGACTCTTCCTGGTCAAATCAATCTCTTTCACTAAAAACTCTCTGAGTATAAGTCCGATGTTTCATCCTGAAGGCTGTGCATGGCTATTGGACACATTTTATGGTCAAAATGCAGAAAAATACCAGAAGACGACAGGCCATGTGTCGCTTTCTTGAAAACGACATATCCCATGTCGCCTTGATAATTCCACATTTTAAATCCCTCAGAAAATCGAAAATAACTCAAGTTCACCTGCCATATGAGGAAGGCGACATGTCGAGGTGGCGCCTTCAGGAAGGCGACACGATGGCTGTCGCATTCTGGACCTTAAACAGGAAACTCAATCCGAGGCTAATTTGGACCCATGTTATTGATGGTAATTGCTTCTTTTGGACATCCAAATCAAGTCCAAATCCTCTCAATTCGGAGCAGACCTTCCTAACATGTTCCTTTCCGAGTTCCAATGGCCCTGCACAGCCATACTTGCTCCAAGTCGGACTACTTCCCATTATTCCTCTCAGACCCGAGTTGGGAATAATCACCCATAAGTACCTCGTCTCTGCATCTTTTAGGGCAAGGCCGGATTCATTAGTTCGCAGATCAAGAGAGCTTCCTCTCTCCACGAAGAGAGTTTCTTCTCTAGATGACTCAGAAGAGCCCTCCAGGGTGTTTCCCAGCGGCTATCCATTCTCTCTCCCTTTTCTTCTTTATTTCATCAATTTCATGCATGCATAGTTCGTTTTTTCTTCTAGTTTAGCATTAGAACACAAACACACACCCATCCTTAGTACCCCCAGGGTTTAAAAACCCCAATCCTGTGAGTTCCCCCATAATAGTTCATGTACATGCACTTTCATTGAATAGATCTATGCACACGAATTCTAATGGGTTTTCCTTATGTTTAAATCATCTTGGCAGGTGTTTGAAGGTAGACGAAGTGAGGCTCCTGTCCCTTGGCCGGCTGAGGAGCAGGAAGCGAGAATCCACATCTCTGTCCCTCTGAGGAGAAGGCGACAAGACCCCTGTCGCGTTCAAGAAGGCGCCTTAGCCTCTGTCGCGTTCAGGAAAAAGGAAAGCGACACCGCATCTGTCGCTTTGTCAGGTACTCCTTCTACTTCACCTTTCTTTTCCAAGGTAGTCAGCCCTCCACGTCTACATCTACAAGGCGATTACTCTGGTGGCGATCACAGTATTTTCCTAATCCCTACACCTTCACAATCTATTTCAAAAGGGATACAAATCCCGTGATTACACCTTCCACCCGTAGAGTGATCGCATAGCGGGAAGATGTGCGTGGGCTCTTTCCTCCTCCTTCCACCGGCTGGCCGGAGAAGGAGATTCAACTCGGGTACCTGATAAGACAAAAGGACAAGAAAAACACCGGATTAGCCGGAAAGTGCAGTATCAAATACAAAGGAATAAAAATACACGAATGGAAAAAAGGGGGGAGAACACACCTTTTGAGTGGCTTTTTAAACCCCTAAATTATATAGGTGTGTGGGTGTGCATGCATGTGAAAATGAAAAGGGCCACTTAGGGGCCCTATGATATGAAAGAAACTTAAAGGACCACGAGGGGTCCGGAAGGAGGAAAAGGGGTGCTACCCCGAGGTGGCCGACGGCGTGACGGCGCTTGGAGAGAAAATCGAGAGGAGGAGGACGACGATGATCCGCCCCGAGATGTCGCGCGCGACGGCGGAGACGACGACGGCGTCGAGCCAGAGACGAGAACGGAGGCGCGGGATGGTGAGGAACTGGACGGCGAGGCAGGGCTCCGCCGTGTGAAGTTCCCCTCCCTCTCTCTCTAGAAACCTCACTCTCTCTCTCTCTAGAACCCCTCTCTCCTTAACCAAATGGCCAGCTCTCCCAGAAATGGGCTTCTGCGCGAAGCTTAACACTGTTTTAAATCGCGTCTAGAACAGTCGCCGCCTTTAAAGAGCTTAAATGTGTCGTCCTTACTCGCCGCGATTAGCAACCGCTTAACGTCCCATCAATCTGTGATGATTACGGCGCGCGACGATATTTAAGAATCGCGTCGGCCTTAATCATCGCGATTTAGAAGGTCAAATTGATTTGACAGGCATGGCCGTATTCAGGTTTAAAAACGCTTCCACCTAGAGCGTCGCGATTAACTGCCACCTGGTGGTTTGTAAATCGCGGCGGGCCAGCTAGTCGCGATATGTAATTCTGACACCGTCCTGACACTGACAGCGGCATGGTGTGTCAGGCGGCTAAGAATCGCGTCGTGTTCAGACGACGCGATTCTCTGCTGCGACATGCCCCCCCTACCATGTGTCAGGACGTGCGTGCTCTAACACGGACGTGATGGTTTGACTTTTAATCGCGGCGGGTAGGGTGGACGCCATTAAATGTTGGTTATGCGCTGTGCTACGAAGGCGGTACCAAAATCGCGTCGGTCACAACCGCCGCGTTAATAGCTCACAAAAGGCGTCGGCTATGCTGGACGCGATTTAAAACAGTGCCCAGAGCCCTTTCCAGGATTTTTTCGTGATATTTTCTAGCTTTTCTAAAAACCCCAAAAGCCCTAAAAAAGGTAGGAAATATGAAAATTACTTAAAATGTTAACTTAAGACAGTCACTTTTGAGGCGTTACAGTGCAACTCGAGATTTTGTCCAATTTAGGTAAAATTGGCGTGTCTACAGTAGTCAAAGAGGACCATTCAGACTTTGGAGGATATGCTGAGAGCGTGCTGCTTGGACTGGAGTGGCACCTGGGAGTCGCACCTTCCGATGGTAGAGTTCGCCTACAACAACAGCTATCACTCGAGCATCGGAATGGCACCATACGAGGCTTTGTATGGTCACCCGTGCAGGACACCTCTTCACTGGTTCGAGGTTGGAGAGAGGCAGCTTTTGGGACCATAGTTAGAGCAGCAGTGTGCAGATACAGTCAGGCTGGTCAGGTAGAGACTTCAGACAGTGCAGAGCCGATAGAAGAGTTATGCAAATAGCCGCAGGAGACTGTTACAGTTCAGTGTAGGTGACCTTGTTTTCTTGCGGGTCTCGCCGACCAAGGGTGTTATGAGGTTTGGCAAGAAGGGAAAGCTCAGTCCCAGGTACATTGGGCCTTTCCCTATCTCAGAGAGGGTCGGCGAGATGGCGTACAGGTTGAGTCTTCTGATAGAGTTGGCAGGCGTGCACAGTGTTTTCCATGTTTCGCAGCTCAGAGAGTACGTCGCAGATCCTTCGCACGTGTTAGACTACTCACAGCTTGTGGTAGCGCCAGATTTGTCAGAACCAGAGTACCCGGTATGAGTTGTCGACCGCAGAGTGTAGCAGTTGCGCCGAAAGCAGATTCCACTGGTAAAGGTTGTTTGGCAGAACCACGTGGGTGGCGAGGCCACCTGAGAGCACGAGGATGAGATGCAGGAGCAGTTTCCCTATTTGTTTGATTGAGTGGTATGTTATTTCTTCCTATACTGCTTTCCGGCTTAAGACCGAGTTATTTTTATTCAAGGATGAAATGTCTTAAGGTGGGTGGGATGTAAGACCCGGCCCTCCTGGGCCTTTGGCCCCGTCCTCAGGGTCACGACAGGCACCCTGGTCGCGACGTGGTCGTGCCAGAGAGGCCTGCCGCGACAAGTTCGGGTCGCGGCGAACCCGGCTGTCGCCTTCTTGTCGCGACGACGGGGCTGCCGTCGCGTCCATGTCGCGGCGTCTGACAGAGTCGCGACTGATTTTCTGACAGATGTGACCGGTGTCCATCTTGTCAGAACAGCTTTGACGGGTGTCAGGCGCGTACAGCGTTGACGTGACATGGTCAGCCATCGCGATTGCTTTTTCGACTTCAAGGTTTGACCGCCTTTGGGGGGTCGCACCGGGGGCGGCCGTCACGACAGGGTCACGTCGCCTACGGGCATCGTGGCAAGTTAGTTGTCGAGCCGGGTCGGCCCATCGCGTTCTGGGGGCCGTTGGTTTAAAACCGAAAGCGCGCCCCATTCCCCCCCTCACGCCCTCTCACTTCCTCCTCTTCCCCTCTCCTTCACCTCCGAGCTCTCTTGCAGTTTTCTCGTCCGTTCTTCGTGCTCGAGGTGTTCGTGCTGAGGTGGTGAGATCCGGTTCGTGCAGGGGCCGTGTTCATGTTGCGTGGAGTGAGGAGGAGGTGTTCTTTCCTATGAGAAGGCCCCAACGGGTTGGCTCTTCACGTGGAGGTAGGGACTCTTGATCCTCTCGCCCTAAGCATGCTCCCTCCCCCTGGAGATCATGTTTTCCCTGTGATTGTGGCGTGGGAGTGTGAGGAATCCATGCTTGAGGTGGAGAGAGGTTTCCCTTTGAGTGTAGATTCATTTAAATCCATGTTTGTGGGGTTGTATGGGTGGTTTGCATGATTTACTACTTTTAATATATGTTGAGCATGCTCCCCCCCCCACGTGGAATGTTTATTTCGTGTTTTGGGGTGGTCTCCGGGAGGAGTGCTCCGGAACCCCCCTCTGCTGAAGACGCGACCACTTTAGAGGGTGCGATCTTGTCGTGACGGCCTTGCCGATCGCGACATGATTGCGACACTCTTAGGTGTCGCGACCGGGTCGCGACGGTGAGGGCCGCCGTGACAGTGTCGCAACAGGGTAGGGCGTTGCGACGAGGTCGCGACGGCCCGATGCATCACGACTACAACTGAGAGATAGGTTTTGGTCTTGCGAAGTCCCGTGCTTTGTGGAGTCTTCGCCGTTTCTGCTTTTTACTGTACCTGTGGCACCTGTGCTAGTTCCCTAGTACGGTCCTACACTAGTCTTCGCCCGGTGCTCGGCACTTGAGGGCTTGTCCCGTGAGAGAGGTTGTTACCGTTGCCTGGGACCCCCATCCTCGTGCGCCTTAGAGGGAGCGTTCGGGGTGACGAGTGTGCTCGAGTCACGGACTCTGGAGCTCAGGGGAAAATGGTGGTTTGGACGGCGGCGTTGAGTCGTTTGTAGAGCTCTATTGGTTAGGCCTGGGACACCGAGGACGGCCGGAGTTCTACCCGGTGCAGGCTAGCCAGTCCTTTTCTCACTGCCTCGCTCTTTGCGGCCCTGGAACCACTTAGAGAGGCCAGGCGTAGGACCGTAGTCCGGCCAGACTACGGCGGTTACTGTTGTGTACTTTGTGTCCTACCTCACTTTGAAGAGACGTGGGGGTTAGGACCTAGGTCGAGGATAAGACGTCGGTGGGCGCATCTGACCTTTGACTAGTGGTAGTGCTTTCCGTAGCTAGTGTTCCCTGTCCAGGCAGGTTTCCCCCTATTTGTATTTTACTAGCCGTGTGGTTGTCACAACGAGCAGTCATACGGGTTTTCAACCGTATTATACCTCCGCACCACGCTGGTTGTAGCTTCGCTTCCGCACTTCCGTTCATAGGTAGAAGATATAAACTATAGTTATTTATTTATATATATATAATATATTCCTCTGCCTGTTAGAGCCAGTAGGAGATTGGTAGTCCCTACTGAGCTTCTGTTGTGAAGCTCATCCTCCTTTTTCCAAGTGAGACTGCTCAGCAGCGGCAGGGCGCGCGGCCGGGTGGAGGAGACGGGCGGTAGGCAAGGACCCCATAGCTAGCAGTGGTTCCCCTCTTAGTGTACGTCACCCTCGGGGTATGCCCCTAAGGGACTTGTTCTTCCCCTGCCTTTTACTTGTACTAGCGTGCGTGCGTTGGGACTGTACTTAGGGCGGTACGCAGCGGTCTCGCTCTCTTTTCTGTTTCCGCTTGTACACTTCTAGTTTAGCAGTTGACGTTTACTTCCGTTGCATATCATGTCAGATTTATACTTTTATCCCTTCCGGGTCTCCAGATCCGTGGACGGTGACCGCGAAAATTGGGTCCTCGGCGTGGGCCGAGGGTCGGGTTCTCGGGTCGTTACACAAATATCAAACATGATATTATTGATTTTATAAAATGCAAAAAGATATTAACAACTACTTGTTACCTTCCTTTTTGTGGAACACCATGTAACCACAACTCCTTTCCATTGCTCTATGTTGACACGAGGGTCATTTGGAAGCTTCTGTTTGTTTGGTTTTAAGTTAGGATTGAAGTATTTCTTTCTCAATTCTAGCTTCAAGATCTCCACTTTTGATTCAATCCTTCATGACCCATTCTCGAGCATATTCTGGAATCTCATATTTTCTCTACATAAAACATTCAGCATGTTAGGATAGAATACTTATTGAAAATTTGTATAAAAATAAAAAATATAACCTTCACATATTCCACACATCATCTTATGTATTGCTGGCATTTCCCTCCAAGTTTCAACATCAATGGGCAATTTGTCACCAATTCATGCCACTGTTCCTAAGAACAATTTCAAAGAATGCCCCCCTTCACCAAAGGGTTGTCCAATCTCACTAAGTTCAACATGGATCCTTTTGTCCATGTCCATGCCATGTACATCACGAGCTGTATTTGGACCTCGATGCCTCTTTTTTTTTTAGGACATGCATAAAGATTCCTCAGTTTCATCTTGATCCTCTTTTTCACATTTGAGGCTTCAAATATTTGAGATATTTTTTAGACAGCAATCCATCTTAAAATTTGTCGATGTCAATGCGGGTAAACCAATCATTAGAGAGCTGAAATGAAGATGACAATATACATTAGTCATACATGATAATATACAAAGTTAAGGAATGTGGGGCACTTCTTATGAACATACAAAGTATGGGTAGTCATTTAGAGAAAAGGAATGTGGGGCACTCTTTATGAATAAGTAGATGTAGCACAACACAAAGAAACCACACTCAGTGGCATTGACCTGTTGTGGCACCTAGAACAAAAATAGATTTATTGAATTAGAAGTCATACTACACAAGTTTAGAGCATAAACATTGGAACTACTGCAAGAGTATGTATATTTAAACAAGTTTACCTATGGCACAAGAAGTGGGATATAAGCTATTTCTTCTTCACTATCTTCCCTTCCTTTTACAGCATAAATACCAAACACAAATCTATGTAAAACAAACAAACTGACATTAGATATATGAGAACTAGGATACTGTTCTATCAATTAAGATGAACTAATAACAAGGATATATGAGAACCATCAGTCTACAGGGTTGTAGTATGGGAGGGGTTTTTTTTATTGCCAGATAGATAATCAGTCCTATATCCATATCAACCTTTTCTGTGTGGGCAACAGAAAACATAGATGAAATTAGTTGAATTTACATGATCTGCATCTTCCACAGGTCATAGTTCACACATAAATCCCTACGCAATGACTATAAGCAGACTGTAGTCACATGACTCATTTTCTCCTTTGAAACTACTGGCATGTGTGCACCAACAACAGTGTCCATAAAAATATCAACTTGCATTTATCCCCTACTGGTGCATTCACTGAGGAAGCCTAAATCAAACATCAAGAGGCATATTCTTAAGAGAACAAAAATATCCATAATAATTCATTATCTATTAATCAACAAGACAAAAAGCCATGCCAAGTGCAGCCCTGTTTGCATACATGAAACATGGTTTTTTTTATTCACCTGCTTGTACTCACAATGCAAGACATAACTTCGACAGGAAATACAAGTATCCATGAAGTTGTTAACATTTATTATAATATCTGTTGTAAACAAAGAACCTAATACTGTAGAGCATCTTTTCTTCCCCTGCCAAGCATGTCATTAATATATGCACTTAATGACAAAATCAATAATGTTAACAACTAACATATATACTGCAATTAAGATGCATAGAGTAATTTCAAAATTTTACTTTTTAATTTCACCAAAAAGCCTTGTTGGATCTACGCTGTGAAGAGAATCTAGAAGCAACATAACTGGAGGGTTGCTTGAAGAGCTTCCCCCGAGGTGACATAAGATTAGAAGGCTCCAATGTCCCCTGTAAAAACACTCACTATTAGAAATATATAAATTCAAAAAATAGAAGAGATATAATTAGAAGGTAACTCACCATACGCATATTGGAACAAAAGTGTACTTCTTTGTGAATACATTTTTATGTTTAATCCATGATGCTACTTTGCCTTGTGTTGAGGATTTCATGGATATGCAAACCAAAGGCAATCAAAATAATCAAAGGAATCCAATTCTTCTGTCGAGAAAATACTCCACAAATACCTAGAGCGAAAAAGAATTAGTATGCATTTCAAGTGATATATTCTTAAATTAAGATGTATGAGTTTCCAAGATCATGATGTAAGAGCTCACTGAATATGTGACTGGAAGTCATTTGTGTTTAGATTTTGTGGTTTTTTTGAGCTTTTATAAATGTCTTCCATCCCTTTTTTCCTTTTGTTAAGTAAGTCATGACTTGCACTAGGGCCATGAACCTTAGACACCACTTCTTTCTCTCTCAAAGCTTTTTTTCTTCCCTGGAAGGCTAAAAATTGAACAACATACATACAGAAAATAACAGCATATATGAATGGGTTGAAGATTACTTACATGATGGTTGGTTGGGCACCTGCAATTGATTGGAGAGTTGAGAGAGTTATTATAAAAAATGAAACAGATATGATTTCAGAGACTAACATAGAATAAAAAATGAGACAATTCAAAACAGAAGATTTGAATTGAACATTCAAATAAGTATCTTCAATTTGTATCACTACATAAAAGTGAACATTCAAATCGGTATCTCTATCCCATCAATGTCATCCCTCTCCCATGTCACATTAGCATCACTAGAAAATCGATATCAATATCACCACTGATAAGTGCAGACTGATTGCCATCATTTTCTATGCTTTGCTCACAGTGCATCTCAAAGTAGCTTCTTGGCTTTGTCTTCCTAACTACACACCCCCCTCTTCCTTTGGATCATTTATGTACCACACTTGCTCAACTTGGGAGGCTAAAACATAAGGATCATCTATTCATAGTTTGTGACTGAAATTTACCAATGTGAACCATCTTCTCCCTCATTCCTCGCTGAATATCAACCCACTCACACTTGAAAGCAACACCTTCATTGCTCCATAGTAGTTGAATTCTACAATTTCCTCTATAACTCCATAATGCATCATATCTGAGCGAATTGGATATTTATCCTTGAGCTCGAAAAACTAGAAGTTTTTGCAGACATAACAACTCCACTATTTTGTGTGACTCTATTTGCTCCACTTTCCGTGTTTGAAAACGAAAACCATTCAAAGCAAGAATTAAACTTCTTCACCAGCTGTAATGGACAATATTTAAGCCAACAAAACTTAGCATCCACCCATCCTCACTTTGTCCTCGCAAATTCTCAACCTATACAAATTGATACATATGGGTTACCATCACTATTGCATCTCTCTTTTATGTAAACACAATGAAAGAATATTCACTCACTGTGGATTTAAACCATTGGGGAAACTCTATGATGAGTGCATTCTATTTCCATTTCGGATAAACGTGATCTTCTTTCTCGAATCAAATTAATGTGTCTACTGCATAGAAGATATGTGTATGAGAACCATATTGAACTAAAATCAACAAAGCTATTTGACTAGTTTAAAAAAAAAAAAAAAGTGGCTTACTCTATGTAAGGAGCTACTGCCTCACAATTATACAACACATACGATGTGCTTGGATCAACTCTTCATTGCTAACATTGCAAATGATCCCAACACCTAAAGGACGTCCGCTTTCAGAAAATATCTCCCATCCCTTTTCTGTCGGGACCACACCATCATCTTCATTTCTTAAGGGTTGGTTAAGCCATGTTTGAACATCATCATCCAAATATCTTGATGCAAATGTAATGGTCTCCTCTGCTAAATAGCCTTTAGCCATTGAACCCTAAGGATGTGCCCTATTGCGAACATATGACTTGAGTCTCATTAAGTACCTAACAAATTATTTGTGAACAGCCACATTAATCACAATGTATCTGAAATTTATAATGTAACAAGAATTGACTATATAAGTACCTTTCGATGGGATACATCAGACGATAATGTACAGGACCAGCAACTCTTGCTTCATCAGGTAAGTGGATGAGTAGATGTATCATAATATCGAAGAAACTTGGAAGAAAATCATCACCAAGCGGCATAAAATTATTGCAATTTGTTGTCAAAGGTCATAGAAATTACTAGCTGAAGATGTTTTAGAGCATATTTGTGAAAAGAAACTGCAAAGGTCAATATTATTGATCTTACTTCTTTTTGTGTTATTCCCCGAATTGCTACTGGAAGTAATTGTTGAATGAGTACATGACAAGCATGGTTCTTCAACCCCAAATCTTTTGTGATCTTTGGGTTAATATGTCTTGAAATGTTGGATGCATAACCATCAGGAATTTTGACATGTTTTAAGACTTCACAAATAGTTTCTCTCTCAATGGTGCTCAATGTGAAGATGGCGGGTGGCAAGATCAACTTTGTTGGACCCAATGTTTATGGATGAAGAGATGTCCTTATACCCAAATGTTCCAGATCTTGACGAGCTTTCAATCCATATTTACTTTTACCAACAATGTTTAAAAGAGTGCCAAGAATGCTATCACATACATTTTTCTCAATATGCATCACATCAAGATTATGTCGAATAAGTAGAAGTTTTCAATAAGGCAGCTCAAAGAAAATGATTTTCTTCTTCCAAGACAAATAGTTAGATTCCACATCAACATTTCTCTGGGATGTATCTTTCTTATATTTCCTTTCAACTTTCATCCTACTTGATCGTTTCATAGGCTTACTTATAACTTTTGAAAGTTTTCCAAAAGTGAAATTGAGACTATATAGTTGATCTAAAACATCATCCTCAGACAAAGGAGTAGGTCTACCACTCCACTCTTCTTTTCCATCAAATCTTCGTTTTGAGGATCGAAATTTGTGATCTTTTTTCAACCATCGACGATGACCAATGTAGCAATACTTGTGGCTTGCTTTTACCCATTATGAAGGTGTCTCCTTGTTACATGTAAGGCAAGCTAGTGAGCCTTTAGTGCTCTAACCAGATAGATATGCATATGCTGGAAAATCATTTATCGTCCACAATAATGCAGCACGTATACAAACATTTCACCTTTAGAAGCATCATATGTTTGAACTCCATGCCATAGCATCTGCAATTCCTCTATAAGTGGTTGTAAATAGACATCAATGTCATTGCAAGGACCATTTGGACCAGGAAAAAGCAAAGATACAAAATATTTGGTGCCTTCATACAATGCCATGGAGGTAAGTTGTATGGAGTCAAGAGCACAGGCCATGTACTATGACTGGTGGTCATTGTGCCAAAAGGATTGAAACCATCACTTTCCAAACCCAAACATATATTTCGAGCTTCTGAACCAAATTTATCAATAGCATCTAAAGTCTTCCAACAAGGAGAATCAGCTGGATGTCTCAAGATGCCATCCTCTTTCTGCTCATCCTGATGCCATCACATGTTTACAGAAAATTTAGAGCACATGTATAACCTTTGCAACCTTGGAATTAATGGAAAGTGACGAAGAACCTTCTTTGTGACCTTCTTTTTGTTATTACCACCCCCTTCATGTGTAATCCAACGAGATTCTCCACATTTAGGACATTGTTCAAGTGACTCATACTCTTTCCCATACAATACACAATCATTGAGACATGCATCAATTTTGTGATAACTATATCCCAAGTCACCAATAAGCTTCTTCACCTCATAAAATGAACTTGGCAATACCTCACCTTCTGGAAGTGCCTCTTTCAACAACTTCAAAGCATGTTGAAGGCCGTGTTGATCATTTTACCTATACACTTTATGTTGAATAGCCGGACTATAAATGAAGTTTGTTGAAGTTTTTGCAACCTGGATACAGTGGTTGTTCAACATCTTCAATCAACTTGTACAATTTAGTACAATCCCCTTCATTCTCATCATTACACTTGGTCTCCATGTCAACACATCTTGCAACATGTCATGAATATGAACATCCTTTGGAAGTTGTTCGCATGAAGTAGCTTCGGTCAGTGGGCTTTTAGAACTTGAACCAGCCCCATGGAATTCTCAAACCTTTTTCTTTAATGACTCCATTAAAATACAAATGTTCTCTAACTATTTCCTTTTCCCATGTGTAAATGCAAGCACAGTGGACACAAGGACACTTGATAGTTGCAGAACCAAAAGAAGATTGGCAAGCAAAATGAATGAACTCATCAGCCCCATCTAGATACTCCTTTGAGTGTTTCGGAAGATCCATCCAACTCCAATCTATATTCATGATGAAAGAACTACACTATAACGAAAAACAATAATGTTTTTAAAATGATATAATATACAAGGGGAAAATACTGATCACACTAAAATAAATGAACACATATAGAAGAGGACATTAGCAGATCTAGAAGAAAATTCATTATCATATAGAAAAGGACATTAACAGATAGAAGAGAACATTAGCAGATAGAAGATGATATACCACAAGAAAATCATCTATAATATGTCATTTTAGACTGACATGTGCAGTGGGGCAGTCGACCAGCAGTGTGAATAACTGACAACGAAGTAATAGTTGGTGACAGTGTAAAACTTGTTGCTCGGAAGCCACACAACTCTAGTATGCCTGCTATAATAGCACGGATTGTTATATCTAGGACAAGATAATATAGATGTCCGCAACAAGCTCTCTTGGTGGCAACTTGCAAGCGAACGACAACCAAATCACTGTCTAAGGTGGCATGTCTAGTCAAATGTAATAATAACATACATAAAAAAGAAGAGACAGGTTTATGTGCATTGTGCGCATGGACTCAGCTATATCAATCTCACCACCGAGTAAATAATTTTGTTTTCAAAACTCCATGGCTTAGCATGTAGCGCTGCCAGACTCTTGAGCGAGAGATATGAAGCCAAACAACACTCCAGAGTTAGAAATAGGGAGGATCACCTTGTAAAGATTAACACTAGTAGCCTCCATCAGGCGGGTAATTAATAAATTTGACACAATTTTAGTACCACATAGGAGGCCAATTAAATGCTCAGTTAGAACAGGAACAAATCACAAATACCTATAATTAATAAGCGTGCAAAAAATGCATATATTGTAGAAAGTACTTGTGTGCTTATAATTTTGTTAATAAACATAGCAGGAGTACAAGGCCCTTCTATGTATATATAATGCATATGTAGAATCACTGTTCGGTAACAGGTAAAATCACATGTTCAGTCTAAAGAGCCCCTTCACAGTTTTCTGCCCCTGCCCAACCTGAAACAAAATAGGAGCAACCTAGATAGAAATAAAATAGGAAATACCACAAGAAAAGGATGAAAGATTTGGAGGTGGATGCCGTAGGGGTTGGGGAGATGAAGGGGAAGGGATGAGATTGGCAACACGGCAGGTTTTAGCAGTGGAGGGCTGCAGACAGAGGTGGAGTAAGAGTGGATATGGAGGAGAAACCAAGGGAGGAGAGAATGAAAAAGATCGACTGAGGTAGATCACGGCAGGATAAGAAGAAGCAGGTGATGGGTGAAGAACACGAAACTTGCAAAGACGACACTAAGATGGAGAAGACACCGGGAGGTGGTATGGCGAGGAGGAACAGTCTAGGCAGATATTAACAAGACGAAACCCTAGGATAACAATAGAAGATAGGAAATAGAAGAGGGAGATATAGGTCACTGAAAAAACAGAAAGGGCGGGAGGGGAGGGGCCGATCGGCGGCACTCTCCCCTCCACCCCCAAATAACTCTGCCCGGGGGCGAACAATCCGCCGGAAGTTGGCGAGGTGGACGCCGGAAGAACAAACACGAAGAAGATCCATAAACCCTAGGTTCTAATCGAAAAGGGCGAGGGGAACCGAGCAGCTTAGGGACCTACTACAGCGTCCATCTAAAGCACCAGAGACATAGGAGGAGGGCGGATAACCTGGTTGACGAGCTGATGCGGCTGGAGGGGAGGATCGGTGAGCGACCTCGCCCTGGAGCTAGAACTCCTTGGCAGCACCTACTTCTTCCCCCTGGGCAACGCCGGGTACCATAGCGACGACGACCGTTCGAATGGCAGCTGGACCCCCGTCTGCTGCAGCAGCAACGTCGCTGCCAGCGCCTGCTCTGGATCAGCACCTCCTCGCCCCGCTCCTTCCTCCCCGACCTCGCCTTGCCCCACCTGTTGGTGTGCGTCTGCACCGCGAAGGGTCTGGGTCGATTTGGGGAAAAAGAGTGGCGTGGGGAAGGGGTTTCGCACAAGAGGGGTTTCGAGAGAGGGGTGAATCGGGTTCACTTTTTGAGGGGTTGCGGTATAGTTATAGTTAGGATTAAAAAAGAGTTATAAAATTAACATTTTAAACTTGTTTATACTTACAAAACTCAAAATCATAACTATAATATGTTACTGTAGACCAACTTTGTTGTAGTGAATACAGCATGGTCAATCCGCATGGTTCGGCGAAACATGGTTATGATCACGATCCGACGACAATCATAGAGATCCCCTGCGAGATTCGTGGGGTCGTCCAATTGTTCCACTGGTAACCTAACCCTATAAAAGAGGCAGACACTCTATAAATATTGGTATGTCATTCTACTCCTTAGGCTAAGTCATTATATTCGACTAGCGATTGACTAGAGCGCTAGAGTATCTCTACATCAAAACCTCTTGATAAATTTTACAGATCAATCAAGAGCTCGAACCACGCATCTCACGTCAACTAAACGTACCTCAATAAAATCACCTCGACATAATCATCTCGGCTCAGACACCTCAGGCAGATCACCTCGATGGTCATCTCCACTTGAGCGGACGGTGGTTAGTAACCGTAACAGATATGAACCTCGATTAAATTCGAGTCAGATCCGATCAAATTAAAATATCTTTAAACCGAATCACACCGGACCATGTTCATTCTTAATAAATAATAGATCTGCAACGTGAAATGGCCGCGTCGACCCATCCTTCTCCTCTACCTTGCTGGGCCTCCCTCATCCAGCTCCCTGGATCTACGGCCTTCTTGTTCGTCTTCTTCTTGCTCACATCTCCGCGGCTTCCCCGCCCCTTACTCACTGCTCTGCTCGCCCATGGCCGCCGTCTTCACCTTCCTCCTCTTCACCGCTCTCAGTCTCCACCATGTCTCCGCCCAGTTGGCCTCCTACATTGTCCACATGGACAAGTCCGCCATGCCCAAGGCCTTTGCCGACCACCACGCCTGGTACTCTGCCACCGTTTCTGACGCCGCCGCAACCGCACACCTGCACGCTGCCGACGCCGTCCCGGACCTTCCTTACCTAATCTACGTCTACGACAAGGCCATCCATGGCTTCAGCGCACGGCTTTCGGCTTCCCAGCTGGAGCAGATCAAGAGGTCCCGTGGCTTCCTGCATGCATACAAAGACCTCCCCGTGGAGCTGGACACCACTTACACTCAGGACTTCATCGGCCTCCGCGAAGATCGCGGCATATGGCCTGCGTCCCACCATGGCAAGGGGGCCATCATTGGGGTGATCGACACAGGGGTCTGGCCCGAGAGTCAGAGCTACGCGGACGACGGCATGCCGGCGGTGCCGGCGAGGTGGAAGGGCGCTTGCGAGGTGGGTGATAACTTCACCACCGCCATGTGCAACCGCAAGCTTATCGGAGCTCGCTCCTTCAACCGGGGCCTTCTCGCCGAGGAACCCAACCTCAACATCTCCGTCAACTCCCCTAGGGACACCGACGGGCACGGCACTCACACATCGTCGACTGCCGGGGGCAATTACGTCAGGGGGGCCAGCTACTTCGGTTATGGCTCCGGCACGGCCAAGGGGGCGGCGCCGCGCGCCCACCTGGCCATCTACAAGGTGCTCTGGCGGGAGGGCACCTCCACGGCGGACGTGTTGGCGGGGATCGACCAGGCCATATCCGATGGCGTCGATGTCATCTCCATCTCCATGTCATCGAGATCAACAGGATTGTACGACAACCCTTTGGCCATCGCGGCCTTTGCTGCCATGGAGAGGGGCATCTTCGTCGCTCATACCGCCGGTAACCGTGGTCCCGACCTGACCACAATACGCCACGGCATTCCTTGGGCGCTTACCGTCGGCGCAAGCACCACCGACCGCCGTTTCGGCGGCACGGTGGTCCTTGGCGACGGCACCGCCATCCGTGGGGGATCGCTCTACGTTGGGATGCCGCCGTCCATAAGGCTGCTGCCCCTCGTCGCGGTCTCCGACTGCAACAATGAGACGCTAGTACTGGAACAGGGCCGAAACAAAGTGGTCCTCTGCCAGCAACCGCTCCATGATCTCATCGACAACTGGGTCTACCCTCCGAGTACCGTTCAGCGGGCGAGGTTTCCTGCAATCTTTATAGCCACTAGCTACAAGATAGAGACAAACTCCAAGTTCGACTACCCCGCGGTGTTGGTAACTCCTGCCGACGGCGCGCGCCTCTTGGGCTACCTGAACAACGCCTCCAACCCGAAGGCGAGCCTCAGGTTCAGAAAGACCTCGTTCGGCACCAGACCGGCCCCTGCCGTGGCCAGCTACAGCTCCAGGGGGCCATCCCGGATATGCCCATATGTGCTGAAGCCGGATGTTGTGGCCCCCGGCACCGGGGTCATTGCGTCCTACGTCCCCAGCGAGGCAATGGGCAGCCCGTTCGAGGTCCAGCAGGGGACCTCCATGGCGTGTCCCCACGCTGCCGGGGTGGCCGCCATGCTCAAGGCCCTCCACCCCGACTGGAGTTCCGCGGCCATCCGGTCGGCCATGATGACCACCGCGAGCACGTCGGACAACACTGGCGGCCAGATATCAGACCCCGCACGGAGCAGGGATTCAGCCTCCCCATTTGACATGGGATCCGGCCAGCTAGATCCCAATAGGGCCGTGGACCCAGGCCTGGTCTACGACGCCGACGCCGGCGACTACCGGCGGCTCCTCTGCGCCTTGAACTACACGAAAGCGCAGATCCGGGCAATCACTAGGTCGGGCATTAAAAGCCGCTGCTCGGACGCGTCGCTGGATTTGAACTACCCCTCATTCGTCGCCTACTTCGACCCGGTGGGAGCGAGGCCCTCCGTCGTGAACAACAGGGTCCGGGAGTTCCGCCGGACTGTAACCAGCGTGGCCGACGGGGAGTGGAACTACACGGCCGAGGTGACGCCCATTGACGGATTCGGGATCAAGGTAAACCCCACGAGGCTGGTGTTTAGGAAGAAGAACGAGAAGCAGAGCTTTACACTGAGGATGGTGCGCCGGCGGAAGATGGTGTACAGAGAGACGGCATATGGGTGGCTACGGTGGGTGGACCGCCGGGGCGGCCGGGTGGTGAGGAGCCCCGTGCTTGCCGCCTCCACGGACGTTCTCCCCTCCGAAGAAAGCTAACCAGGTGGTGAGTATTAAGAAAACCAGACAAAGGTATTGTACTCCATTTCATCTCCCACCATTTCATATGTGACCTCAACGGCTCCACTAATTCTGTAGCTTCGAAATTTGAGGGCTGTCAAGTATGTCGTGATCATAATCGTCATTAAGTCTTTAATTTCCCTCAAATTTTACCTTATCTGAACTACCTATTCAGATGTTCTACAAATATGCTTTGCACTTGCAGCCGTTCTGCTTTAGAGCAGGCCACAACCTGAATGCAGACTTCGCAACGCTCGTGTTTCGTCTTCCTTTTTCATTCGATCCTGCCCCGTGGCCTCTGTTAAAGCTTTTGTTTGGCTCCTCACTGTGTATCTTGAGGTGCTTGTTCTGGTTGTCTTGCTTCGTTTTTCCTTTGTTGCGTCTTCTACTGTATTTTGGTGTGAGCCGCTACTCCTTCGGTCTCATGCGCTTGTACCTTCTAATATAATTAGTTTTCTTCACTGTTCAAATGAAAAAGGAACTTTTCATATGTATCCTTCACCCTTCCTTTATAAATAAAAGATGATAAGATGCTCTTATCATCTTGGACCTAGTCACCTCCTACGACCCAACCCATATCGCTATGTGCTTGGCAAGCATTATTACACAAGCCACCAACTTCAGATGATATAAAATATCGTGGTTTCCACGGGGCAAACAGACGTGTTGTCTTATGCATGAATGTAGAAGAAAATACAAATTATTTATTTTAAGATATTTTACATATATTCTGCAAATATTACTATTTATATGTATATTTTTTTATCTAAATTAAATGTCTGAAATACTTCTTGATACGGGTAAGGACCACCGGCGTGGGGTCCACGAGTATGGCCGACGAGGCCGGGTCGTCGGGTCGATTGACAAGGTCCTCGGCATAAGATCTGATCGTCCCCATGTAAGGAAACTCCAGCTGCGCTTGCCTTCTCCAAAACCTCATTCCTAACAGGGAAAGGCTCTGAGATCTCGGGTCGTGACAGCCCCTCCGTCCCTAGCTGGCAACTGCCAGCTGGAAACCAAGGGGCAGCATCCGTTGATCGCGCCCCCTTACTTTGGGACGTTGAGTCTGCAAGGAAACTTACGTGGCTAACTAAGGCAGGGGGAAAACCCATCTTGCTCAACCTCACCCTATAAAAACAAAGGAGACGCTTCAGGCCAAGGTATGCTACTCGTGGCACTTGAACTCTCTTACATCTTCTCTCGCAATTAACTTGGGCGTCGGAGTGTCTCCCCACCGAGGCCACTCGGTGGTTCTTTGCAGGTACAGCGCAAGAAATCTGAGCCGACGACGACGTCGCCATCGCCTTGGGGCCCACCCGATTTGACCCCGGTCAAATCTCCCTTTGCTTGTGCAGCAACATTTGGCGCCGTCTGTGGGAAATCGATACAAAAAGCTATCCCCAATGGCACCCAAGGTAAAGGCAATCGCTCGCACGTCGGAGGATGATGTCACCCTCGTCAACACCACCGAAGCAGCGGTGGGAACATCCAATACGGGGGACCAAGACTCATCGACCTCGTCGCGGCTCGAACGCGTCGAGCAAACGTTAGCGAATCTCCAGCTGATTCTAATGAGGCTGGAGCAGAACCAGCGGGCCTCCCCCGCTAGGGACGAAGGTCCGAGTCGCCCAGTGGAGCAGGCTCAAGGTGAGCAAAATGTTACCGAGGCTCCCAACCGACAGCACTCGGCTCCGGCGTTGTCGGCAAGCCACGCCGACGTTCCACCGTTGGTAGGTGGGACCCCGGCACCGCCTATTGTTCAAGCCGACAACGCTCCTCCCGTCACGCCAATGGCGGCCGCGGGAATCGCAGTGAGGACCGACCTCGCCGACCACTTCTCAGCGGAGTCCGCTCCAGGTACTAACAGCGAGTCTCCCTTCGACTCGCGGTGGAAGGACGACATGCGGGAAATGAACAGGAAGATAGAGGCCTTGCAGCTCGGAACCCGCGCTCCTTCAGTGGCGACGCTTCTCACCTCCTCACCGTTTACAGAGGAAATCACCTCGGCGCCAGTCCCGTTGAAATTCCAACTGCCCAAATTCCGGCGTTATAATGGAACAACTAATCCCGTCCACCACCTTGATCATTTTCAAGGGCAGGTGGAAATGATAAATGTGACTGATGCTTTAAAATGCAGAGCTTTCATGTCAACATTGGATGATGCGGCGCTACAATGGTTCAAAGCGCTGCCAGCGTGGTCGGTCCCAAGCTTCGCCGACCTGGCTCAAAGGTTCCTAGACCACTTCTATAACATGGTGCAGCATTCGCTATGCACCGACGACCTATGGCTGATAGCGCAGAGAGAGGGCGAGATGTTTCGCGATTACGCCAAGCGCTTCCAGGTCGAAATAATGAAAGTAGTGGACCTGGACCTGAGAACCGCAGTCAACATCCTCACAAGGGTATGCACCGACGCGGCGTTCGTGGCATCAATCGCCAAAAAGCCACCGGTAAGCCTCTCCGACCTCCTCTCTCGGATGCAGAAGTACGTCCGACTGGAGTCGACCCTTGGAGCCGCCGGGCGTCTCAAACGACCGTTAGAGAGAGGAAGCGCAAGCTCGGGGCCGAGCGAGAAAAGGCCGAGGAGGGAGGAGCACCGCGGAGACAGGCGCCGGGAGCTTGAAAGCCGGCGAACATCGGACCAACGACCCGACGAGTACCGCCGCGTCAGGGACCTACCTCGATTCGGGAGGCTGCCATCAGAGATCCTTCCCGTCATCAAGAAACTTCCGGAGTTCAGGCGACCTGAACCAATTGCGAGGCCTCCATCTGGGCGGGGGGCCGATCTGTATTGTGAGTATCATAGGGGCTACGGACATTTAACTGACCAATGCAGGAGCCTCAAGATGGAGATAGCGGAGATGCTGCGCCGAGGAATAATCGGGAAGGACATCGTCGACGGCAAGCCCAAGAATAGGGAGCCAGAAGAAGATCGTGAACACGAAGGGAAAGGGGCCGTCTTGGTCCTCGCAGGCGGACCGGAAGGAGGCGACGACAGCAGCAGAAAAAGAAAGGCGTACGCATCGGCTGTCATCCTCGGTGTGAGCCAACCAGCGCCGAACTTAAAGGAGGTGATCACATTCTCCGCCGAAGACGCGATCGGGCTGAGCTTCCCTCACGACGACGCGCTAGTCATTCACGCCGACGTTGACGGGTACACCGTGCATCGCATCCTCGTCGACAACGGAGCGGCGCCCGACGTCCTCTTCTACGATTGCTTCTTGAAGATGACGAATCTAAGCACAGAAATCAAGCCAGTCGCCACGCCTCTGTTCGGGTTCAGTGGAACACCGGTGACCGCCGAGGGATCCATCAGGCTTAAGGTGACTTTGGGCACCCGTCCTCGACATGTGACGGTTGAGGTCGACTTCCTGATTGTGAGCGTAAAGTCGGCCTACAACGCGATCTTCGGACGTGGACTGCTCGGGAAGCTCGGGGGAGTGCCATCGACATGTCATCAAAAGTTGAAGTTCCCAACTCCTAACGGAGTGGGAGAAGTCGTCGGAAGTCAGGCCGAGGCACGCCTCTGCTATGTTAATTCGATCAAAGCAAAAGAACTAGCTATTTCATAGTACGTGCCACTTACCGACGATGTCCAAAAACATGAACCAGCCGAACTTACTAAGCAAATAAAAATCACAAACGGACTACTAACTATCGGGACCGAACTCAGCAAACTAGAAGATGACATCGCCAAATTCCTCGGTCAAAGCGGCGACGTATTCGCCTGGTCCGACGACGACCTGCCGGGGGTGGATCCAAGCATTATTCAACATCACTTGAACGTCAATCCCGAGGCCCGACCAATCCGCCAAAAGAAGAGACTCTTGTCGGCCGAAAGGCAGGAAGTGGTCGAGAGCAACTTAACAAAATATTTGCGTGCAGGAACCGTTAGAAATTCGTTTTATCCCAACTGGGTCGCCAACGTCGTCCTGGTGCGCAAGGCAAATGGCAAGTGGCGGATGTGTGTTGACTTCACCGACCTAAACCGAGCCTGTCCAAAGGACAGCTTCCCATTACCTCGGATCGATCAACTGGTTGATTCGACCGCCGGACACGAGCTGTTGAGCTTCCTTGACGCCTACTCGGGCTATCATCAGATAAGAATGGCCCCGGAGGATGAGGATAAAACATCTTTCACCACTGAGAGAGGTTTGTACTGTTTCACTCGTATGCCTTTCGGACTAAAAAATGCAGGAGCAACATACCAAAGGCTGGTCAACAAAATGTTCGAAAAGCAAATCGGCAAAACCATGGAGATTTACATCGACGACATGCTGGTAAAAAGCCAACGATCTGAGGACCACGTCAAAGACTTGGCCGAGGCTTTCGAAGTATTGCGACATTACGGGATGAAGCTGAACCCGAAAAAGTGCGTATTCGGCGTCAAAGCTGGAAAATTCCTAGGCTACCTCGTCTCTCAAAGGGGCATTGATGTCAACCCCGACAAAGTTCGTGCAATCCTCGACATGTCGGCTCCGAGGACGGTAAAAGAGGTACAGAGACTTAACGGCAGGATAACTGCTCTTAGCAGGTTCATGTCCAGATCGGCGGAACGTTGCCGACCTTTCTTCGAGATACTGCGGAAGGGTCGTTTCGAATGGACCGAGGAGTGCCAAAGAGCTTTCGACCAACTAAAGGAATACCTGGCGAACGTGCCGACATTAAGCAAGCCAAGCGACGGCGAAGAACTGCTATTGTATCTATCTACGACTAACTACTCCATCAGCTCGGTGCTCGTCCGAGAGGAAGATCGAGCCCATCTCCCGGTGTACTATACAAGTAAGGCGCTACGAGGAGCCGAACAGCGCTACACCGACCTTGAGAAGCTCGGTTATGCTCTCGTAATGGCAGCTCGACGATTACGCCCGTATTTTCAAGCACACAAGATCGTTGTCCTCACCGACGCTCCGCTCCGACCAATTTTAGAGCGACCCGAGTCCTCAGGGAGGTTGGCAAAGTTGGCCGTCGAGCTCGGCGAATTCGATATCGATTTCAGGCCCCGGGTCGCTATCAAAGCCCAGGCCCTCGCGGATTTTATTTCCGAGGGCACCGCTCGGGCAGCGGTGGACGAAGAACCCAACGAAAGTTGGGGAATTTTCGTCGACGGTGCCTCAAATTCCAGAGGAGGCGGTGCAGGTGTAGTAATGCGCTCTCCCGAGGGCCTCGACTTAAGGTACGCTGTTCGTTTCGGTTTTGAAGCATCTAACAATGTGGCAGAATACGAAGCGGTGGTGTCGGGGTTGAAAATGGCAAAAACCCTTGGAGCAAAGAGGGTACGCATTCACAGCGACTCCCAGCTGGTCGTCGGCCAAGTATCCCAGACGTTCGAGACGAAAGAGTCAAAGCTCGCCTTGTACAAAGCCGAGGTGCTAAAGATGATGGCAGAATTCGACTCAGCGGAGCTCATAAAGATACCAAGGTCCGAGAACGAACAAGCCGACGAGTTATCGAAAATCGCGTCGTCGGCACTGGAGTCACCTCCATCCCTGTTGATAGAAGAGTTAATGGAGCCAACCATAGCGTCCAAGGATGTGATGAGCATCGACGTAGGGTCGACGTGGATGACCCCATTGATAAATTTCCTCAGGAACAATGTGCTACCAGAAGACAAGGGCGAAGCCGAGCAGACTAGGAGGCGATCGTCAAGGTTCTTCATCCTCGGCGGCGACCTATACCGAAAAGGGTTCAGCTATCCAAATCTCCTATGCGCAGATCCAGTCCAAGCCGAAAAAATCATCGGCGAAGTACACGAAGGTACGTGCGGTTCTCATGCAGGCCCCAGATCCCTGGTGAGAAGAATAACCCGACAAGGATACTGGTGGCCGACGATGCTTAAAGACGCCGAGGAATATGTCAAATGTTGTCAGCAATGCCAATTATTCGGCAAAATCGACCGACAATCTCCGACAGAGCTCACGACTATAAATTCCCCGTGGCCGTTCGCGCAATGGGGAATGGATATCCTCGGACCTTTTCCCCCAGCATCTGGCCAAAGGAAATTCATAATCGTTGGCGTTGACTATTTCACCAAATGGGTCGAAGCCGAACCTTTGGCTAAAATCACCGACGCCAACGCCTGGGGTTTCATGTGGAAAAATATTATTTGCAGGTTCGGCCTACCACGGACGATCATCACCGACAACGGAAGACAATTTGACAACCTCAAGTTCCGTAAGAATTGCGAAGCTCTCGGGATTGAGCACAGGTTCTCCTCAGTAGCCCACCCTCAGTCAAATGGGTTGGCCGAGGTAACCAACCGAACTATCTTAGATGGAATAAAGAAAAGAATTATAGGCCACAAAGGTGCCTGGGCCGACCAGCTCCAGCATGTGCTGTGGGCGTATAGGACAACGCCGAGAGAAGCCACTCGCGAAACACCTTTCGCGTTGGCCTTCGGGATGGAGGCAGTATCACCCGTGGAAATGCTTGTCCCTTCAAAGAGGGTAATCGGGTTCGACGAGGCAAACAACGACCGGTCCTTGCGCGACGAGCTCGACCTCATAGAAGAGAGGCGTGGAAATGCGTCCACAAGGATGGAGATTTATCAAAGAAGAATCAAGAAAAACTTCGATAAGAAAGTCAAACCGAGACACTTCGCTGTTGGAAGCCTTGTCCTCAGGAAGCTCGCCATCTCGGACCCAAAGTCGGCTAGCGGGAAGTTGTCGCCAAATTGGGAAGGACCTTACAGGATCGTCGGAGACCTCGGCCATGGTGCCTATCGGCTCGAAAACCTTGAGGGTTCTGTCGTACCAAGGACATGGAACGCGGAGCACTTGCGTAAATATTACGCCTAATCAAGAATACGAGGTCGCTCCGGCACTCTGAGGATACGAGGTCGCTACGGCACTCTGAGGATACAAGGTCGCTTCAACACTCCTAAGGATATGAGGTCGCTTCGGCACTCTAAATACGAGGTCGCTTCGGCACTCTAAAGATACGAGGTCGCTTCGGCACTCTAAAGATACGAGGTCGCTACGGCACTCTAAAGATACGAGGTCGCTTCGGCACTCTGAGGATACGAGGTCGCTTCGACACTCTGGGGATACGAGGTCGCTACGGCACTCTGAGGATACGAGGTCGCTACGGCACTCTGAGGATACGAGGTCGCTTCGACACTCTGGGGATACGAGGTCGCTACGGCACCCCGAGGATACGAGGTCGCTTCGGCACTCTAGAAGATACGAGGTCGCTTCGACACTCTAGAGGATACGAGGTCGCTTTGACACTCTGAGGATACGAGGTCGCATCGAATTAAACAAAGTCGCCACGATAGGCTAACCGAACAAGATCATACGAGGTCACGCAATGTTTGACAAAAGAAGAAATAAGCGCCTCGGCGCGATGTTTGGCAAAAGAAGAAAAACTACGGAAACTCAGCATTCTTTGGACGCGACGTCCTCGGACAGTACCTTCTCGGCAGCTTCGACGAAAATCTCGTCGGCCGCCTTCGACATAGCTTCGTCAACCGCGGCCGCGGCAGCTTGCTTCTCGTCCTGCTTCGTCCCACGGACGGCCGAGAGGTCAAGATCAGGAAATTGCTCCGCGACGCGAGCAAGGCAATCATTATAACCCTCTCCAAAGAGGCCAGTTATCTCCTCGGCAAGCTCCTCCGAAGAACGATACTCCTGAATCGCCGCCTCCCGCTCGTCCGACACGAGCTGCGTCGTCTTTTCACGGTACAACTTGAACGACTCAACCTCGGCGGCGAACGCCGACCTAACGTCCTGAAGCGCTTCCTTCTCGGCCTGGAGGGCCTTGATCGCAGAGTCAAGCTGCGCCCTGAGCTCGCCCTCGACCTTCTTCGCTTCATCGGCCTCCTTCTGACGAAGGGATTTCTCTGACGCAACCAAGACCTCCATCTCGGCTACGCGCTTGCTAAAAGACTCGGCCTTCACCTCGGCTCGGTAAACGAAGGCGTCATAATTCGCCATTAGCGCCAGAACCGTAGGATAAAACTCGCTGACCAACCTCCGAGGGGACTTCGCCAAGGTGTCGGTCTTCAGCTCGACAGGTATCGACGTCCGCCCCCAATTAATGGGATCGAGGATGATCTTAGGTGCAACAGGCTCCTTAGGGGGGTCTGATGCGGAAGGCGTCGAGCTGTGAAGGCGCTTCGTCGGCCTCTCCACAACAGCCTGAGTCGAAGCCTTTGCTTCTGAACTCCCCTCCATCTCTTTTCTCGCCGCGACGACGACAGGTTCCGAGCCCTCCAAGGGACGCTTCTCGGCTCGCTGCGGGTCCCTCCGAGTACGCGCAATATCGGCCAGAGAGGGGCCGGGCCTCGCCTTGCGTGTCGGGGACTTCATCTCGGCCATCACTGTATAGGCAACAAAGCCAATGATCTGTCAGAAAAGAACCAAAGAATTCACGGGAGAAAGGCAAAAAACAACGCGCGACGACCTTCTAAGCCTTCAGCAATTAAATCCAGCAGATCGTCGGATGGTTCGGTCAGGTCGGGTTTCTCCGTCTCTCGTAGATATGCGAAATCCACAAGCTCGGCTGCACTAAGCTTTGGAGGCTCAAACGCCTTCTGATGAACGTTAACCGAGGACCACTCAGTCGGAAAAGGCCAACCACTGGGAGAATATATGAAGACAAACTCCCTCTTCCACCCATGCACGGACGACGGAAGGTTCTTTACAAGTTGACGACCCGACCGAGCCGTGAAATACAACCAGTCGCCAAATGGTTTGACAGAAAAACAATAGAAGAAGAGGCGAATCGTCAGATGAACGGCGGCCGTGGCGCAGACGGCCAGGAAGCCGACGATCGCCCGCCACGCATTGGGCGTCAACTGCGAAGGAGCGGCCCCAAGCTCGAATAGAAGGGCTATGACGAAGGGGTGAAAGGGAAAACGCAGACCTCCACGGACCGCTTCATTATACACACAAACCCCCCCATCTTGGACGTAATGGGCTCGAAACCGCTTATTGGCAAAAAATACCACATCGGCGGGGAGCTTGGGGCTCAGACGCTTCCTGATCCATTTGAAGGTCTCGGAGGTTGTTGCGCACCAAGCGTCTTCGACATTGTCGGCTTGGCGGCGATCCCCAGAGGTGTGAGCCGAAGGGGCGCGTGGGACATACTTCCCAGGTCGGATTCTCAAAGCAAAATCCTCCTCAACCGGACCATAGATGAAGGTGCCGGTTCGGGGGTCATAACTAGAAGGGGCATCACTATCCGTCCTGGAGGAGGATTCCGCGTCGGAAGGAGGAGAAGGTGTTTCGCTCACGGCTTACCTCGAAGGAGTGCAAGCGAAGGCTGAGCCGACGACACGGACCTGAGCGGAAGAGGAAAGAACACGACGTCGGAAAAGGCTATCTGCAATCACCCGGGAAAAGAAGCAGGTAGAACCCTTTCCCGCGACAGGTCCGGCCATTTATAAGAGATACAGCCGTGGCGCAATCGAACGGTCGTGAGAAAATTCGACGCATCGGAGGAGGAAAAAGCCGCCACGTGTCAGAAGCTGAACGGACAAAATACTATACACGAGGATCGCTAACGCTTACCGCCATTCGGAAAGCCATCATTAGCAGTAAAATCGAGGCGATCGCGCGCCGATCGGCCTCTCAAATCGCACATTAATGCGCACGATCTTCGATACTTCCTGTCAAAGCCGTCGCCTGGGAGCAGCAAGACCATCCTCGGCTTACGCGTCCTGAGATTCTCGGGAAAGCTACGACGAAGAGTCAATTCCGCTAGTCTTCTCATCGGATCCCTTGGATCCAATGAGAAGCCGGGGGGACTGGTGATACGGGTAAGGACCACCGGCGTGGGGTCCACGGGTATGGCCAACGAGGCCGGGTCGTCGGGTCGATTGACAAGGTCCTCGGCATAAGATCTGATCGTCCCCATGTAAGGAAACCCCAGCTGCGCTTGCCTTCTCCAAAACCTCATTCCTAACAGGGAAAGGCTCTGAGATCTCGGGTCGTGACAGCCCCTCCGTCCCTAGCTGGCAACTGCCAGCTGGAAACCAAGGGGCAGCATCCGTTGATCGCGCCCCCTTACTTTGGGACGTTGAGTCTGCAAGGAAACTTACGTGGCTAACTAAGGTAGGGGGAAAACCCATCTTGCTCAACCTCACCCTATAAAACAAAGGAGACGCTTCAGGCCAAGGTATGCTACTCGTGGCACTTGAACTCTCTTACATCTTCTCTCGCAATTAACTTGGGCGTCGGAGTGTCTCCCCACCGAGGCCACTTGGTGGTTCTTTGCAGGTACAGCGCAAGAAGTCTGAGCCGACGACGACGTCGCCATCGCCTTGGGGCCCACCCGATTTGACCCCGGTCAAATCTCCCTTTGCTTGTGCAGCAACACTTCTGATTTACTGTAATAGTTGTAATTATATCTTTACAATTTTTTGAGTTTTTTTTACACATATCTCTATAAAAAGTATAACTGCAATTATTACAATAAAGTCAAAAATATTTTAAATAATTAATATAAATCAGAGATATACATATAAATAACGATGATATATATATATATAACTCTCTATTTTTCAATGTCCATACTCCGCATATGGCTGATGAAGTATACTAGAGATATTTGATCTTTCGAGATACCCATGGTGAAATTGACACTCTTCAACAGAATTTTTCACTCAATAAAATTCTTACAAAGTTGGATAAGCTTTAAACTTGCTTTGAGTTTTATGATATGGTAGCCTAATTTGGAGGGAGAAGTGCTCCCGAATGTTTGATAATGAACAAAAATCTGGTACGTAGATATATATCTTTATTCTGAGAGACATACTAGAGGTCATGCATCTATTGCGGTACTGCCAACGAACGCTGCATCTTTATTTAGGAGAGAGAACACTATTCTACGGAGATTCAATTTTATCTTATAATAATGTTCTACAGAGAGTGTTTGTGATTAGACTTTCTCCTTAGCCTTCACTCTGTTTGGCGAACTTGGCTCCAACAGAGTGCTCTTGCACATTCTTTTTAATTTAATACTGTTACGGGGATTTCCAAGCAGGTCGGCTAACCCCGAGTATAGCCGACCACATCTGAGGAAAGTCCGACATTCAGCAGTTGTGGCTGATTGGCATGAACCTCACCTCGGATGAGAACCAGTTCGGTTCTCGGGCCTCGGATTAGCCAACCTCAGGGCATGTCCGACATCCAGTCTACGGTCTCACCTAGTTATACGTCAGCAGGTCTGTGTCTCAGGCGTCCGCGGGTCAGCCCAGGCGGTCCTGTCCGCAGCTCGGCCAGGCAGTCTTGCAAATCCAACAAGCGAGAACTCACATTCTTGTACCTCGGGTCATCGAAGCTCGGGTCGCGCCGACCTGGAGCTCGGCCCTCTCATGTGCCCCATCACCGCCCACACAGGGTCAACAATCAAATGAGGCAAGAGCTGAGGATCACGGAACCGCAAGTCACGGTCATTAAGGCCACGATCTCTGCGATCAGGCCTACAGGTGGCAACCACGATCATCGCAACTCAACAGAAGTAACGGCACCCAATCCGGCGGGAATCTCGGTAACTCCCTAGCGAGATTGGCGGCTCGTCCAGCTCACACGTACGTGTCCTAACACTATATAAAGGGTAGACACTCCACAGGCCAAGGTACGCGGTTCTCCCCCATGCTACGCCATTCTGCTCGGCTAGCGACTGACTTGAGCGTCGGAGTGTCTCCCCGCCGAGCCCACTTGGCGGGCTTTGCAGGTCAGGTCAGGAGGTCGGGAGCAGCTTCGCACGTTGGCCAAGTGCGCCTCAAAAGGATTCATCGGCTTGGTCGTCTCGGCTCCGTCTGGCGAGAAGCGCCTCAACGGTCACCTCGGCTGGAGCCGAGCTATGTTACTATAACAGTAACATTGGCGCCGTCTGTGGGAACCGTTACCAAAGGTCAGTGCGGTTTCCCCTTTCTTACTCTCAACTGAACTCCTCCAAGCATAGACAACGAAATATCTCCTGGAGCATTTATCGCAATCGCCGAGGCGGCCAAAGCCTGGCACAAGCGGCAAAGGGGCCGACCGAGAGATCGTAAGCCCCTATGCCTGAGGTCGGCTCGGGGGCCCGGCTCGTCTCAAATATCGTGAAGCCTCAAGATTCATTTAAGGTCGGCTCGGGAGCCGACGAGTTCCAGAGTTCGTGGTAGTCCTGCAGTTCTTATCAAACAGTCCTCTCTGATTTGGGAAGCCCAAGCCCTCTAAACAGGAGGCTATGATCACACGCTTAATGTCCTCAGTCATGAGGGCGATGAGGTATCTGTCAATCCATTCCCTGGGTTTCTAGAAGGTCTTCTCGTGACATTTTCTCAGGAAGTAGGTTCTCGACGAGATCGCCTCGGTTGTCCAGAAACCAAGAAACCGACATGCGATAAAATGAAGGCGCGGTCGCTTCGGCACGCGTACATCGCAGCTCGTCAGAGGTCGCTTCGGCACTCCGAGCTCTTGAAGGCATAGTCGCTTCGGCACGCGTATATCACAGCTCGTCCGAGGTCGCTTCGGCACTCCGAGCTCTTGAAGACGCGGTCACTTCGGCACGCGTATATCACAGCTCGTCTGAGGTCGCTTCGGCACTCCGAGCTCTTGAAGGCGCGGTCACTTCGGCACACGTATATCACAGCTCGTACGAGGTCGCTTCGGCACTCCGAGCTCTTGAAGGCGCGGTCGCTTCGGCACGCGTATATCACAGCTCGTCCGAGGTCACTTCGGCACTCCGAGCTCTTGAAGGCGCAGTCGCTTCGGCACGTGTATATCGCAGCTCGTCCGAGGTCGCTTCGGCACTCCGAGCTCTTGAAGGCGCGGTCGCTTCGGCACGCGTATATCACAGCTCGTCCGAGGTCGCTTCGGCACTCCGAGCTCTTGAAGGTGCGGTCTCTTCGGCACGCGTATATCACAGCTCGTTCGAGGTCGCTTCGGCACTCCGAGCTCTTGAAGGCGTGCTCGCTTCGACCCACGTTCGCGTCGTAGCTCATCCAAGGTCACTACGGCAAGTTCGAGTTCTCGAAGGCGCGGTCGCATCGGCCCACAAATCCGTCCGGACTCGTGCGAAATCACTTCCATACACGAACACGAATGACGTGATTTTAGGCGAGGTCGCTCCGACACTCCCCAGGAACCAAGAAGACCATATCCGAGCACACGAGAGGTCGTGTCGGTACTCCGAGCTACCTAAACAAGGTCCCCTCGGCATACGTAGGCATGAACGTCATGTTCGCTGGACGAGGTCGCTTAGGCACTCGTCAGGAACTAAGAGACGACGTCCGACGTAATCAGAAGGCGTGGTCGCTTCGGCACACGCATAGGTCGCTTAGGCATTCATCAGAAGCCGAGACAACGTTCGATGTGTATTGAAAGAAAGGTTCAGCATACGTAACGAACCTACGCGACATGAACAGAAACGTTTCGGCAATCACCAAAAACAGAGGCAGCGCCCGACGTAACGAATAGCTAGGGCCGAGTGACGACAAACGAGCAAGGACAAAATTGTTGGAAGTTTCTATTACTAATGACAAGGTACATAGAAGGGCTGACCGCCATATACAGTCGCGGGGCATTTAGTCAATTACAACGTCGTCAGACGCGACGACCTGAGTCTCGGTGATAGTGTCCTGATCGGAAACAATGGTCGTGGCTGCCTCATTAGCATTAGGCACCGCCTCGGCCGCAGCAGCCTGTGCCTCGTCGGCGACTTCAGCTCGGTGTTGAGCCTGATCAGCGCCTTCGTCCTCGGCATCTTACAGACCCGACAAATCATATTCGGGATGCAATTTTCGGAGGTCTTTGATGCAGTGGTCGTATCCAGCCTGGAAGAGCTTGTCAACCTCTTCATTTAGCTCATCGGAGTCGCGATATTCTGCGATAATCCTTTCGCGCTCCTCCTCGGCCAGCCTCAAGTTCTGAGCCCGAGCGGCCTCCAGCGACTCTTCCTTTGTACGAATAACCTCCTTGAGGTCCTCGGCCGCCTTGGTCATCCGAGCCGCATCCTCCTAGGCTCTCTTCGACTTCAGCCGCTCCGCGTCTAGGAGCTTCTCGACAGTCCTAGCCCTCTTCTCGGCCACTTTTGCCTTGTTCGTGGCCTCAAGGACTTGCTGGTCGGCCGCCGCCTGAAACTTCTCGGCTTTCTTAAACAAGGCCCCGACCAGGCCCAATTGAGTCTGCACTGAACCGTAGAATTCTTCCATGATCTCGCTGGCTCGCTTGGCCGAGGAATGGGCCAGCGTTCTCGCCGGGGTCGCCCGACAAGCCCATTCAGTAGCAGAGAGCTCTTCTGTGTGCACCGACGACGGCTGAGAGCTCGCAGCATGCTGGTCTGCGGTCGGTTGCTCCGGCAGCTCGCCTCGTCCACGAGATGACGTCGGATGGAGATCTGACGAACGTCGTTTCGTCCCCCGACCCGCGTCCTCGGTTTCCTCCCTCAGACACTTCGGTGGCCTCGTGGCGCTCTTTTTACCACGCCTCGTAAATCTTTCCGTTGCTCGGTCGGCGAGTGAGGTATTGCGCCTTCGGCCCACGTCGGTAGCAGCCGACGACTTACCCTTGTTAGCCATTACTGCGAGAAGCAGCAGTTAGTTAGACGTTACTCACAAATCACAAAAAAATAACATCGAAAGGAAATGACCTTTGTCGGCCTTGACAATCAATTTGAACAACCCGTCCAGCCGAAACAGGTCGGGTGGATCCAGCACCTGTAAAGAGTCAAACTCTGCGAGCTCGGTTTCGATGAGATTTGGAGCTCGGAAGGCTTTTTGGTGAACGTTCACTACCGTCCAGGTGGTCGGAAATGGCCACCCCGTCGGGCTATGAACAAAACGAACTGCCTCTTCCAGTTGTGAACAGAAGAGGGCATTCGACCAAGGATCTGTCGGCCAGACCGAGCTGCGAAGTACAGCCAATCCCCAAAGGCCTTGACCGAGAAGCAATAAAAGAAAAGGCGCGTGGTCGGAAGGACCTTAGCCAATGCACACACAGCCAGAAGCCGACAACCTACCTCCACGAATTAGGGTCAATTGCGACGGGGCGACTCCCAGCTTGAAAAGAAGAAGAGTGGCGAAAGGATGCAAAGGAAGGCGGAAGCCAGCTCGGACAGCCTCGGCATAGATACAAACTCCACCCTTTGCTACGTAGTGAGCACAAATCTGACTCGAGCGATACATGGAGTAACCCTCCGGAAACTCTAATCCGGGGTGAGTTTTCATCCACGCAAGGGTCTCGTCGCTAGTTTCACACTGACCGTCGGCGACATTATCGGCCAGACGGCGAGCCCCAGAAGTATGAGCAGAAGGATCCTTGGGAACGTAAGTCCCAGGATCAACAATGAAATAGTCATAAGAATGGTCTGACGGCTCGCCGTCAGACCGAGGAGAAGGGGTACTCCATCAGAGCAAACCGCCCCTGGTGAGCAAGAAGAAGAGTTCTCGGATGGAGAACCTCCAGACGATGAACCCTCGTGGAGACGAGGACGAGAGGAAGAAGATGCAGAACTCGAAGACATCGCTTACCTCGGAAGGAAGCAAGCAACGGACGGACGAAAGCTCGGACAGATGACGGAGACGTCGGCACGTCGGCTGGTCTTCTGGTCGTCTGGTTTGTGGTCGTGCGCGAAAGCAAGGGCAAGCTTTCAGCAGCAGACCCCAATATTTATAGGGCCAGGAGGCCAATCGAATCCAACCGCAGGGATCCAACTTTTAAGCCAATGGTTAAGATCGGCCCGCGTGTCATCGCCGGATTGGCTGGGGGCCGACCCCTCGGATCCTGATCAGCGTAGGAGGCAAGGAACACTATGAGTGCGCTCGGAGGACGAGGTGGTGCAATGATGTCAGCGCAGCCTCCGTAGCGACGCCAGGCGGTTTGTCAGATGAAGCGACGTTCGGCGGCTCTGACGTTCGGCGTCCTCGTGAGCACGTGGGTCAGTAGCGTCACGTGGCGGGGCATCTGCTTCCAAAAGGAAAAATCTAGCTTCACCTCGGCCCACGCTCACGGTCCGACGTGAACCTAGGGGGCCAGTGTTACTAGGGTTTCCAAGCAGGTCGGCTAACCCCGAGTATAGCCGACCACATCTGAGGAAAGTCCGACATTCAACAGCTGTGGCTGATTGGCATGAACCTCACCTCGGATGAGAACCAGTTCGGTTCTCGGGCCTCGGATCAGCCAACCTCAGGGCATTGTCTGACATCCAGCGAATTAAATGCCCAAACTTCTGTTAACATGTTGTGTCCGAACCATCATGTTTGTGTTCAATCCTCGTTTGTACATGATCTAGTGTCTTGGTATAATTCTCATAAATACTACATGATCCTAGCTTTCAAACGCCTCTAGTTTCCCTAATTTTCATCATGTATCCATTGCTAATTAATTCGTTGATCTTTGACTGTGCTTATTTATGTTAACGAAAAGTAACCTAGTCAAAGCATGCCTATACATGATTGTTTTCTAATTAACCATGCTCAGTGATAGATCTTCATGTCTACTCTCGTTTAAAATTTGTTTTATGATTATGGATCACTACGTGATTTAATGTCAATTTTTAAAGTGACTGATATCATGAATGGAAGGGATGGAACCCACCCAAAAAGGGGAAAATCTCTTTTTCTGGGCTCGGGCGGCCTCCTGGTGTCGCGATGGCCCTATCCGCCGTGATACCAGAGGGGGTCGCGACAGCAAGAACTGTCGCGACCTGATCACGACGGGTCGGTGTGTCGCGATCTGCCCCGGTTCACCCCAGTGCCGGTTCAACAGAACGCGCCAAGCATGGGCGTCGCGATGACCTTAATGCGACAACCCTGTGGGCCACAACCTGAACTCTGATCGTGTCAGTCTCTGGTGTCGCGACCTGATCGCGACAGTAACCTACGTCGTGACCTGACTATTGCGGCCAGAACCCTAAATTACCATTTTAACACTGCTATTAATGACATATAAGCCCTGATTAACCCCAATTAAGTATTGTCATGATAATTTTCGACTTGTTAAACGTGAATGGATAAAACTCCATGAAATTTATTAATTTAAAAAGTATTTGCACAATCATACATGTTCTCTTGATTTTTACACATGCACACACTTAACCATCATGTTTGCCATTTAACTCTATTAAATTATTCATATGTATCTTGTAATTTAGCGAAATAAATTACTAAATTCCCTATTTTAATAATTACACTTGTCTTCGTTTTCTCGCGCGCTTTATACACTGTTACCGTTTCCCTCAGCCTCGAGCACTCGAGGCACGACGGACCAGTTTCTACACACTTTCTCTTGGCATGGACCACCTCTCCACCGGGAAGACTCCTGACTAGACCAGGGACTCCTTGTCAAGGCCTCCGTAAGTCTTCTTGGATTTGGCGCACGTCCTTAGCCGACGAGCTGGTTGTACCCTAAATCTCGTTACACCTTTAGGGATCAGTACGATCCAAACGGCCTTAGTGTTTCTCTCTTATCTTGAGTTCACGCCGGACCACCTGGCACGTGCTCACGGCACGGCTAGTGGGCGGATGTGATTTCTACCTAACTTCCGGTACCCTACCTGGTGTTGTGCAACTGTTACTATCATGGCTTAACGTTGTTTTATAATTATACCCCTATCTCATCTACTTTCTCGTTACTCTCATCTGTTCACTTTCACTCTGTACTCTCATCTATTTTGTCTATTACTCTCATCTCTTCTTGGTACTCTATTGGCCATACAATTGATTGTCAAAAATAACAAACAAGTGCTATATGCCAGTGCAATAGGGCCCAGTCTTGTCCTGGGAGAGCTCCCGAAGAGTGCTATTTCCTTGCAAGGGTAACATGATCAGGATGTGTACGGCATGCGTCCAACGCCATTTAATACTATAACAATTAATCGTTGACAATCAAAGTGCTATCTATTCAAGTTCTATACAAGTGCTATTCTCGTTACATGGTCATTCTATTATCATTATCGTTGTGCTATTTTCATTAAACAAGTGCTATTGCTCTCTTTCTATCGTTACTTGCTCTACATGACTATACTCTTTTGTTACCCTGCCATTTAAGAACATTAATTGTGACGGACCGGGTATTTATGCCCATTAAGGCTCCATATCCAGATCCGCCTCCCGCGAACAGACCGAAGTCTCGCAAGGGATAGCTCACACAAGTGTCTAGTAAGAATATAAAAGACAAACCACAACAGTATAAGACACAAGAAAGTACATGTGCTCATATCTGCATATAACAATTTACAACTGTCCCATTACATTATACATGTCCAATTAAAAAGTACAAATACCTGGGGCATACCCCGAGGGAGCACAAGCTCACACAAACTAACTACTACACAACTGCTGGTGGTACAAGTCTGACACAACGCCGCTGCAGGCCAAAAACTCGGCAACCCCTGAAAAGAACTGTAGGGGAGTGAGCCTCAACAAGTCAATGGCTCAGTAGGGGCCACCCAAACCTCAACAACCAAACAGAAGAGACCTCAACCCCAGAGGGTCTCACTGGAAACACCAACAGCCAAACCATTTCATGCTCACAACATTTATATTTAAATAACAGCATAAACAGTAGTTGATAAACAAAAGCATATTCCTTATAAAGAAAGAGGAACCACAGCCAGTCCAGTCAACAACTGACAACTGCCTAGGCCGCAAGCCTCCACAGGCACATTATTCCAACGACTGGTGCCTAAGCTACAAGCTTCACAGGCAAATCTCAAGTACGGGGTAACAGAGCTGCTAACCAAAAGCTGGCCCTTTATACCCAAACCACAATATGTCGAAAACCACATACACAAGTACATGATCGCTACAGTGGGCCAATCCATCACACATGAAAACCATATACGATAGCTTACCCGAGGAGGGTGAGCACATTGTGTGGAAGGTCACACCACACACCTCCACGAAACACAGTTCCACGTCAACACCAGAAAGACTGGTATATGACGTACCACCACAAACCATTACCCACACGGGGTACAGGTACCTATTACTACAAGGCACCCACAGAAACCGCAAGTAAACCAGTGCCGTAACAGTGCACACCATAGCAAGCTAAACCACATTTGTGGTGAGTCAATCTCACCATCTATAGCTGAAACTGTGCCACCACCGGGCACACCACAAGCCCACAATCGCAGTCACAACTGTGCCAACACCAGGGCATACCTCGAACGAGTCAAACCCACGACTACGAGTCACAAACTCACGAACCAGAGCCAGTGGCAAAGCACGAGTCGGAAAGGAACACGTCACCACAACCACAACTGGAGCTAACAAAGCACGAGTCGCGAAGAACGACGCCACCACACGGGAACAGTCTACTGGCTGATCAGGCCAGTATCCAACCCGGACAACACAACACAAGAACAACCTCTCAGCCTCACAGTCACGGACGAAAGGTCCAACTGCCGCTCCACGAGAACAAGTCAAACAACTGTGGAGACCAACCAACCACCACACCTGCAGACACACAACTGCAGGTCCATGCCTGGCACCTCTAGGGTCTCTGGCCGGAGCACCCTAAAGTGAGGCACTGGAAAACAGGACTAGCTTGGGACCATGTCGACTACTGGTGTCCGAACCCCCAACTACGAGCGCGCTACAAGCGACTGCACACCCACCAACACAAGTCGCTGCCCTACTGCCGTCTTTCCCTCAGCCGACGTACAACTCAAACACAGGAGTGAGGGGTCCAAGAAGACGACACAGACCTCAACGTACCACACTGTACCGGGACAAACCCCAAGCACAACAAACACCACGTGCCTGGCTCACAAAGAACCTGTGGTAACCCGACTAGAGAGGCATTCCGGAATAGGCGCCGGACCACCACACTCGCAAGCTCAAACCACGATATACACAAACCCTTTTTGTATCGATCACGGTACATATGTTAGGAAGAGCTTGTTCCAATCACCCTGTGACTTAAAAGCTAACTTACGCATCACACACACAATAACCACATTAATAATAATACCACGACCTTCATCGGTCACAAAGTGACAGGAAGGTTACACTAAACACTCACGATAAATCATATAATAATCACACTTGTATTTCACTAATTATCCGTCCAGAATAATCTATAAAAGATTCTAGAAGATCGAGGATAGGTTCAGACGTGAACCTCATCGCCACAACACCACAGTAATTAATATATAATAAACATGATAACGTACGATATGCCATTCATATACAATCACTTGCACGACATCAAAACCCTGTGATATTCCACAACCTCCATAGCCGGTAAACTGACCTCAAAAGCCCCGTGCTTCAAGAGCCGTCCAAAGAATATAGACGACAATGTCCCTTGCCGTCACACCAAGTAAGCGACCACCACTTGGCCGTTTACCCACACTCAACGGCTAGATACCTAGCCGTTAATCTCCCAACGAAGAACTCTGCGTCAACCGATGTTGACGCCAAGATCTTCACTGCAGAACCCGCCAGAACACACAAAATGGCCCTAGCCGATTACACGGGCAATCTAGCCATAAATACAATAGAAAAACAAGGGGAAACACTCCCCCTTACATGTATATACCATAATTAACCAGAGAAGCAAGATCCAATACTTGGATCGATCAAACCACCCAATTTCCGGCATGGTAACCCTTTTTCCCAAAAACACAATTAACAAGTAATCTATACAAACGAAGCATGACAATTCAAACAAGAGAAGTCAGGGGTCCAGTCCCTACCTCAGAAACGCAAATAACTCCTAAAGAACTTCAAATCGCGCCGAAACCCCCAGGAGCTTCCCGCGAACACCACCCTCCAATCCGTCATTCCCCGCCCGATCTCCCGCTACTACGCGCATCATGGCCTTCCCACGTGCTCCCGTCAACTGTCGGAAGTAGTGAAGAGGCACAAAGGTGAAGGTGGGGAAAGAGGAGAGGAGAAAATGGGGAAAGAAGAAGGCTCGGGTTTACCTAAAAACACAGGCGCCTCAGGTTAACGTCAACCTCTGCGCCGCTAACCAAACCGCCCCAACTAGGCGTCCACATCGCTCGACGCCAAGTTCAAGCAATAAAACCCTTAAAATAAACGGTAGACGTCCACATCGATGGACGCCAAAACATGTTAACGGAAACCCATGGCCGCCAACACAAAGTCGACGTCACCCACCTGGACGCCAACCCACTGTTGATGTCCAGCGTACTGAACACCAACACAGACCCATAACCAAACCTGGTAAGGATCTAATAAGAAACACACAACACTAATGGGCCTCACATTGGCCACCAAACCGCTAACCTGGATCCACGGGGATCCGGAAAATGCGCGACGTTACATTATTATCACCTAAAAAGAAATGTCGTCCTCGACATATAAAACAAATCACAACAACCCGGATTATCACCTAAAAAAGATGAAACCATATACAGAACAAGAAGGATACTCTTTCTCTGCATCAGCCTTTCAATTCATCTATCCATTTCCATCCTTGCTTTGTTCTTTTCTTTCTTTCAATTCATTCACAATTACTCTGTTCTGTCGATTCCATTGCCTTCCTTACTTTTCAGTTGTAGACGATTCTACCTTGCCAATGTCGCTTTATCTCCTTGGACTGAACCTACTTTCACATTTTTCCAGCTGTGTTTGCAACATTTCTTTCGGGACTACTTTACCTTTCTTGAGTATCTTACACTGTAATACTCTATCATGCCATAAGCTTTCCAAACTTTTTTTTTTGAATTTCTGATGCCATTTTCTTTTTTTCTATTTATCGTTGCTTGCTGTTATTCTGCCTCATCTGCATTTACATTCGCAACTGTCACCTCTTCAAAGAAAACCAATCACCATCTTTGAATTTCCTGTCCTTTTCATATTATTCTGCTCATACCATTTCAAGTCATCTCTGATTGAAAACCATAATAAACTCTGCTCCTTTATTCCACTGGGCAAAACTTTACACTTTCTTCTTATCCCAGCAAATCTTAAACAATCTGTGGATATTAAATCTTTCTTGTTTCAGTTTCCGCTGCGCTACTCTGATCACACCGAACAATTACTTTCAATTGCTTTCTTCTAACTTCAACTGCATTCATTTCTAACTTTAACTGTTTCTCAAATCATCTCATTCATTAATTCATGCTGAAAATATTATTGCAATTTTGATGCCAAACCACTATTAACATGCTTCACTCTTCATATATTTCTTGCTTTACTGACATTCTCTGGCTAATCTCATAATTCTGGGGCATAAACTTTCCAAATATTACTTAATCAATCTGCTCCAGCATTAAACCCTGAAATATCTTAACAACAGTTCACTTCTGTTCAATTAAATCATTTCTTTGCACCGATAGCAAACTCTAACTGACATTTTCTGACTCATCTGATTTATTTACTTCATCATTTGCTAAATTCTTCCTTTCTCTGGTCCATATTCTTATTTATCTAAACTGCCAATCATTCTAATCATAACATCTTTTCCGCAAAATACTTCTCTTATTCATTCTGCTGCCTGGCTAATCTTGTTGTACCGTTCATACTATAAATCTTTCTGGTATTTAATCATCCTTCTTTAAAATACAGCAAAAACTCAAATTTAAATACCAATTTCTTTAAATATAACAACTTGCTCTGTCTGCTTCCCTTATTCCATTAAATGCTCTTTTCTCAAATAACATAAATATTACCGTCTGCCTTGCTGTTTTTCTCAACTCAATATTTATTAACTGCTTCTCCATTAATGCACTTCTTTCCATTCTATTTCATTTGCTTTGAACTCATTCTAACATGCTTAACTTTAATTTTGATTTTCCTCGAACTGCTCACAGTTACTAACTTTCACTGCTCTTATCTTTAGCACAACCATCTTTACTAACTTTTTCTGAAGAATTCCTCATAACTTGTCGTTTATCAACTAAATATTTCTCTTATGCAATTCTTAGAAAATCTCTTTACACACTGATTCTTCTTTTCTTTCTTTCTTTATTCAACTGATCTTTTCTGTACATATTTGTACAAATCCTCATATCAAACTTCATATTACCATCACTATTCATAACAACGCTTTTCTCAAATTTTCGATCTCAGGTACACTTAATCATCACTATTCTTTTATGTACCAGTACCTCTTTTAAAGCTGATCTGCTTTACTTAATCATGTCAAACTCTTCATAGTACTAATCACATTCTCATTCACACTGTTTCTTGATATCATCTGACTCAGATCTCTGATGCCACAATACCTCTGCTGAGGTTCTCAACTATATTTTGCACATTTAATCACTTCTAACACACACACTGATCTGATCCTCATCATCTTGTTACCATATACTTGTCTCTGCTAACTCTGTATTCATTATAACTTAACAAAATTCCATATCCAAACTTATTAATCTCCTCAATTCCTTTAACTGCAAATCTTTAACAACCAAATCATTCTATCACAAACTAACACACTGGTATAATCACACAGATTATACTACCTCTAATCACATCAACTTTCAACAACTGCTAACAACTGCCAAATTTCAACTCAAAAACACATTTTACAAAACAAAAACTTAAACAAATACCACTTTAACCAACACAAAACCGAAGACTTACTACCAGCAGTGGACATTAATTCATGTATTGGGACATTGCAACCTTATTGTCTTTTCATATTCTAACTGGACCATGCTCTGATACCAACTGTGACGGACCGGGGTATTTATGCCCATTAAGGCTCCATATCCAGATCCGCCTCCCGCGAACGGACCGAAGTCTCGCAAGGGATAGCTCACACAAGTGTCCAGTAAGAATATAAAAGACAAACCACAACAGTATAAGACACAAGAAAGTACATGTGCTCATATCTGCATATACAATTTACAACTGTCCATTACATTAATACATGTCCAATTAAAAAGTACAACTACCTGGGGCATACCCCGAGGGAGCACAAGCTCACACAACTAACTACTACACAACTGCTGGTGGTACAAGTCTGACACAACGCCGCTGCAAGCCAAACACTCGGCAAGCCCTGAAAAGAACTGTAGGGGAGTGAGCCTCAACAAGTCACTGGCTCAGTAGGGGCTACCCAAAACAACAACCAAACAGAAGAACCTCAACCGCAAGGGTCTCACTGGCAACACCAATAGCCAAACCATTTCATGCTCACAACATTTATATTTAAATAACAGCTTAAACAGTAATTGATAAACAAAAGCATATTCCTTATAAAGAAAGAGGAACCACAGGCTAGTCCGCTCAACAACTGAAATGCCTAGGCCGCAAGCCTCACAGGCACATTATTCCAACGACTGGTTGCCTAAGCTACAAGCTTCACAGGCAAATCTCAAGTACGTGGGTAATAGAGCTGCTAACCAAAAGCTGGCCCTTTATACCCAAACCACAATATGTCGGAAACCACATACACCAAGTAACATGATCGGCTACAGCGGGCCAATCCATCACACATGAAAACCATATACGGTAGCTTACCCGAGGGAGGGTGAAGCACATTGTGTGGAAGGTCACACCACACGACCTCCACGAAACACAGTTCCACGTCAACACCAGAAAGACTGGTATACGACGTACCACCACAAACCATTACCCACACGGGGTACAGGTACCTATTACCACAAGGCACCAGCACAGAAACCGCAAGTAAACCAGTGCCGTAACAGGGCACACCATAGCAAGCTAAACCACATTTGTGGTGAGTCAATACTCACCATCTATAGCTGAAACTGTGCCACCACTCGGGCACACCACAAGCCACAATCGCAGTCACAACTGTGCCAACACCAGGGCACACCTCGAACGAGTCAAACCTCGACTATGAGTCACAAACTCACGAACCAGAGCCAGTGGCAAAGCACGAGTCGGAAAGGAACGACATCACCACAACCACAACTGGAGCTAACAAAGCACGAGTCGCGAAGAACGACGCCACCACACGGGAATGGTCTACTGGCTAACAGGCCAGTATCCAACCGGACAACACAACACAAGAACAACCTCTCAGCCTCGTAGTCACGGACGAAAGGTCCAACTGCCGCTCCACGAGAACAAGTCAAACAACTGTGGAGACCAACCAACACCACACCTGCAGACACACAACTGCAGGTCCATGCCTGGCACCTCTAGGGTCTCTGGACGGAGCACCCTAAAGTGAGGCACTGGAAAACAGGACTAGCTGGGGACCAGTGTCGACTACTGGTGTCTGAACCCCCAACTACGAGCGCGCTACAAGCGACTGCACACCCACCAACACAAGTCGCTGCCCTACTGTCGTCTTTCCCTCAGCCGGACGTACAACTCAAACACAGGAGTGAGGAGTCCAGGAAGACGACACAGAGCTCAACGGTACCACACTGTACCGGACAAACCCCGAGCACAACAAACACACGTGCCTAGCTCACAAAGAACCTGGGGTACCCGACTAGAGAGGCATTCCGGAATAGGCGCCGGACCACCACACTCGGCAAGCTCAAACCACGATATATACACAAACCTTTCTGTTACCGATCACGGTACATATGTTAGGAAGAGCTTGTTCTAGTCACCCTGTGACTTACAAGCTAACTTACGCAATCACACATATAAACCACATTAATAATAATACCACGACCTGTCATCGGTCACAAAGTGACAGTGAAGGTTACACTAAACACTCACGATAAATCATATAATAATCACACTTGTATTTCACTAATTATCCGTCCAGAATAATCTATAAAAGATTCTAGAAGATCGAGGCTAGGTTCAGACGTGAACCTCATCGCCACAACACCACAGTAATTAATATATAATAAACATGATAACGTACGATATGCCATGCATATACAAATCACTTGCACGACATCAAAACCCTGTGATATTTCACAACCTCATAGCCGGTAAACTGACCTCAAAAGCCCCGTGCTCCAAGAGCACCACAGGTGTTAATACACCGCAACACTTATAACAAGAATGCCATTAAAAAACACTGCGCACATGCACAGGTTGGCGGCGACATCGATTGCCGTCCAAAGAATATAGATGACAATGTCCCTTGCCGTCAACACCAAGTAAGCGACCACCACTTGGCCGTTTACCCACACTCAACGGCTAGATACCTAGCCGTTAATCTCCCAACGAAGAACTCTGTGTCAACCGATGTTGACGCCAAGATCTTCATTGCAGAACCCGCCAGAACACACAAAATGGCCCTAGACCGATTACACGGGCAATCTAGCCATAAATACAATAGAAAAACAAGGGGAAACACTCCCCCTTACATGTATATACCATAATTAAACCAGATAAGCAAGATCCAATACTTGGATCGATCAAACCACCCAATTTCCCGGCATGGTAACCCTTTTTCCCAAAAACACAATTAACAAGTAATCTATACAAACGGAGCATGAAAATTCAAACAAGAGAAGTCAAGGGGTCCAGTCCCTACCTCAGAAACGCAAATAAACTCCTAAAGAACTTCAAATCGCGCCGAAACCCCCAGGAGCTTCCCGCGAACACCACCCTCCAATCCGTCATTCCCCGCCCGATCTGCCGCTACTGCGCGCATCACGGCCTTCCCACGTGCTCCCCTCAACTGCCGGAAGTAGTGAAGAGGCACAAAGGTGAAAGGTGGGGAAAGAGGAGAGGAGAAAATGGGGAAAGAAGAAGGCTCGGGTTTACCTAAAAACACAGGCGCCTCAGGTTAACGTCAACCTCTGCGCCGCTAACCAAACCGCCCCAACTAGGCGTCCACATCGCTCGACGCCAAGTTCAAGCAATAAAACCCATTAAAATAAACGGTAGACGTCCACATCGATGGACGCCAAAAACATGTTAACGGCAACCCATGGCCGCAGTCGACGTCACCCACCTGGACGCCAACCCACTGTTGATGTCCAGCGTATTGAACACCAACACAGACCCATAACCAAACCCGGTAAGGATCTAATAAGAAACACACAACACTAATGGGCCTCACATTGGCCACCAAACCCGCTAAACCTGGATCCACGGGGATCCGGAAAACGCGCGACGTTACATTATTATTTAAAGCATGCTTGTTCTCATGAGATATTAAGTCCTACTGGGCGTTATTCGCTCATCCTGCACATTTTATTCATGTGTTCAAGTGAGTCGGATGGTGACCACACTCACGAGGATGGGACTGACGAGGATGTTGCTCAGGAGTGACCCGATCAGCTGTCTTTGCATAGTAGTTAGTTAGTATAGTTATGAGTTAGTGAGTCAATTAGTCTTTATGTATTAGTTGGATTTGAATAAAGTACTCTGGGCCCTAGTTATGGCTCTGATGGATTGATGTAATAGCTAGATGATGGATTATTAATAAAATTGGAGTTATTTGATATTATTTCCATTTGTGCAATGGTTTGTTATTTATTTCTCGCTCTGTACTATTTAATAACTGTAATTCCGCTCTGATATTCCACGTCGGGGTGTTACAGTACGGCCCAGCTGTATCATCAGTGCGGACCGTATGATTTTAATCTAACAGTCTGTCTATACTTACTGAGCAAAACCGTACACCGAACACTGAGCAAATAGTATTCCGAACATCCGAGCACCCGAACACCGAACACAAATATACTATAGCACTCTATCGTTGGATTGAAATCCAACAGTCCGTGCTATGCTACAGCGGTGCCGTATCAAAAGGTCCTGCTGAAGTGACCTCATAGCCTTCTTCGACTCTAATGCGATGTCAACAAGTTTTATAAAGCACATCGTCGATTTACAATAGTTCAATCACATATTTCATGCAAATGCAACAGAAATTCAACCTTATTGACACATCGAGACAAATAACAAAGAAGGTGTTCGACATTCTATCACTAACCTACACATCATCCAACTGGTCGGCCCCATTACCGAGGTCCTCGACCACATCGTATGGGCCTTTTGGATTCGGATTGAGCTCATGAAGCTTGAATTCGAGCCTATTAGCATGTGTAAAATGTGGTTGCTGACGTCAAACCATCGAGTGGTCGGCCACCTGGCTCCCCACTGGGAGGCTTGAGATCTATTGAGAGAGTAAGGGATTCATCATTGGCCATATGACGATGTTTTAAGCGACTCGTCGTTGGCCCTCTTATCGGTCCTCTGGAGATACATGTCTGCAGAACCTTGTATGCCCCAGGTCGGCCCCTCTATCGATCATGGGCAATGCCTCAAGAGGTCCCTACGGGTCGGATATCACCCCAGCTAGGCCGACCCTGGCCCCCATGCTCGCGTTCATTGGTTTCGAGATCAACTAAAGGGGTAGGTGGGGGAAGTCGTACTGACCTTTAGTAGCGCTTTCCCACAGACGGTGCCAATGCTACCGTAATTGTAACATAGGTCGACTCAAGCCGAGATGATCGTCGAGGTAATCTTGACCGAGGTATGAGTCTAGACGACCAAGCCGAGGATGCCTTTCCGAGGTCCTCTTAGCCGACGTGAGACACATGTTACGATCTCCCGACCTGACCTGCAAAGCCCGCCGAGAGGCCTCAGTGGGAAGACACTCCAATGCTCTAGTTAGTCACTAGCTGAGAAGAATGGCCTAGCCTATGAAGTAGAACAGTGTACCTGAGTATGTGGAGTGTCTGCCTCTTTTATAGGGTTAGGATACTCGTGGAATGGTTGACGACCCCGCGAATCTCGCAAGGGATCTCCGTGATTGGCGCCGGATCGTAGTCATAACCGGCATGCTAGATCGTCCAGATCGTAGTCTTAATGACCGCAATTACAGGACGCGCGATTCTCAGACATTACCTTGTCAATTTTTGCACCGGACGTTACGCGAGCCACACTCTGAGAATCCCGCAGACATGTCGGGCTCCAGGTCGGTAACGCCCTAGCCATGGTGATCCTCATCCTTGACCGAGCTGAGGCAGTCGGCCCAAGGGATCTAAGGAGGTCATCCTAACCGACATGACCATCGAACTAGAAGACAATGGGATCTGATGCCTACAAAGTTAAGACGTCGGCTCTGATACTCTATAAGGTCGGCCAAGCCGAGATTCTGGCCGACCCGTGGGTCCCGATCTAGCCGTTCTGAGTCGTCGGCCTAGACGATGACTCCGACTAACCCAAGCCACGTCATGACATCGAATTAGGCACTCTGGTTGGTCGGCCGAGCCGAGAACTTAGCCGACATGTGGGGAACTCCCCGTCTCAGCACATAAAATGATGATGTGTTGATACACTTTTGATGGTAAAAGGCTTTTCTTCATTCAAATGGAACAATAAAAGTAATAGGGTACATCGTCCTCCACTAGAGATGAAGGATGCACGTCATCGGAGGACGCCAAGAATAGAAAACTCATGGATCATCGATCTTTACACATAAATTGTAGTACCCCAGAAAATTCATTAATTAAAAATTATAGATAATTTGAAATTTTGTCAATTAATAAATTCAAACTAGTTAAAAAAGGTACGCATCATTATTGCATCCGTATAAACCCATATAAAAATTTCGTAAAAATAGTAATTATACTTTAAATAATATTCTCTAATGACCCATCAGAAATTTGGGCATAGAAAAATCATTTGAATCAAGTCTAAGAATTTATGCGACTTATTATTGTAATTATGGAATAAGTTGGAGAACCTATTATCATATGAGCCAAAGTGAATTATAATTTAAATAAATATGTGGGTAGACTTTAAATAATGTGTGTTGATAGCCCCTCATGGGAATTGGACCAATGAACAATTTTGGCCCATGAATAAATTCTCTAATATAAAAGGGATAATTAAAACACATTAAGTAAATTAAGCATATGGGTTGTACAATTGATCCATACATGGGTTATTGGGCCAAAATCAAGAGTCCAAATGATGGATGAGAGATAAATATGCTTAAATTCGTGGCTAAATTATTGATAAATTTAAAAGGGTAAGAAAATCCCCTGATAACACAGGTAATTATCCTAAAAAGAGTCTTAACCCTAGTCTAACTCAATAGGGCTCTATCCTAATCTAAAAAGGAGTTTAGATGAGAGAAAATTGGGATAAACATAGGAGATTCATATTTAAATAAATCTAAAATAACTTAATAGTATGAAATTCGTAACTACATATATCTTAATTGAAAAGGGTCAATTAAAGCATTAAAATGACTCAGATATATCTAGAAAAGAGACCTAGACTTATCCTAAACCCTTAGCCATGAAATTTGATCTCTCCCCAAGCCAATTAGGTGGATAAATACGAGAAAATGGGGAGATAATGATGGAAATTCGTAATTAGAAGAGAGGGAAGAGTTGTAAGTAAATAGGAGACTTTAAACATACAAATAACCCTCTAGTTCGTACCTAGCAAGCCCTATTAACTCTCTGGAGCTTGGAGGACGAAGAAGGGAGGCCATTGGACGTGGAGAGCAAGGAGAAGGAGGCTAGGAACAAGGGGAGCTTCATCATCTTTACGTTTTCAAACCCTAGGATTCAAAGCGCTCAAAGGTTGGCAATCTCTCAAGCTAAATCAAATTAAATTCATCCCTAGGTAGACTTGATCCCCTCTATCAAAGCCCCATGTTTGCCCCAATTTTTGTTGTGCCAAGAAGGAGTATTTCATACTCCAATCCCTGTTGTGTACATGTACCCGAACCTACTTGTTTACTTTCAATCCATATGTACACTTGATCTCATGCCTTGCAAATTTTATCATAAATACTGCATGATGATAGGATTCGAATGATCCTATTTCCTCCAATTTCCATCATGTATCCTATGCGAATTAAATCAGATTCTATCACTGTGCATGTTTTAGGTCACTAAAATGTAACCTAATTAAAGCATGTTCATTCCATGCCTATTTTCTAATTACTCGTGTTTGTTGATACATCTACATGTCTATTTTCGTTTAAAACTAGTTTCATGATTTTTGGACATGTATACGATTTTATTTGCAATTTTGAATGCCCATGTATCAAGTCCATAGAGGACTGGTCCGAAATCCCCAAGGAACCAGTTCCCCTTTGAGGTTCGGCCAGGCTCTCTGAGATCGCGACGGCCCGACCTGTCACGATTCTCAAGAGGGTCGCGACAGTCGAACGTGTCGCGTCATGAACGCGACGACTCGACTCGACGCATTCTCCTACGCCGTACTGATTGTCCTGATTGCGACATACCCTGACGCCACGTTCATGGATTGACTGCCTAATCGCGACTGTTCACCCTGTCGCGTTTAGAGCGTCTGATGATTGGCCTGTTCCTGTTTCAATGGACGCGATAGACCATCTTGTCGCAATTTGAATCGCGACAGGTACCCCCGTCGCGTTTAACCTGTCTGACAGAAACCCTAAATTTCATGTAAACCCATGTAAATCATGCTATTTAATCATTGTTAACTCATAATTTGCACTATTATGAACAGTAAACGACCTGTTTACTAAAATTGGGCTATATCTACATGAAATCTATTAAATAAAAGTTATGTGCATGATTATTCTTGCTCTCATGATTTCCTTACACATGCACACACTAAACGTTAATGTACTCAATAATATATCTGGTAATTAAGTGTAATTATTCACTTAATCTCCTTATTATTTTAATAACACTTGTCTTTGTTTTATTCACTTGCATTGTATACCGTTATCGTGTCCCTCTGCCTTCGAGCACTCAAGGTAAGACGGACAACTTGGTTCTTTACACACTTCTATCTTGGCTTGGATGACCTCTCCGTTGGGAATACTCCTGACTGAACCAGGAACTCCTTGTCAAGACCTCCGTAAGTCTCCTTGGCTTTGGCGGACGTCCATTGCCGACGAGCGGGTTGTACCATCAAGACCTATTACACCCTAGGGATCAGCATGATCCAACGGCCTTAGTGTGTTCTCTCTTACCTTGGGATCACGTCGGACCTCCGGCCTGTGTTCATAGCACGGTTATTGGGCGATTGTGACTTCTACCAAACTGCCGGCACTCGACCGCGTGTGTTGTGCAACCGTCATTATCGCTTGTTTATCGTTATTTTACGAATATGTCCCTGTTCTCATCTTCCATCTCTACACTCTCATCTATTCACGTTCCCTCTATACTCTCATCCATTCGTCTACTACTCTCATTTATTCTTCAATTACTCTCATCTATTCTTGGTACTCTATTTGGCCATCCAATTGATTGTCTAAGATAACAAACATAATCATGCCATGCAATATTATAAACGGCCCGATCTGGTCCTGGGAGGAGCGCCTGAACGTGCCATTTGCCCATGGGATAACACCCAAAGTGTCATACTATCAAGATTTAATCTATGACAATCAATCACTATACTATGTTCTCTCGGTTGACAAGAAGCTCGACCAAACGTGCTATCTCTACTAGTGCACCTTTATGCAAACGTTACGTGCTATCTCGTTAAATGGTCAATCCTTTATCATGCTTATTATGCTATTTTCATGTGAAAGTACTATCATTCTCTTGCTATCATGTGTTATTACTCTTTTGACTATACTTGAACGATCTCTCTAGTTAGCTTACTTTACAAAACATTAATCACTTAAAGCATACCTGTTCACACGAGATATTAAGTCTTACTGAGCGTTATCGCTCACCCTGCGCTATTTGTTATATGTGTTTCAGGTAAGTCGGATGAGGACCTTACACACACCAACGGGAATGGACTGAGTGATGAGCGACCTGGCGGTATAGCGATGAAATGACCTTAGTATCATAGAGTCTAGTTAGATATTTGCTTAAATATCATTTCCAATATAATGATGTCTTCGAGCCCTATGTTTTGGCTCTAAATTAGTGGTTGTAATAGTTTAGGTAAATTATCAATAAAATGAAGAGTTTATTACAATTATTGTTCATTAGCTGCTCTGATTTTTGCGACTGTCCGCGCAATTTACACTACCATATACTTTGCTCATATCTCTCCGATTTATTCCGCTGCTAAATTGGAGGGGCGTGACATAAATAAAAAACCCAAAAAAATAGAGATGAGGAGCCACGACGGATCAGAAGACTCCAATGAAGTCGATACCAAGCTGACTGGGGGAAAAACTTCTATAGGCGACGGGGATGCCAGTAAAGATCTTGAAATGGCCAGCCGGGGAGGGGGAGGCGAAGGGGGCACAACCAAAGGCACTAAGAATGCAGACGTGTAGCAAAAGCCGAATGTTGCTCTGGGTTGTGGATTGACACGTTGACGAGCGACGACGGAGATACGACAAGAGTAGGCGCTTCCACGGCCACCATAATTGCCGAGTGGAGCTTGGCATAGACGGACTGAACAGAAGTCTCAAATCATAGCTACGGTCTTCAACCAAGGGTTTGAAAGAGCAAACATAATGAAGTCGCCGCCAAGCGAAGGGGGTTGGATAGAACGACGAACATCAACGCCAATAACAAGCATACCTGCATAACAACAATAAGAACAGACCAAGGGAAATGTCTATGATACTAAGTCGATGCTGGAGGTCTCCTCTCCGATGATGTCGGAGAAAACGCCACTCGAGCGAGGGGGAGACCAAAAACTCATACAGCAGGAGATGAAATTGGGATATCTCAGACAAAAAACTCCAGAAGAGGGAGGGTTCCTCCTGCTAGAGTCGGAGATGATGGCGGGGGGAGGGGGCTCCGCTATGACGCAGGAAGACCCCCTCCCCTCCGAACAAGATCGGCAACTGAGAAGCCTAAAATTACAGGACAGAGACGAGACAAGTAAAATCTCAAAACTCCTCTCTTTAGAAAGCATTGTGGCCCCAAGTTTCACACACTTTTTAAAACTATCATATGATCTACTATATACGTCCCATAGTTGTGGTATTATTGTCCTCGTTGGACGATAAATTATGTTTCATCTCATTGTCATTATAATTTGCTCAACTTTGGTTTAGTTAAAAGGAAAAAAGATTTCTTAATTAAGAGTCGAACCATGATCCCCGTGTAACAGAAGTATATATGTGCTCCTAAGATCTCCTGGATTTTACTGTATACTTCGCCAAAATCTTATATGTTTTGCGTCCTCCAGCCATTACGTAATTCTTAACGAGTATAATTATTTGATTTCGACAACATTAAGCATACATCCACATATATCTAATTAACTCAAGAGAATATTGACATGTGGCATTAACCCACTAGAGAGTGGACAGTGGACACCGGAGATCTAGTGAGGAATTTCATGAATGTTCTCTCGGTCGTGTAGATAATATAAACCATGGGAACCGGGAAATGTCTGTGAGACAGGTCATACATGCACATGTGTTGTCCAAGTAGAATTAGACGATATGTAGTCCAAGCAGCCAGAGTGCTAGTGATATAAAATAGCACCCGAGGTGCTATTCGGATCAAGATATAGGTAGGTGCTCAAAGACAGGTCCCTCTAGTGATTTATTATTATTATTATATAATTTAGTGGTTAAATTATTGAGATAATTTTATCTTATAACTCAAGATAGATCTTAGAATATTCTATTTCCCACCCAACTTCAGTATCCACTATATTACAAACACAGACCTTCATATTATTACCCTATGAATCCATCAATACTTTGAACGCCGCCATAGATTGAATGGCTGCCACTGCCAAATCATAGACTTTTCAAACGGTCCCGGCCACGTCTTGTTGAGCTCATGGGATATTTCATGGAAAAAGGGTATGCTGATATTTATTAACGGGGAAGACGTACCAGATCAACGTGCTCATGATACTATCACACTCAGACCCAAAATAAAGAATTCAAGATCGAACATGGGTTCTCTGTGTCCTCTCAATAATATATACTACACGCATCCACCAGATTGTAAAGGCATGAATGCAGTCGATGTCTTATTAAAATAGTGAACGGTGGAATGAACCGCGCGCGTGGTGGGAAGACAGCTTTCTTCGGTCCGATGATAACCCTGATATGGTAGACAAACAACAAGGTATCTACGAGAGGAACTCATCATGGTAACCCACATGTTTCACTTTCACCCTTCGTTTAAGAAAATGTAACCGTCCAAAAACAGTGAATAATAGAGGGACAAATTGACTTCTTAATTATTATGGTGTGTAGCAGCCAGGGTGAAACGTTTCAAATAATCGTTGTTGTGTGTTTAGATGTGTAGTAAGTGTTAAAAATGATATATGCGTCTTTATTAGATTGATTTCATTAAATAGCAACGATAACACATGGGACAGGACTTCACAAAAATTCTCATTTCTTTCTCTTTCTCTTACGGAACTTTTATATCTTCTCATCACTTCCTGTTTGCCTCTACACTATCCACGTATGCATGGTTTACTTTTGAGATTTTTGACTTCCGGTCTAAGAAATATATTTAAATTTAATTTTAAGTCTAATATTTAAATTTTTTAATTTTAAATCTTAAACCTATTAAGTGTTAAATTTTTTGTCATGTCTGTTATCTCCCCTCTATATTTAAAAAAAAAAAACTTATTCTATCCCTGGCTTGGCAATGACCAAACCTTCCACCCCGTGAGAAATATAGGTGTGACATGTTTTCTTCTCCGACTCTTTCTCTGTGCGTCCAACCCCTCACGACACATCTTTGAAATTATGTTGCACCACTCAAAAAATTAATCAACACATACAAACGATAAAATGTCATTTTGTAGATACAAATGTCAAGAAAATATATAGTCATATGCCCCATATATAAAACACCCAACAAAAAGTCTAAAAACAGCACCCAAAAAAGTCATAATATAAACACCCCAAAAAATATCAAAAAACACCACCAAAACCCAATCAACACATCCAAACAGTAGGATATTTGAGACATTTTATCCTTCCAACCGTTGCAAATTAAAGTTGGCTCTCACTTTTGGATCGAAAATTAAGAGTTTTAATAATGGTGGATCTAAAATTAAGTTTTGTTGTGTCCCTGATTTTGATGATGTCATAATTGAAGTTAAAGGTATAGATATTTGACAAACAACATTTGTTTTACAGGTACAATTCGTTTACAACAAAGAAAATTCCTATAAGGTCGACACTACCTGGTGCATAGGTCGACACGAGTGGTCTATCCATGTTATGCTGAGGAAATGTGAACAAGTCAGATCAATGTTATTCAGAGTGTATGTCAACACTCGAGATAGATACAAGTCATACTAAGGTGATGCAAACTGATAAGGTCGACACTTAGTGATGATAAGGTCGACACTATACAAGAGCCGAGTTCATTTTAAAGTCAATTGGAGCTAAGGTCGACACTAACTGTACCCAAGGTCGACACCAACTGTTTATCAGGCTAACTCAGAAGAAAGATCAAGTTGATATCTTGGAACTCTCAGATTTATTACATGTTCTTGATTATTGAAGATTGGTGCATCACTTAAGTCTAACGTGTGTATGTCGACACTAGACCTTGGAAGTGTCGACACTACTACACTTAGATTTTTCAAGTGAACAGAAGGTCTCACGCGTGCACGTGATCCAAGGCCCAATGACTGGGATTTTTTTACACGTCAGCTGTTCTGGAAGGTGCCGATGCTCGGCGGCAAAAAGATTCCTGCACTTTTTCTTTGGTGAATCTGTTGAGGGGCCCACTGCACAGAATCCCGCGCAATCAGATAACAAAAAGGGGAGTGCTTCAGTTCGTTAGAAAAGAGAGCTTGTGGAAGACAACGAAAGAAAAGAAATCGCAAAGCATCACGAAGTGAGGAGATCAGAGGCCCTGTCATCAGCACGAAGATGCAATTTCAGATCGGAGCTGTGATCAGATGGATGCATTGCTGAATCAAGCTTGAATTGAAGCTTCGAATAGATGGTGCTGAGTCTTCGTGAACAGAGGATCGTGAAGCTTCTCCAACTTTGATCTCTGTGATCCAATTGGAACAAGTTTTAAGAGGGATTCATCTGAAGAGGAATCAAATCTGAAGACCAGAAATGCTGTAATTCGAATCTGGATCCTGAGCAGGGAGTTTGATTATCTCCAAACACATTCTGGCACTTTTTCATTTTCATCTTTTCGATTTCTTCTGAGAATTTGATTTGTGTGCTTCTGCCTCTTTGTGAGGTAGAGTGTATTGATCATTCACGTGCTATGATTGGATCAAGTGGGTTAAAGCTGTGTAATCAGCGGAGTGTTCAAGCTGTGAGTCAGCAGATGTGAAGAAGCTGTGAATCAGCAGGTGTTTGAGGTTTCTTCATAGTGGTTCTCATAGTGGTACCTCACTAGTTGTGTGAGGGGTGGATGTAGGTCTCCTCATTGAAGCCGAACCACCTTAAAACTTTTCTTTCTTGTGTGTGGTTTGTTCCCTTGTTGCTTTGTGTGCTGATTGTTCATTTGATATTGTCATATCGAGGCATCTAACTTCTGAATCGTTTTAAAATTCTGAAGATTCTATATTCACCGCATGTAATACCCCGAAAAATCTATTAATTAAAAATTATGAATAAATTAAATTTTTATCAAATAATAAAATCAACCAGTTAAAAAGGTACGCATTATTATCACATGCATATAAACCATATAAAAATTCTGTAAAAATAATAATTATACTTTAAATAATATTCTTTAATGACCCGTCAAGAAATTTGGACATAGAAAAATTATTTAGTCCAAGTTTAAGAATTTATGCGACTTATTATCGTAATTAAGGAATAAGTCAGAGAACTCATTATTTTATGAGGTAAAGTGGTTTATAAATTAAAATAAATGTATGAGTGGACTTTACTTAATATGGGATGATGATCCATTATGATATTTGGACCAATGGACAATCTTTGCCCAAGAATAAATTCCCTAATAAAAGGATAATTAAAAAATCTAATAAGTAAAGTAAGAACATGGGTTGTACAATTTGGCTCACATGAGTTATTGGGCCAAGAGTAAAAGCTCAAGTGATGGAGATTAGAAATATTGGCATAATAGTATTAAATCAAATTAAAAGAATAAAATTAATTAAATAAGTGTGATAAATAGATTTAAATAAAAATAAATGGTGAATAATTGGAATTAAAACAATACCCATTAAGTTAAATTAGTAATGGGTTTTATTAGTGGTCCTAACATATATTGTTGGGCTCAAATATGAAGAGCTCATCATGAGATGGGAGTTAAATAAGTGAAATTCGTATTAAAAATAGTAATAATTAGAAAAAGGTTAAGATAAATAATAAATGACATATATATATCCCTAAAAAGAGTCCTCGACTTACTCTAACCTATTACCCATGAAATTAGATCTCTCCCCAAGCCAATTAGTGGATAATGCTAGAATAGGGGGAAATAAATGTAGAAAATTTGGAGTTAATTAATAAATAAATTAAATAAGGGTAAGATAATTACTAAAAAGGGTTATAAATATCCTAAAAAGAGTCATAATCCTATCCTAGTCCATTACCCACGAAATTTGATCTTTTCCCAACCCTAATTATGAGATAAAGGAGAGAAATTAGGTGATAAATAAGGAAAACTTCGGATTAAATAGGAAAGGAAGAGTTTTAGATAGGATGGACTCATGTAGCAACCCATACAACTCTCATTCGGCCCTACCAACCCCTTAGAACGAGGTGGGAGCTCTGGAGGACAAAGGAGAAGGCTGTGGACGTGAGGAGCAAGGAGAGGAAGGCTTGGAGCAAGGAGGGTTTTCTTATTTTTGTCCACAACCCTAGGTTTTCATTGCCCACGGAAAAATGTAGGCAATCTCTCAAGCCAAATCCATGTAAAAAATATTCTAGGAAGATTCATGTTTCCGAGCAAAAGCCCTCTGGCACTACAAGAAAAAACGCTTATAGAGACCGATTATTTCGGTCACTATTCGGTCCCTATTTTGGGACCGAATAGGGACCAAAATAATCGGTCTCAAATATTAGAGACTGAAAAATTCGGTCACTATTCGGTCCCAAAATAGGGACCGAATAGTGACGGAAAATTTTGGTCTCTAATCGGTCCCAAAATAGGGACCGAATAGTGACCGATATTTTCAGTCCCTATTCGGTCACTATTTTGGGACCAAATAGAGATCGATTATATTCGGTCCCTATGCGGTCCCAAAATGGTGACCGAATAGGGACTGAAAATTTCGGTCTCAAAACATTGAGACCAATTAAATTCGGTCTCTATTCCGTCCCAAAATAGTGACCGAATAGGGACCGAAAATTTTGGTCTCAAAACATTGAGACCGATTAAATTCGGTCTCTATTCGGTCACTATTTTGGGACCGAATAGGGACCGAATTTAATCGGTCTCTAAATATAGAGACCGATTATATTCGGCCCCTATTCGGTCCCAAAATAGTGACCGAATAGAGATTGAAAATTTCGGTCTCAAAACATTGAGACCGATTAAATTCGGTCTCTATTCAGTCCCTATTTGGGACGGAATAGGGATTGAATTTAATCGGTCTCTAAATTGGTCTCTATTTTCCGTAATTTATTTACGCAAGGTTTAACATGCATCTAAATGTGAACATGTGTAGATAGTGATAGGTATGTGTAAAAGTGTATATATTTATTAGTATATATATATGTGTGTATTAAAAGAATGATAAAATAATGTCAAAGAAATAGATAAACTTCCTACATGCACATATATACGTGTAAGTTTGTACTTGTTAGTGTCACATGGGAGTGTGTGAGGTGTTAGAAGGAAGATAGATAGCTACGTGGGAGAGTGTGGAAGTGCTTATATGCATGTGCAAGTATATATATATACATATATAAGAGTACATATATAAAGGGGTTGGCGGCGAAAGTATTGGGAGAGGAAGAAACGCCAGGAAGGGAGGAGTTTTCGCAGAAGGAAAAAGGGCTAACTTGATTTTCTGGAAATAATGAAGAAGGAAATAAGGTGCATAAGATAGGTACTTTCACATTACCTTTAAGATAATAATTTTTTTCTTGATCCTTAATCTAGTTTATAAGTCAAGAACTTCAGTTAATATAAATCAAAAATAAATGTTCCATCTGAAGTTTCATTTTTAAAGGCTACTATATGATTTCTGGAATTGCGTGATCATCGTATAAGATTTCTGTATCTCCTTTCCTTCGTGTCTCCATCTTTGGTTAGGATATTGAATATGAGTATCTATCATATTTACCCCTTGATTTGCATGCCATAAAGATCATTAGGTATACTTTTGGTCTCTTGTGTACATGTCTTAGCTAACACTCATGTCTTAGGCAAGTGTTTTTGTGAAGGATTCTTCTCCTTCTTCTTCTTCTTTTCTTCTGACTGTGTTCTGGAAGCAGTGGTAGTGTCAACACTATCTGTCCAGCAGTGTGAGCACTATCTGTCCAGTAGTGTTGACCTATCTGTCTAGTAGTGGCAACACTATCTATCCAGTAGTGTTAATCTATCTGTCCAGTAGTGTCAACACTATCTATCAAGTAGTGTTAATCTATCTGTCCAGTAGTGTCAACACTATCTGTCCACTAGTGTTGACCTAGCTATCTGTCCAGTAGTGTCAACACTATCGATCTATCCAGTAGTGTCAACACTATCTATCCAGTAGTGTTGACCTATTTAATTATCCCTTATAGTGACGTCGACCTATCCCTTTATATTATCGACATATCCCTTCATATTATCGACCTATACCTTGCAGAGAGTTGACACTATCCTTCAAAGTGTCAACACTCTCTTCTAGCTATTCAGGTTGACACACTCTGTATTCAAGTTAACCAAACTCCTGTTTCCAGTGACTTAGGTCGGCACACCCATGTTCCAGGTAGACACACCATGTTAATTAGAATTCTTTCTTGAAATAACTTTTACATGAACTATTATATATTAATTAATTCCAGATTTACTTGAAATAATTATTAAGCTACTCCTTCTTCTGAAAAGTGATTTATAATGTATTCATGTAATTAGTCGATTTGCTTGTCTCATGTTCTTGAAAATTCACTTGTAATGTCTAGAACTTGGGATCTCTAGATCTCTCATGAATTTACAATGCTAGAATGACCCAATAAAAAGGCCCTGACCTGGTCCTGGGAGGAGCACCCAAAAGTACTTGTGCCCATGGGAGTGTGAATAGTTTGGTGTGGCATTGCACCTAAAGTACATGTTAAAAATTTCTAGACATCTGGTTTCACATAGTGTACATGTGAGTATTTGAAACTCAATATCTAATTGTTCAATATATACATGAGAAATTCTCACTTCTTGAGAACTCACCTGTATAAATTTGTTTACTTGAATTTTCTTATTTTTGATTTTACCCTTTACTTGACAATACATGTCTAACATCATCACAGTGACATATTTGCGACACATGTGTTCCCGACAATGAGTGTGACTTTTGGAAACTAACCTAGTTCAATTCGGACTCCCGGTTTGAGCTCGACGCTCAAAGTCACAATAAACAAGTTAGTTTAGTTAAGAAATGAAAAACTTAAATTTGTGGGTCCAAAATTAAAAATACGCATCCGATTGGCCTCCGGTTTGTTCCAGCACGGTCGGGGCGATGAGTGTGACTTGTGGAAACTAACGGAGTTCAATTCGGACTCCCAATTTGAGCTCGACGCTCAAAGTCACAATAAACAAGTTAGTTTAGTTAAGAAATGAAAAACTTAGGTTTGTGGGTCCAAAATTAAAAATACTCATCCGATTGGCCTCCGGTTTGTTCCAGCACGGTCGGGGCGATGAGTGTGACTTGTGAAAACCGACGGAGTTCAATTCGGACTCCGGGTTTGAGCTCGGCGCTCAAAGTCACAATAAACAAGTTAGTTTAGTTAAAAAATGAAAAACTTAGGTTTGTGGGTCCAAAATTAGAAATACTCATCCGATTGGCCTTCGGTTTGTTCCAGCACGGTCGGGGCGATGAGTGTGACTTATGGAAATCGACGGAGTTCAATTCGGACTCCCGGTTTGAGCTCGACGCTCAAAGTCACAATAAACAAGTTAGTTTAGTTTAGAAATGAAAAACTTAGGTTTGTGGGTCCAAAATTAAAAATACTCATCCGATTGGCCTTCGGTTTGTTCCAGCACGGTCGGGGCGATGAGTGTGACTTGTGGAATCTAACGGAGTTCAATTCGGACTCCCGGTTTGAGCTCGACGCTCAAAGTCACAATAAAGAAATTAGTTTAGTTAAGAAATGAAAAAACTTAGGTTTATGGGTCCAAAATTAGAAATACTCATCCGATTGGCCTCCGATTTGTTCCAGCACGGTCGGGGCGATGAGTGTGATTTGTGGTAACTGACGGAGTTCAATTCGGACTCCCGATTTGTGTGACAAAAATATATAGTGTGATCAAAATATTGACCGAAAGTGAGTGAATAAAAATCTATGAAATTAAATAATTTATTGCTTATAATAGTATTTAATTTATGCTTCTAAAATAAGTTATTACTTATAATAATATTAATTTTAACTTATTATTGTTATATATGTATTGTAGATTCCTTCATCGGGTGGAGTGGGAGGAGACGAGCACGAGGATTCATGATTTCATTTCATTATTATTATTGTTGTAGACATTTTTATTATTGTTGTTGGTATTTTATTATTGTGATGTTGTGGATATTTTTATTATTATGGACATTTTATTATTCTGATGTTGTGGATATTTTTATTATTGTTGATGTGTGTTGTGGATATTTTTATTATTGTTGTGTTGTAGACATTTTGATTATTTTTATCTTGTGGACATTTATTATTGTTGTGAACAATTTTATTATTGTGATGTTGTGGACAATTTTATTATTGTTGTGTTGTAAATATTTTTCTTGTGGATAATTATTATTGTTGTGGATATTGTTATTTATTTTAACGCAGGTTATTTTCAAAAAATGTATATATTTAAAAAAAAATTTAAAAAATAGAAACCGATTAGTGACCGATTATACTTAGTCACTATTCGGTCCCTATTTTAGGGACCGAATCAGTTCGGTCCCTAGAACTGATTCGGTCCCAGTTCGGTCCCTAAAATAGGGACCGAATAGCGACCGAATCAGTTCAGTCCCTAAATAGGGACCGAACTGATTCAGTCGCAGTTCCGTCCCTATTTTAGGGACCGAACTGGGAATAGTGACCGAACTGATTCGGTCCCTATCCACTCCCTATTTTAGGGACCGAACTGGGACCGAATCATTTCGGTCACTATTAGGGACCGAACTGATTCAGTCCCAGTTCGGTCCCTAAAATAGGGACCGAATAGTGACCGAATCATTTCGGTCCCTATTTCGGTCACTATTAGGGACCGAAATGATTCGGTCCCTATTCGATCCTTATTTTAGGGACCGAACTGGGACCGAATAAGTTCAGTCCCTAAATAGGGACCGAACTGATTCGGTCCCTAAAATAGGGACCGAATTCAGTCGGTCACAGATTTGTGACCAGAAATTCTTCACCGACAAATTCGGTCACTATTCGGTCTCTGAGCTGTTTAGGGACCGAATAGAGACCGAATCAGTTCGGTCACTATTCCCAATTTAGGTCCCAGTTTAGGTCATTGAAATGTAACTTGATCAAAGCATGCCTAAACCTTGTCTATTCTCAAATTAATTATGCATGTTGATAGATCTATATGTCTACTTTCGTTTAAAACTAGTTTCATGATTTTTGGATCACCGTACGATTTTATATAGAATTTAGAATGACCAGCTATCAAAGAGGATTCACCCTGGAAAAAGGGGTAAAAGACCGGACCCTCCCTGATATCGCGGCGGCGCGACCCGCCGCGATACCAGCGGGGTCGCAGCCGCCGGGTGCGTCGCGTTAAGAAACGCGGCGGCCTAAGCCGCCGCGATTCCCGGCGCGGACTGGACCAAGCCGGTTGGCTTTCGGACCGCGACCGAGCCGCCCGTCGCAATTTGAATCGCGGCGGGTAGGCCCGTCGCGATTTGAATCGCGGCGGGTAGGCCCGCCGCGATTTGAAGACTGCGGCCAGAATTTTTAATTATGCTCATGCCCTTGCTGATTTGGCTATATAACCCTTATTTAGCCATGATTAAAACATTTTATAGTTATTTCAACTTGGTAAATTAATAAATGGCAATAATGATATAAATTTAATTATTTAAAGGACATTTGCACGATTTATCATAATCTCATGATTTCTTTACACTTACACACACATAACATTAGTATTTGCCATTTGACCCTAATAATTTATGCAATAATGTATCTGGTAAATTAGCGAAATAAATGACTAAATTTTCCTATTTAATTATATACTTGTTTTCGTTTTATACGTGTGTTTTGTACACCGTTACCATTTCCCTCGGCCTTCGAGCACTCGAGGCACGACAGACCCGTTTTCTACACACTTTCTCTTAACTTGGACCACCTCTCCATCGAGAATACTCTCGACTGGGCCAGAGACTCCTTGTCAAGGCCTCCGTAAGTCTTCTTGGCTTTGACGTACGTCCATTGCCGACGAGCTGGTTGTACCCTAAAACCCGTTACACCTTAGGGATCAGTACGATCCATGGCCTTAGTGTATTCTCTTCTTACCTTATGATCATGCTGGACCATCTAGCCTGTGTTCATAGCACGGCTAGTAGGCGGTGATGATTTCTACCAGACTGTCGGTACACGACCTTGTGACGAGCAACTGTGACTATCGTTGTTTATCGCGTTTTACGATATTGTCCCTATCTCATCTACTATCTATGCCCTCTCATATGTTCACGTTCTCTCTACACTCTCATCTATCTCATCTAGTACTCTCATCTATTTCTTGGTACTCTATTTGGCCATACATGTAATTGATTGTCTAAATTAACAAACAATTACTATATGCCAGTGCAATAGGGCCCGATCAGGTCCTAGGAGGAGCACCCGAAAAGTGCCAGTGCCCATGAGAGTTAAAATGATCAGGATGTGTACGGCATGCATCCAGCGTCATTTAATAACAATCACAATTTAATTTATGACAATCAATATATCAATCACTATGCTATCGTTCTCTGGGTTGACAAAATACTCGACCAGAGATGCTATCTTTACTAGTGCACCGTGGTGCAACCATATACACTATTTCGTTACATGGCCAATCATTTATCATACTAGATTTGCAATATCTCTGTTGGAAGTTGTATCATTCTTTTGCCATCATATTCTATTACTCTCTTGGTTATATTTTGATCGTTCTCTTAGTTATCCTGCCTTACAAGACATTAATTATTTAAAGCAAGCTTGTTTACATGAGATATTAAGTCATGCTGAGTGTTATCACTCACCCTGCGCTATTGTTGTATGTGTTTCAGGTAAGTCAGGTGATGACCCTACGCACACCAATGGGAATGGACTGGAGTGATGAGCGACTAGGAGTCATAGCGACGGAGTGTCATTAGTATCTTAGAGTATAATTAGATATTTGCTTAATTACCCTTTTCAGATGTCATGTTGTTAATGAGCCCTATGTATTGGCTCAGAATTAGTGGATGTAATAGTTTAGATGAATTATCAATAAAATAAAGAGTTTATTGTAATTAATGTTCATTAGTTGCTCTGATATTTGTGAATGTGTGCGCAATCTACATTACCATACACGTTGGTCATGCCTTTCTGATTTATTCCGCTGCTAAATTGGCGGGACATGACACCCCCCCCCCCTCTAGATAATCTTTCTTCACACAACAAGTTTGACCGGTCAATAGACCTGAAATTAAATAGGAGTTTTGAATTTGGACCGGATGTTGATTTCACCTTTTTTTTGGTAGTGGGCTACACATATCCCATAATAGGCATCCAAGGATAGGTTAATTTAGTTCTCATCCTATTTTGTTTTGAAACTCGAATATGTATCTGGGGTTATATATCTGGGGATAAATTCCTTACCAAAGTGGTATCTCCTTTCTAGGTTGATGGAGGTGATAACTTTAATTTGTAAGGGTGAGAGGATGGACTAAAACGTTACTTCAGTTTATCTAGGTTTATCTTAGATAAGTCTTAGTTAGTCTATCTCAATTATCAAATAAGGGTGATAAAAGGGGATATCTCTCTTTCTGTCTGATTTTCAAATCGACTAAAGCTAATAAGTGATATATATATATATATATATACATAAATTATGATAATATTCATTTAAAATGGGATTATTCTTAACAAAGTAATTACTTGTTGAGTGTAGTGTATTGCTTGCCCCACTTTTTATTAGTCCAAATCATTCATAATGGATAACTTAAACGTAGCCAATATTGTGAAATAGAAGATAGTTCATCATATGTTGCTCCTACAGTAGTACTGTTGCACATGCCACCACGTAGTCTCCCATGTTTCTCACTTGAATGAGACTATTATATATTAACATACATCAATAATGTATAACACTACCAAGCACACTATTTTCTTGTTCTAACTAGAATTGATGAAACACCTAATGAACATGAAGGCTAAATCGATAATAGTTGACAACTTTTAATATCCAATATCGCTTATAATTAGTTCCCACCAGCTTTTACTAGGCTAATAAAGTCATAGTCAATGGCTTGGCCCAATAAGATTTCATGCAGTGTAATAACATCAAAATGAATAGCTTTAGATAAATAAAGAGTAAGATTTGCAGCACTGATAATATTTTTTTTTCAAAAATAATATGCTAGTATTGGGTGCCATCAGACATATCATTGACTTAATAGTTAAAAAAGGCATGCATACTAAATAATGAAAGAGAAATATTTGTTATAAAATTAATCTTATAATAAAACTATTGATGTGATATGGATTGTAAGTAAGTAATCTCATTCATGTATCATGGGTGAGAGAATTTGACAAGACGCAATGATCAGATAACTTTCTTGCAATCTACGTCAAAGTTTGTTTCAAGATGTTAACCGATGGCAGTTGCCATCGGTTGGGTGCCCACCGTGGGCATCCAAAGGCTTTGGCAAGAGACCAAAACCGCTGGGCGGTTGCCTCCCATGGATCCCAGGGACTCTCCCTCTCTCCCATGCGCATGAGAGAAGTGTTATTCTCTCTCTGGGAAAAACACACAGCGAAAGACTCTTTCTCTCTCTCTCTGTGTGCATACAACACAAGTCTTTCTCTCTCTCTCTCCGGTGCAAGACTTCTCACACGAGACATCACCACCGAATCCCGAGGATGTTTGGAGCGAGGAAACTACGAAGAAGACTCTTGTAGCCTTCTTCTCGATCCTACGAGATTCCGCATCGCACGAGGTAAACACCCCAATCAAGATCGAACATTGGTATTAGAGCCTTCACGATCCTCTCTCCACGATGTCGTCGGATGATCTCCATGCGCAAGAGCTTTCAGCAATGGATTGAACCGACGGAGATCTCCATGGCCGATGATGGGGATAGCGTTGTTGGCAGCGGCCCGACGCCCACGCAGGAGTCTGTGGCGCCAATTAGATATCGGCGACTGATGACTGCAAGGGATTACGTCGTAGCACTGTGCGCTTCTCCCTCGTCGCGCCCGGTCGGCGTTCACGGGAATGGCGGAGGTGCTTCATGCGAACGTGACGGAGGCACGGTTCGCGCGTTTGCACGCGACGCGGACGACCGCCGTGCAAACCACACAGTCGGCCACGCAGACCCCGGCCTCGCGGGAGGCTGCACTGACCGCAGCCGCGGCCATGAAGGCTAGGCGACCCGCGTCCATGTTGTTGTTCATGGAACTACACCGCAGGCTGGACACGGACATGGAGGAGGCGACGTCCACGCGCCTGTTGGCACCGCAGGCGATAGCCATGCAAGTCGCGTGGCCTACGTCTACGCGGGCGTGCACGCCGCACGCGGCCATGCAAGCCAAGCAGCCCGCGGTGAGGCGGACCAGCACGGAGGCGAGGACACGGGCGGGAGCCACGTCGCGCGCCGCCACGCGGGAGGGAGCCACATCGCGCTCCGCCACGCGGGCGCGAGCGGGCACCGCGTCGCCCGCGGCCGCGAGCACACGCGCGGGCCCAGCGCCCGCGACCACGCAGACTGGAGCCGATGGCGCAGACGCGCAGCCCACGGCCACGCGGGCTGGCGCGGTCGTGCGGTCAGCGGCCTTTACGGCCATGCAGACAGCGATGGCGCACCCGCAGGTGACATGAATGGCCACCATGCAGGCAGGTGTGGTGACTGCGGCCCAGGTGCGTGCGGAGGTGTGCACGGGGGTCCTCGTGGCCATGCAAACCGTGTTTGGGAGCGCATGGGTGGTCCCACGCATGCAGGAGTGGCGCTACGCGAACATGTTGGCTTGGCTGAGCGCATGGGTACTGGTCCACCCATGCCCAGACTCACATTTCTGGTGGAACAGGCCCGCATGAGAGCGTCGGCTCGTCGGCGACGTGAACTTGGTCGTATTGCAAGACATCGCACTAATGTGGTGTTGCCGAGCGGACCTCGTGGTCGAGCCCGACTTAGCCGCATTATTGGACGTGGACCGGCAGGGAACGGTGACCCGGTCTCTCGTCGCCACCATAATGATTATTTGGCGGTACGACGAGTCCGACGTCACATACGGCATGTTCCCCGGCGCCGTGCTATGACTTCGGCTCGCCTCCAGACGATTGCTTTAGCTATTATGATGTTATCGCAATTTTAAACATGATTTTATTATTTCTTCGGATCATTATTAGGTTCATGATTATGAGATTGTCTTATTTAAGTCCATGCAATAAATTGTACTAGTTAGTTTGATCTTATAATAAATTTATTCATGCACTTATATTCAAGCAATCTATGTATGATCCGATGATTTAAAATCATGTGTTGAATCCTTTATTAAAGAGAGTTTTAAACATGCATGATTAATTGTTGTTTGAAACATGCATGATTAATTGTTGTTTGAACATGCATGATTAATTGTTGTTCAAAATTATTAGAATATCTTTTGAACATGATTAGTTGTTGTCAATCCTTTATTTGAATATTCATGTTTGTATATACATCCTTATTAATTGAGAGATGTTAGTTCCTCTCCCTTTAAATTATTTGATCGAAATTACCCTAATAATATTGAATATTCTTATATAAATGGGAGATGACTGTAAAACTCTAAGTCTACTTTCGATCTTATTATATGGAGAATATTTAATATTCTAGTGTAGATTTTTGGATCAAATAGACTGATGTGTAGAATTGTCAACTTAGCCTTCTCATTATTATCTTAATGTAATGATTCATCGATGGCCTCGAAGAATGTTATTGTTGACTTAACGAAAGGGGATAAATTAGATGGCACTAACTATGACATTTGGCATCGAAAAATCCAATATCTCTTGAATGAGCAAGAGTTACTTGATCACATTACTACATCCATGACCCTGCCCGAAGAAGGCAACACTGCTCAACACCGTAGAGATAAAGAGGCTTACAAGTCATGGTTCAACAAAGATCGCAGCACGCGCTTTACACTGTTAAGCAGCATGCAGGATGATCTGATTGGCGAGTTTGATAAGTGTAAGACTGCCAAGGAGATGTGGGAAAAGTTGAAGATTACTTTTGGAGGAACCTCTACCACGAGGTTAAGGGCTCTTGTTTCGAAATTTGAGACCCTCCGAAAAGATCCTTGTCAGAACATGACTGAGCATCTAAGGATGATGTCAAGCATGATCCGTGACTTGAAGTCTGTAGGACACGATCTCACCGATGAGCAGCAGGTGTAGGCTGTAATAAGATCTTTGCCAGACCATTGGACTCACATGAAAGAAATCCTCACTCACAATGAGAGTATTAAGAATTTTTCTGACATCTCTCACCATGTGGAGTTAGAGGCTGAGCGCGAGGAAGCTATGTGCGCTACTGCCCTTGTCGCCCAGGAAGGCAGACAACGGGGCAAGAAGGGTCCAAAGAAGAACTTCAAGAGGAAGAGGCAAAATGTTGCATCCACTTCAAAGGCGGGGCAGACACCGAAGCGCCAAAGAGGCAAGCGCTGTGGAAAGAGAGACAAGTCGAAGGCCAAATGCTATAATTGTGGACAACTGGGACATTTCGCTCGTGAATGCACTGAGCCGAAAAAGGTATTCCAATTTCTTTGCTCTCCAAATCTTCATGTTTGTTCGCATATCCTAGTTGCTCGAACAAATCCTGAATGGATAGTGGATTCAGGAGCGACCAAGCACAAAACAAGAGATCGAGCAGGATTCGTGGATTATCGCCGAATCTCAGCGGGATCGCAAAGAGTATACATGGGAAATGGTTCCAGCGAGGAAGTCCTTGGAGTTGGTGTGTATCAACTCAAGTTAAAGACTGGACGAGTCTTAACTCTCCATGAAGTGCTCTATGCGCCTAGAGTTCAGTATAATCTACTATATGTCTCGTCATTATTAGCATTAGGCTTCTCTTTTTCTTTTGCTAGCAACCAAGTTGACATTTGTTTGAACAATGTTATATATGGTCATGCCTTATTCATGGATGGTTTGTTTAAATTAGATTTGAATTATCATAATTTTCCTGTGTCTTATGTGGTGAATACTGATAATAACCTTGATTCGAAAATTTGGCATGCTCGGCTGGGACACATAGGACAAGATAGAATGATAAGGTTAGATCGAGAAGGCTTACTAGGCTCACTCGCTAAAGTCAATCTTCCTGTGTGTGAGTCATGTTTAGCAGGTAAGGCATGTCGCAAGCCTTTCGGAAAGGCTAAGAGAGCCACTGAACTCTTACAATTGATCCACTCCGACATTTGCGGACCCATGAGTGTGAAGACCCGCCAAGGGGCTTCCTATTTCCTCACATTTATAGATGATTATTCACGATATGGATATGTCTATCTGATCGCTCACCGCTATGAAGCGTTAGATTGTTTCAAACACTTCTTGGCAAAGGTTGAGAATCAAGTAGGCAAAATCATAAAAGTTCTTCGGATGGATCGAGGACGTGAATATCTTTCGGATGAGTTTCGAACTTTATGTGAAGAAAAAGGAATACGCAGACAATTAACTATTCCATATACACCACAACAAAATGGTGTTGCTGAGAGACGGAATAGAACACTGTTAGATATGGTTAGGTCGATGATGGCGCATGCCAACCTTCTAATATCTTTTTGGGGGGATGCTATAATGACTGCGGCCTACATCCTTAACCGCGTACCTTCACAGTCAGTTCCTTCCACCCCTTATGAGTTATGGCGTGGTGAAAAACTAAATTTAGATAATCTACGCCCATGGGGTTCAGCGGGATATGTCCATGACACTTCTCACAAGTTTGGAAAACTTGGCCCTAAAGCTAGAAAGTTTATCTTTATAAGATATCATGAAGGCTCGAAGGGTTATGTCATGTACGGACAACATCCGAATGTAGGAATGACAGAAAAAGACGTATGTGATGTTGTTTTCTTAGAAACAAAATTTCCTAGTATCGGCGACACTGGAAAGAGTCTTGATCTCCAAGAGTTGGATGACCCAAATGATGTTCTACCATCTTCCAGCGAAGGGAGGGAATTAGTTCCTAACCAAGAAGCCGTCGAAGATAGTAGAGATGATCATCATGATAGTGGGAGCTTTGTGCCCAGTGGGAGCACACCTATAGAAGAACAAGACGATCAGATACGCCGTAGAAAACGTGGACACATGCCTCGTCGTCGATTTGAGATTGAAGAGGAAGCTCTTGTGTGCCAACTTGTTGATGAGCCTATTTCTGTTAAAGAAGTATTAACTTCATCTGCTAGTAAAGAGTGGAAGGAAGCAATGCAAGATGAGATGGACTCTATGAGTAAGAATCAGGTTTGGGAACTTGTCGACCTCCCTCCAGGGCATAAGGCTATTGGAAATAAATGGTTTTTTAAAGTCAAACGCAAGGCGGATGGATCAATCGACAAATATAAAGCACGACTTGTGGCGAAGGGATATACTCAAAAGGAGGGTATAGATTTTGATGAGACATTCTCCCATGTGGTGAGATTCACATCGGTTCGTCTTATTCTAGCCATTGTTGCACATTTAGACTTAGAACTTTTTCAGATGGACGTTAAAATAGTATTTCTTAATGGAGAACTAGTCGAAGAAATTTATATGGTGCAACCAGAAGGTTTTGAGGCAAAGGGACAAGAGCGCAAAGCTTGTCGTCTCAAACGTTCCATTTATGGCCTCAAACAATCGTCTAGACAGTGGTATTTTAGATTTCATAAATCTATTATCTCATTTGGTTTTGAGATGATTGAAGAAGACCACTGTGTATGTTAAACGTACGGAGGAAAAGATTCTTATTTTGTCATTATATGTTGATGACATTTTATTGGCTGGAAATGACATGGAATCTATCGAAGCCACTCGAAAATAGTTGTCTTCTATCTTTGAGATAAAAGACATGGGTGAAGCAAATTATGTGCTAGGAATAAAAATCACGAGAGATCGCTCGAATAAACTTCTGTGTTTGTCGCAGGAGACTTATATAAATAAGATTCTTGAGCGATTCCGGATGCATTATTCCAAACCCATCGATACTCCAATTGATAAGAGTTGTGTTTTAAGTATCAGTCAATGTCCACAAACTGATAAGGAAAAGAATGAAATGTCTAAAGTGTCATATGCTGCTGCAATTGGGAGCCTAATGTATGCCATGTTATGTACACAGCCAGACATTAGCTTTGCGGTGGGTCTTGTTAGTCGTTATCAAAGTAATCCCGGTCTCGTTCACTGGAAAGCAGTTAAGAGAATTTTTCGATATCTCTGTGGTACTTCGGACCTTGTCTTATGTTACAAAGGAGGTGACTTAAGATTGAGAGGTTACAGCGATGCTGATTGGGCCGGTGATAAAGATGAGCGCAAATCCACCTCAGGCTATGTGTTTATGTTAGGTGGAGGGGCCATTTCTTGGTGTAGTAAGAAACAAACGTGCATCGCTTTATCCACCATAGAATCAGAATATGTGGCTTGTTCTGTTGCATGTCAAGAGGCTGTTTGGTTGCAGAGTTTCCTACAGCGATTGGCCATGACACAATTGTCAAAGGAGGCGGTGGTGCTGTATGTTGATAGCACATCGACCTTGGCCTATGCTAAGGACCCTAAATACCATGGGCGAACCAAACACATTGACATTCGTTATCACTACATTCGGGATTTAGTTGCAAAGGAGTTGGTGGTTCTCCGACACATTTCAACAGGTCATATGTTGGCCGATCCACTAACTAAACAAATCCCGAGGGAGGCATTTGTAACCCATATTAGAAATATGAGATTGTGTAAATTGTAATGTGCACAATTATTCATTGACAATTAATTTATTATGTTTTCCTTCCTTATGTGTGTCTATGGTTGGAATACTTTACACATCAATAAAAGTGTCATTAGGCTGTGAATGGATCCCCTCACACGGGTCATTCGCCTTGGCGCTAAGAAAGCGAGCAAGATGAGACAATTTTTATCTATGGCGCTATGAGAGCGAGCAAGATAAATTATATCTATGGTGCTATGAGGGCGAGCAAGATAAATTTATATCTATGGCTCTATGAGAGCGAGCAAGATATTTTTTTTTTTTTGTCGCCTTAAACTGAATTAAGATGAGGTCCCTCTAGATCGATTACAGGATATGAGAATCAAATCCGTGAAGCCTTCATTAAGCCGGTTGTGAGTTTTATGATAAGACATCGTGAGACTTGGGTTAGCCGTAGTGGAAGTGGCTAGACTAAGAACCGTATGGTGTTTTTATTATCTTGTATGTGATACGCCCATAATGATGGAAGAACATTGTAGCATGTGTCTCATACCACATGTGCGTAAGACGACCGTTGAAGAGAATGATGAATGAGATCTCTGTTTCATCATTGTGTGAGCTCTTGGATCATAATTTGTTGATCCATCAATACCCTTAGGACTTGAGATCTATGTCATGAAAAGGAAGATTGATGCCGCTACTTTAGCATGCTCCTTAGGGCTATGGCTAATACAGTCCAGCGGGACATGACTAGGAAAGCAGTCAAGACTAATTGAATTGACATGAGAACTCAAGAAAGACATCTAAATATTGCACCATGTTTTGTGGCTCATACCTCGAGGGACTATGTCGACTTTGTGGTGATAAAGTCGTGAACACAAAACATTCGAGTTTTGACGTCGCTAGTTTTTAAGAGATCCAGGATGTCAAAGTTGGTGAATATTGAAGATATCTAGGGTACTACGGGATTCCTTTAGAGTATTGTGATCTGTTAGTTTTGGTGATAACTTAATAGATCACTACTGTCACGTCCTAATAAAAGGCTATTTATCGGGAGTGACAGAAAAACAGGTACAAAAGTAATATTTCTTTATCCATTCATAACGTCATAACGCGGAAGTTTAATTACATAGATACTCCTCATAACAACTAAGTGAGGAGTAGATCAAAACAAACTTAATTTACATATCTCATTTCACACTACTAAACAAAAGTAGAAACTAGTTGGCTTTGCTTGTCACGTCGGTCCACTCAGCACTCAGACCCTTAAACGTCATCCCCATCTGTATTACCTGAAAATGGTAGGAAATAATGAGCTAACTAGCCCAGTAGAATTCAAATTACATAGTTCAATTCATAGTTCAAGAGTGTATACATGATAACCAAGACAATGGCAGAATATCAAAGAGAGTCACACCAGATTTCAGGATAGTAAGCTTGATGCAATGACAGTAAAACTCAGATCATGCTCAGATATATATAGCTCGAGAATTGATTCACATATCATCTACAAAGTACTGGAATTATGATGACCATATTCAGAAAATAGTTGATGCAATGCCAGACATCCAGACATCCTTATCATTCCACGTGGTCCGAAAATGAATTCGGGTGCTCCTCCCAGGACTGGACTAGCCCTATTTGCACAGGCATAAAAATCACCGGGGGTACAAAGACCCAACAATGTCATCTCCATTTATTCACATCTCATAAGGTGTTCAAGCATATGAACTCTCAAGTGTTCAGATTTTATAGACCCAATTACCGAATACCGAAGAATAGACTCAATCGGAGTGCTATTCGTAATTGACAACTTTAACAATAATTCAAGGGGAGTTAAGGTACACAAAGTGGGTGAAATTAGCAGTAGTATGACAGTAAATATCAAGGTAAATGAGAGGGTAACTTCCTTGGCTTTTAGGATGAAGTTTTGGCATGGATTCGGGCATGAAAAAGTGCAGAAATTTGAATCAGCATTGTACCTGTCGACAGCCAAGAAGGAGCTGTCGACAGATGAGAGCAGACAGAGTTCAGGTTGTCTGGCTCTGTGTGTATCTGTCGACAGATGCAAGGGATCTGTCGACAGATCCACACAGTCCAGAAACCTGAAGTTCTGTCAGACGTGCGCCTGTCGACAGATTTGGGCCGGCTGTCGACAGATGGTTATAGAACTTCCAGAAAGGACTTTAAACCTATCTTAAACACCCTAATTCTTGAATCTATGAACCAAGACATGTTTTATATCAAATAGAAGAGTCTAACTATGGTTCTCATAGTGGTTTATAAACCGAACAAACTAGATGAAACAAGAAGTTTACAATTCAAGCTTGACTTGCTTGAAACTAAACATAGTTTAGTACTAGAAGTAGAACCTTGATAGCAATGGTTCATTGGAAGGATTATTACAAAATGAACACTAAAACTCCAAGTGTTCCATGGATCTAAATCAAAACTTGAAGTATCAACCATCTAAACCGAAGTGTTCATATTATCCTACAAAGATAGTTGAAACTTCTACAACTTTATAACATGTTCAAAGATCAAAGGTGGAAGAAGGGAATAAGAGTTAATTTATAAAATGGAACGAGGTTGTTCCTCTCCCAACAAGAGTGTTTATATCAAGACTGGAAAGGGAAAAACAGAGGATCACAAGTATAGTCACTTAATCGTTCATTACGAATTTCTTGTGACATATGAAGAAAACCCGAACTGAACCATAGAGAGATGAATCCTACCTAGTTGAGGAAGATGAAGGACCACAAGTGAAGGAATAAACAAGTGGAGCTTGTTGTTGTAGCAGAAACAACCTCCAAGATGGCTCCACAACTACTTCTCAGCAACAGCTCCAACAAGAGTTTGAACAGAATAAGATGCAAGAAGAACCAGCAGTTCAAGCAGCAGCAACCTCTTCACAGTGCTTGCAACTAGGAACACCTCCCCAAACAAGAGTTATCTAGAGAAATGGCAGCAGCATAACAGTAGGAAAAGGGTGCAGAAGGGTTCGAATTAAGGAGAGGGAGTGGCTTTTATAGCCCAGTCAAGTTCCCCTGCGTGAAGACACCTCCCATGCACAGGTGTAAACGGTAAAACCCCTTGGTTTTTACTGTTTACACATGTCCCATGCATCCAACCTCACACCTACACCTCATCCACCATCATGAAGAATTTTAACCCCTGTTCTATCCTTATCCTAATGTGTGCTGGCCTCCTCAAGGCCCCACACGTAAGCTCCCGTAAATATCCCAGAAAAATGGTTACCGTAAATATTCCATAATTCAACTGATCCAATCTTCACTATGTAAACCCATCCAAATGGTGTCCATTTGTAATGAAATTTTAACCATAGACTAATATGATGGTTTTACACATTATGGTGATTTTATTTTAATTTTTAGAATTTATTTTACAGTAGGTGAAAAATCACCCGAAAAATGGTCGCGTCGACTTAATCTCGAAATCCGTACGTCGAAAAATTCGGATAATTACATATTTGACTTCTCCACATTTTTCTGAAAATTATGATGTTCTCGGATTTTTATTTCGTTGACGTTTTCCAGTGTCGCCCTGTGGGAGCGTGCACTTCGATGTACGACACTGGGGTAACGTACATTACCACAAATTAAACCTAACTTCTAGTTATCACAATTTAATAATAATCCTAATGTATTTTAACCACATTATTCCCATTTTCTTAATACTTTGAATTTCTGGGGCGTTACAATTCTCCCCACTAAAAGAAATTTGGTCCTCCAAATTTAATAACATACAGATGTAGTTACTAACCTGTAAACAACTCTGGATACTTGTCCTTGATGGCATCTTCCAATTCCCATGTTGCTTCTTCTTGTCCTCGCTTATTCCATTGAATCTTTAATAAAGGAACTTCCTTGTTCCGGAGTTGCTTGATTTTTCGATCGAGGATCTGCACTGGTCTTTCTTCATATGCCAAATTTCCTTGTATATCCAGATCTTGGTATCCAATAATATGTTCCGGATCATACACATATTTTCTTAACATTGACACATGAAAGCTATCATGCACATTGGATAATTGCGGTGGAAGTGCCAGTTGGTATGTCACTTCACCAACTCTCTTTAATATTTCAAAAGGTCCAATGTATCTTGGACTCAATTTTCCCTTGATACCAAATCTTTTAATTCCTCTTCGGGGTGACACTTTAAGAAAAACATGTTCTCCTTGTTGAAATTCTAACTCTCTCCTACGTCTATCGGCATAACTTTTCTGTCGGTCTTGTGCAGCTTTCATCCGATCTTGTACCAACTTGATAACTTCTGTCGTCTCTTGGATCATTTCTGGTCCAAGAATATGCGTTTCTTTTAATTCGACCCAACACAATGGTGATCTACATTGTCGACCATACAAAGCTTCAAATGGTGCCATTCGAATAGTAGACTGGTAACTATTGTTATATGCAAATTCCATAATTGCTAGATGAGTGTTCCAGTCATTTCCGAACTCTAATACACAAGCACGGCACATATCCTCAACAATTTGATTCACCCGCTCGGTCTGTCCATCTGTTTGAGGGTGAAATGCAGTACTAAATTTTAATCTAGTTCCCAAAGCATCTTGCAACTCTTTCCAAAAATGCGAAGTAAATCTTGCATCTCGGTCAGAAACTATGTTCTTTAGGATTCCATGCAAACGCACAATTTCTTTCATATATAACGCTGCCAAAATATTAACAGACCATTTTATCTTTATTGCTAAGAAATGAGCGGATTTGGTAAGTCATTCAATGATTACCCAAATAGCATCAAATCCACTCCGTGTTTTAGGTAATCCCACAATAAAATCCATACCAATGCTATCCCATTTCCACTCTGGTATCTCAAGTGGTTTTAATTTTCCTGCAGGTTTCTGGTGTTCTGCCTTAACTTTCTGACATGTCAAACATTTTGCAATAAATTCCACAATATCCTTCTTCATGTTGCACCACCAGAAATACTTCTTCAAATCCTGATACATTTTGACAGCTCCGGGATGAATAGTGTAGTGAGACCGATGAGCTTCTTCTAAGATCTGTTTCTTAATTTCGAGATTATCCGGTACACACAATCTGTCCCGGAATCGAAGATTTCCATGAAAATCTTCATTAAAATCAGGTTTAGAAGTCAATCTTTCTCTGATTCCTACCAATATAGGATCATTGTCCTGCTGCTCATTAATTTGCTTCAGCAAATCTGATTGCACTACTAAATTGCTAATCACTATTCTTTCTCCTTGTGTTTCAACTTTTAAGCTCAATGTGGAAAATTCTTCCAACAATTTCCATTCCCTTACTTGCAACCGAAACATCTTGGCGATAGGATTTCTGCTAAGTGCGTCATGGTATGGTATTCATCTTGATATATCTCCATCCATCTCCTTTGTCTCATGTTCAGTTCTTTTTGTGAAAATAAATACTTGAGACTCTTATGATCGGAGTACACTATGAATTGGTTATCATATAGGTAGTGTCTCCAAAGCTTAAGAGCAAAGACCACAGCAGCCAATTCTAAATCGTGTACTGGGTAGTTTTTCTCGTGAGTCTTCAACTGTCTTGATGCATAGGCAATTACTCTTCTATCTTGCATCAATACACATCCCAATCCAATGTTGGAAGCATCGGTGTAAACCTCAAATATTTTTCCTTCCACCGGCAAAGCTAGAATTGGTGCAGATGACAGACATTCTTTTAACAATTGGAATGCTTCCTCACAATTCTCATTCCAGATAAAAGCAATTCCTTTTCTAGTCAACTGTGTAAGAGGTGAGGCAATTCTAGAAAAATCCTTGACAAATCGCCGGTAGTAACTGGCCATGCCCATAAAACTTCTTACTTCGGTGAGATTCTTAGGTTGCTTCCATTTCTGTATGGTTTCAATCTTGGAAGAATCTACTGATAGACCTCCTTTAGAAATAATGTGTCCTAAGAACATTACTTCTTTCAACCAAAATTCACACTTGCTAAACTTTGCATATAGCTTGTTGTCTCGTAACAATTGCAAAGTGATCCGTAGATGGGCTTCATGCTCCTCCATACTTTTGGAGTAGATCAGTATATCATCAATAAATACAACCACAAACTGATCTAAATAAGATCTGAACACATCATTCATCAGACGCATAAATGCAGCTGGTGCATTGGTCAATCCAAACGGCATCACTACAAATTCATAATGTCCATATCTTGTTCGAAAAGCCGTTTTATAAATATCTGATTCTTGAATTTTAAGCTGATGATATCCAGATCTTAAATCAATCTTGGAAAAACACTGAGCTCCAGACAATTGATCAAATAGATCATCAATTCTCGGAAATGGGTACTTATTCTTTATAGTCAATTGATTTAACTGCCGATAATCTATACACAACCGCATAGATCCATCCTTTTTTTAACAAATAGAACCGGAGCACCCCAAGGTGAGGTACTAGGTCTAATGAATCCCTTCTCTATCAATTCCAACAATTGCCTTTTCAGTTCTTTCAGTTCTTCTATTGACATTCTGTAGGGTGTTCTAGAAATTGGTGTAGCTCCTGGTACCAACTCAATTGAAAAATTCACCTCTCTACTAGGTGGTACGCCAGGTAGCTCTTCAGGGAAAACATCAAGAAATTCTCTTACTACCGGAATATCTTCCAATCCCGCAATATTCTGATTTAATAGGGTCACGGAAGCCAAATATCCTTGACAACCTTTCTGTACTAATTTACAAGCTTTCACTGCTGAAATTATCGGTATTCTCTTGGTTTGGGGTTTATCAAAACTTATAGAATAATTTTCCTCTCCTAGGAAAGTCACTTGTCTCAATTGGCAATTAGATTTGCATGGTATTTCGATAGCCAATCAACCCCAAGATTACATCATAATCCCACATTTCTAAACATATCAGATCACCAGGTAAATCATGTCCTTTGACAATAATCTGGCTAGCAGGGTAATATTCTTTAAGCTTTTTACCCTCACTTAAAGGAGTTGCAACCTCAAGTTGTGTGGTTAATGGAACTGACTTTACATTCAACAATTTAGCAAACTCATAGCTAATGAAAGAGTGCGTAGCTCCAGAATCAAACAACACAAATGCAGGTTTTGAGTTTACTAATAAAGTACCTTCAATCAATCCGCCTTCCTGCGGGGATTCAGGTTCCACATCTTGAATGGCTTGCAGTCTTCCTTGTTTTACTTGGGGGTTCTTATTTATTGGTGCTGTCTTAGCCATCGGGCAGTCCGGAATTCGGTGTTGAGTGCTACCACACCGGAAACATGCACCCAATTTACGCCAACAATTCTCAACCTTATGCCCAATACGATGGCAATGCTTACAAACATCCTTACTCCCTATCGGAGCTTTGCCTGCCTTCTTAGCAGCTTGCTGAATCTTCGGGGCATTCCCCGACTCATACTTCCTTTTTCGATCTGAAGACCCTTCTCCAGATTTCCCCCTAATCTTATCCACAGTTTCATTCGCAGCTTCTAATGCCAAGGCTCTCTTTACCATTTCTGAATAGGTAGTAATCAGATGAGGAGTTAGCTGCGTAATAAAATTAGGACGCAGTCCATTCATAAACCTCTTAGCCTTTAGCTTCTCCGTGGATATAAGATGAGGAGCATATTTTGACAACCGGGCAAATTGAGCCTCATACTCGGATACCGACATTCTTAGCTGCTTTAACCCAGCAAATTCATTCGCTTTCTTCTCCTGAACCACCTCAGAGAAATATTGCTCATTAAACAGTTCCACAAACTCTTCCCAACTGACTTGATTTGAATCTTCCATGGTAGCTTCCACAGTTTCCCACCAAGCACGAGCATCCCGATCCAATTGGAATGTAGTGAGACGAACCTTTTCTTCTTCCGTACACTTAATCATTTTGAATATCCTTTCAATGTCTTTTAGCCAATTCTCAGCTTCATCCGGATCCGTACTTCCTGCGAATCTCGGAGGGTCTAGGCTTCGGAAATCCTTGTACAAGGCTTGTACCATTGTGACTGTTATTTCTAGCTACTACCTTCATTACACGGGTCAAATCATGCATAGAACTTTCCATCTTCCTCAAATTAGCATCACCACCATCCATGATTAAATCAAAAGGAATCTGAAACATTCAGTAATACATTCATTAATTTCACAGACATCCCAATCTTGCATTCATCACATACACCATTCAATTTCACATAACACACCATCTATATTATCAAGTCAAATATTTACATGGTAGTACATTTCCATGTATCCACAAACCAAAATAACACAGCTTTCTCCTACCAAGTTTACCATTTATACAAAACTCCAACCTCCCTAAACCTCTCACTCCACATACATATGGGAGTTACATATATACAATCAGTGTTATACAAAAAGAGAGGTATACAAAAAGATAAGTAGTCTAGTCTTCTTCTAGTTTCGGGTCAGATCTATAACGGTTTCCATTTGCGGTACTTGCTGCTCTATTCCGGCCCCATGGTACAGCTCTCTAGCTGCATCAGTCAATGCTTCCCAATGATCTTCAACTTGGTGGAGCAACAGATCTTGTCCCAACTTTAAGTTATCCAGATTGATCATAACTTGACTCATAATTTCTAAGGAAGCACATGGATTGCCTGCCATGAAAGCACCTGCAGTCAAGTTGAGAACCTCTTCCTTAATTTCCAGGTGGGCTTCTCGCTGCGCTTGGGCATACAATTCTATATCCTGACGTAGCAATTCCATGGCAGCAACCAACCTTTCTTGGGCATTCATGTCCATTCTGAAATGATTAACAGGTTAAGCATTTACATGATTACAAAAATCATGCTAACTAATCCCATGTTTCTACCCCAACTCACTGATTCCCTAGGTTTATCGAACTAATGCTCTGATACCAAATTATCTGTCACGTCCTAATAAAAGGCTATTTATCGGGAGTGACAGAAAAAAGGTACAAAAGTAATATTTCTTTATCCATTCATAACGTCATAACGCGGAAGTTTAATTACATAGATACTCCTCATAACAACTAAGTGAGGAGTAGATCAAAACAAACTTAATTTACATATCTCATTTCACACTACTAAACAAAAGTAGAAACTAGTTGGCTTTGCTTGTCACGTCGGTCCACTCAGCACTCAGACCCTTAAACGTCATCCCCATCTGTATTACCTGAAAATGGTAGGAAATAATGAGCTAACTAGCCCAGTAGAATTCAAATTCCATAGTTCAATTCATAGTTCAAGAGTGTATACATGATAACCAAGACAAGGGCAGAATATCAAAGAGAGTCACACCAGATTTCAGGATAGTAAGCTTGATGCAATGACAGTAAAACTCAGATCATGCTCAGATATATATAGCTCGAGAATTGATTCACATATCATCTACAAAGTACTGGAATTATGATGACCATATTCAGAAAATAGTTGATGCAATGCCAGACATCCAGACATCCTTATCATTCCACGTGGTCCGAAAATGAATTCGGGTGCTCTCCCAGGACTGGACTAGCCCTATTTGCACAGGCATAAAAATCACGGGGGTACAAAGACCCAACAATGTCATCTCCATTTATTCACATCTCATAAGGTGTTCAAGCATATGAACTCTCAAGTGTTCAGATTTTATAGACCCAATTACCGAATACCGAAGAATAGACTCAATCGGAGTGCTATTCGTAATTGACAACTTTAACAATAATTCAAGGGGAGTTAAGGTACACAAAGTGGGTGAAATTAGCAGTAGTATGACAGTAAATATCAAGGTAAATGAGAGGGTAACTTCCTTGGCTTTTAGGATGAAGTTTTGGCATGGATTCGGGCATGAAAAAGTGCAGAAATTTGAATCAGCATTGTACCTGTCGACAGCCAAGAAGGAGCTGTCGACAGATGAGAGCAGACAGAGTTCAGGTTGTCTGGCTCTGTGTGTATCTGTCGACAGATGCAAGGGATCTGTCGACAGATCCACACAGTCCAGAAACCTGAAGTTCTGTCAGACGTGCGCCTGTCGACAGATTTGGGCCGGCTGTCGACAGATGGTTATAGAACTTCCAGAAAGGACTTTAAACCTATCTTAAACACCCTAATTCTTGAATCTATGAACCAAGACATGTTTTATATCAAATAGAAGAGTCTAACTATGGTTCTCATAGTGGTTTATAAACGAACAAACTAGATGAAACAAGAAGTTTACAATTCAAGCTTGACTTGCTTGAAACTAAACATAGTTTAGTACTAGAAGTAGAACCTTGATAGCAATGGTTCATGGAAGGATTATTACAAAATGAACACTAAACTCCAAGTGTTCCATGGATCTAAATCAAAACTTGAAGTATCAACCATCTAAACCGAAGTGTTCATATTATCCTACAAAGATAGTTGAAACTTCTACAACTTTATAACATGTTCAAAGATCAAAGGTGGAAGAAGGGAATAAGAGTTAATTTATAAATGGAACGAGGTTGTTCCTCTCCAACAAGAGTGTTTATATCAAGACTGGAAAGGGAAAAACAGAGGATCACAAGTATAGTCACTTAATCGTTCATTACGAATTTCTTGTGACATATGAACAAAACCCGAACTGACCATAGAGAGATGAATCCTACCTAGTTTAGGAAGATGAAGGACACAAGTGAAGGAATAAACAAGTGGAGCTTGTTGTTGTAGCAGAAACAACCTCCAAGATGGCTCCACAACTACTTCTCAGCAACAGCTCCAACAAGAGTTTGAACAGAATAAGATGCAAGAAGAAACCAGCAGTTCAAGCAGCAGCAACCTCTTCACAGTGCTTGCAACTAGGAACACCTCCCCAAACAAGAGTTATCTAGAGAAATGGCAGCAGCATAACAGTAGGAAAAGGGTGCAGAAGGGTTCGAATTAAGGAGAGGGAGTGGCTTTTATAGCCCAGTCAAGTTCCCCTGCGTGAAGACACCTCCCATGCACAGGTGTAAACGGTAAAACCCCTTGGTTTTTACTGTTTACACATGTCCCATGCATCCAACCTCACACCTACACCTCATCCACCATCATGAAGAATTTTAACCCCTGTTCTATCCTTATCCTAATGTGTGCTGGCCTCTCAAGGCCCCACACGTAAGCTCCCGTAAATATCCCAGAAAAATGGTTACCGTAAATATTTCATAATTCAACTGATCCAATCTTCACTATGTAAACCCATCCAAATGGTGTCCATTTGTAATGAAATTTTAACCATAGACTAATATGATGGTTTTACAAATATGGTGATTTTAGTTTAATTTTTAGAATTTATTTTACAGTAGGTGAAAAATCACCCGAAAAATGGTCGCGTCGACTTAATCTCGAAATCCGTACGTCGAAAAATTCGGATAATTATATATTTGACTTCTCCACATTTTTCTGAAAATTATGATGTTCTCGGATTTTTATTTCGTTGACGTTTTCCAGTGTCGCCCTGTGGGAGCGTGGCACTTCGATGTACGACACTGGGGTAACGTACATTACCACAAATTAAACCTAACTTCTAGTTATCACAATTTAATAATAATCCTAATGTATTTTAACCACATTATTCCCATTTTCTTAATACTTTGAATTTCTGGGGCGTTACAACTACTCATTTGTTGTTGCCGACTCTCGTAAGGTCGCTCACTCCATTCGCCGTATGTAAGATTGAGAAGCAAGTGTAGAGAGATGAATTGCTCTTAATGAGCAACTGACATTTTATTGTGCCCTCTGTAGGCAAGTGGGAGATGTTAACCGATGGCAGTTGCCATCGGTTGGGTACCCACCGTGGGCATCCAAAGGTTGGCAGGAGACCAAAACCGCTGGGCGGTTGGCTCCCATGGATCGCAGGGACTCTCCCTCTCTCCCATGCGCATGAGAGAAGTGTTATTCTCTCTCTGGGAAAAACACACAGCGAAAGACTCTTTCTCTCTCTGTGTGTGCATACAGTGCAAGTCTTTCTCTCTCTCTCCGGTGCAAGACTTCTCACACGGGACATCACCACCGAATCCCGAGGACGTTTGGAGCGAGGAAACTACAAAGAAGACTTTTGTAGCCTTCTTCTCGATCCTACGAGATTCCGCATCGCACGAGGTAAACACCCCGATCAAGATCGAACACAAGATAATTAGTCTTGTAATAGATATGTCTCATAATGAAATACCATTTTTGGACCAATTAGGCTTTTTTATTTTATTTTTTATCCATCCAATGATTGGTTAAAGTATAAGGACACATACATTAGATGGGACTAGATGTGAAATTTTTATTAAAAAGTACAAAAGATACTTACCAATGACACGATCATATTACTCCAATATGAATTTTCAAAGACACAACAAAATCTGTTTGACTAATGAATCTTAGATCTATTATCCTTGCAAACCTATCCAAAAGTTCAAGTTAATAAACTCTCTGGGTCTAAAAAGCTAACTTAAAAGAGAATTTGCCTCTAATGAGAACCGAAAATCATGAAAATCAATAAAATATTATTATTATTATTATTATTAAGATTGCTTTTCTTATTTGCCTCTTGCCTTATTTATCTTTAGGAATTTCCATCATTGGGAAAGGATCTCCTCATTTTTCTGATGACTCAAAGTAATTAAGTGTTGGAAGATGAAACTAAATGCAAGAATATGAAAAGTATGAAAGGGCCACTATATCTAACAAGCAATTAAAGTATGTAAGGGACTAGAGTTGAGTCTATTAGGCGACTAGACTGATTTGGATTTTTTTTATATGATATGGTATCAAATATATTTATCATCCTAGATCAGTACCTCCAAATCTCACTTAATAACACTATAAAAAGAAGTAATTATTCATATGTACTGTGTCGACCATGTTAATTAGAATCGAATTTCTCCAACACAATACGATCCGTCCTACTTAGAGACGATGTTAGAAATCTCAATGTTCTTCAAAAGATCTCCGCTTCTTAGACCTCGAAGTGTCAAAAGATTATCATGTAAACAATAGGAAGAGTCCCTTAGTTACTAAGAGATAACAAGGTGGTGTACATCAAAATGTATCATCGGTCTATGTTTCTCAAATTAATTTCTAAGGATGATAATTTCACTTTTATGAAGCGTTCTAGAAAAGTAAAAAATTTATTCAAATCCAACTTAACAAGGATACCTCTAGTTTTATCAATTCTAGAAAAAAGTATTTAAAAGTTCTCACTCTAGCTGAGAACCATGTGTCATAATATTTTAATAAACTATAATGCTAATCCAACTCTATTTAATACAAACTAATGTGAATAATTGTATTTTTTTTCCTTTTAGTTTCTCATGAGGTGAGATTTTGACACGACTTACCTGACAGAATTTAGAATTGGCGAGTCTCTTTTGGACTTCTTAAGAGATTTTATATAGATATTGATACGGGTCGTCTTTGGCCGACGTAGAGGTCGTCTTTAGCCGACGTAGGGGTCGTCTCTAGTCGATGTCGGTTGCCCGAGCTCGTGCTTGACCCGCCTGACGTCGTTTGTCATTCCCCGAGACGTCACTTGGTCTACCCAACTCTCGGCCGAACAAGTGTCACGGAAAGGCAGTTGCACGCGGCAAGGGACTAGTTAAGCGCCGAAGGTCACGGCCACGAGCGCTAGTTGGCCTCGCACGATCTTAGGTCCATTAACGGTAGGTCCCGAAGATCACTGCTGCGGGTCGCGCATGCTTTGCTGGCCCGGAACATCTGGAACCTATCCAATACCTTCCGTCCATAACCTCGGATTGCGGAAGTTGTGGGCGAGTTCGTGGGCGTTGTGTGCGAGTCGTGTCTGGTAATCTAGCGACCGGAACTCCTATATAAGACAGAGAGATCCCTCAAAAGAAAGGTACGTGATATCTAGCCCTAAAACTCTCTCTTGCTCCGACCTCCCGAACTGACTTGATCGTCGGAGTCTCTACTCACCGAGGTCCCTCGGTGATTTTGCAAGTTGGAGCTCAGATTCACCATCCTCGTCACGCTATCATCGTCCCTTGGGTCCTCAGGCTCGGTTCAGGCCGACCTCACTTGCTCCAGCAGCAATAGATATATTACGATGGAAGAACTTGACTCGATCAAGCAAGAATTTGGCCAAATTGCATTAAATTTTTCTTCTATTGTGCAAGCATATTTCCAAAGATACGTGTTTATAGTGGAGAAGAATAATAAACAGTTTAAATTTTTTTACATATATACTCTTTTAAAAATCTAACTGCGTGAAAATCTATCTTGAATTTGCATTTGCCTTCTTACGCATTAAATACATTCTGAAAGACATGATGGAAGTGAAACATTTTGTTGACAGATATCAACAGTAAGATTATCTTTTAGGACTCTTTGCATATATATATTATTGCTACAAATTCAATTATGTGAAAATCTATCTTGTATTTATATTTGTAGGCATACCCTTCTTGTATATTAAAGTTATCTATCTTATGTAATTGAATGTAATAGAATTGAAGAAAAATATTAATAGACGTGCACGTGAAGTTATTTATTTATTTATTGTGTAAAATATCTTAAAAGACTCTCTCTCTCTCTCTCTTTTCCTCTCTCTTTGATAAGTCTAGTTGATGGACCTTCTCTACCATCTGCACCGAAAGAGCATCTCCCCCCTCCGCCCCTGCCTCTCTCTCTCTCCCTCTCTCTCTAAGATGAGCCCCATTCAATGGACTATGCTCTTTCCACCTCTGACATCAAAGGGGCATCTCCCCTTCCAATGCCATCACCTCTATCTCTCCCTCCCTCCTAATGTGGTCTCTCTCTAGAGTGAGAGGGGGGAGAGGTATATATGAAAGTATTTTTTATAAAATAGTTTCTTTTACAATTAAATGTTCAAGGTTATTTTAGTCATTTTTTACTAATGATATCCTACTGTAAATGTTTGTCAACTATGATTTGTCGGTCCAACGGCACAATACCTGTGGAGGCTTTTTCCTTTACTGGGTCGGGCCTGTCAAGCCTACACCTCGAAGAGGAAGGAGATGAACGCCGGTGACGGACGAAGGCCTGCACTCACCAGAGAGACGTCAGGGGGGCCCGGTTGAAGAAACGGGGGAGAACCCTCCGATGCCTAAGTCAGCAGGTGATTGGAGAGGATGGGAGTTCTCGTGTGTGAGGCGTTGTTTGCGTGAGGTGAACATACCTCCGCCATGGCACTATACCTGTGTCTTTTATAGGCATGGGTGCTGAGGCGAACGATGTAACGTCTCTAGATGGGCCTGGAAGGGCGCCTTGATTGATGCACGAATGGGGAGTTACACGTCCAAGGTCCGTTGGAATGCTTGGTAGTTAATGTGCCTCTTGATAGTGGGAGCGGCCCACGGCGGTTGTAACCGTTGCTGTCACGAAAAGGCTGCTCGTGCAGCCTTGACTATAGATCTCGGCAGGTTGCCTGTTGGGGGAGACGAACCTGGTGCTCGATGACCACGAAGACTGCTTGGGCCCGAGCAGGGCAAGTGTTTTCTGAGGACGCTGGAGATGGTCATCCGAGGACAGATGATGCCTAAGAGAATGCAGTGTTGATTCGTTTCGCCATGGGCTACGCGAGCTTTGGTTGATGGGCTTGGGTGGCAAAAAGTGACCACCACACTTGCCCCCCACGCCATCGAGCCGGCTCAGGAATCGGGGCGCTCGAATGCGGTAAAGCCTCAAATGCCCTGCCAGCATTTAATGAGATGGCGACCTCGGACGTGCGAGCGTTGACCGGCACTGTCGCTTCGTACCTTCCGCCTTGAAAGAATCGGAGGGTTCATGATGAAGGAGGGTATCGTGGCAAGAGGAGGCCGTTGATTCGACCGAACGGTCGTTTTTGGAAGGAGAGGGCGCTCCAAGGGTTCTAGGGTTTCCCGCCCTCTTTCCTTTATAGGAAGGGGAGAGGCGAAGGCGGGGAACCACGCCTTCGAAAAAACCTCTTGCTGGAAGCCCTTCTTTTTTCTTCCGAAACTCCCCCGGTTTCTTCGTCTCCTTCATCTACGGAGATGTCGCAGAAGGGCAAGGCTGTGGCTGGCTCGCGAGCGTGGCGATGGTACGCCAGGAGCCGTCCAGCGGGAGAGTACCGCTTCGACGGGCTTCGCGAGCGGTATCGCATCGGCACGGGATACGACCATCATGCTTGAGAAGGAAGACAGAGCCCTACTGGTGGGAGAAGACCGGGTGCGTCGCAATGTCGCACGATATCCTGAGGCCAGGATTCCGGCTAACGTTTCCGACGGTGGCGAGGGAGCTGCTCAACACCTGGGGGATCGCCCCAGTTCAACTGGCGTCGAACAGCTGGCGAACGATATGCGTCTTTTGCATATCGTGCAAAGTTCAGGGGATCGAGCCCACCGCCAACCTTTTTCGGAGCCAATTCGTTCTGACTGCGACCGTCGGGGACGAGCCGGAACGTCTACTACACCAAGCATCGGCTGGGATGTATGAGGATTGAGTTCTCCCCGCGGTAGGTCGAGCCACAAGGGTGGACACATCGTATCCTCTTCCTGAATGCAACGCGGAGGCGCTGGAGTGGGGGTTTTCTACGCGGGTGAAGAGCGCGCGTAAGGATCTGTACCTGTTCATGCAACAGGATGAAGTGGCGCTCGCGAAGCGCCTCAGCAACATCTCGTCGAGAAGGCGGAGGAATACATCACCGAGGCCGGCTGGTCCAGCCGAGCTCAGTTGAGCATGGAGTGAGTGATAGTTTTGCCTCTCTCCTTCTTTCATTCCTCGGAAACCACTTCTTCTTTGTTTTTTAACTTCTCTTTCTTTGTGCAGCTGCTGAGGAGTTGGCGGCGGGCATGGATACAGAGGACATGGCCCTCTACACCGAGCAAATCGTCGTCACAGCGTATGGTGGCGGTGGTCGGTGAGGAGCGTCTGCTGATGCCACCCCAAGCCGCCCTGCCGAAGGACAAGGCGCTGCCAGCTCGGGTCACAGCGTATGTGGCGGTGGTCGGTGAGGAGCGTCCTGCTGCTGCCACCCCAATCCGCCCTGCCGAAGGACAAGGCGCTGCCAGCTCGGGGTCCCTGAAAAGGGGCCCGGAAAGATCGCTTGAAGAATAAGGCTGCCGAAAGAGGGGCTTCGAGGCCGTAGCCAGGCCCCTGCCCGAGCAGCAACCAGCCGAGGACGAGGTAGAGAGAGGGGCGGCAAAGAGCCCGCTCCAGAAGAAGAGAAGCGAAGACTGGTGCTCGCTTCGCAACGCTCGACTGGTCCACCTGCCGAAGAGGATGAGGAGGAGGAGGAGGAAGCCGTGCCGCCGCTGGAGCGGAAGAGGAAGCAGAAAGCTGCGGGGGCGTCCGGGGAGGGGACGCCCCAGGTGCCTGTCCAACGAAACCCCGAGGTCGCCAAAAGGATGGCGGTCGACCTCGGTCGTCGATGTAAGCTCCTCGTCTGTAGTCAGACGGGGAGCAGGCAAGGGCGTCAATGCCGCAGGGCCCCGTTGGGGGCCGTTTTGAAGAAATGCTTGTAATCACAGGGATTGTGCTTCCCCTCGACACATTAACGGATATTAAATCTAATGGTGTGGAAATAAGGATGTGATCGCCACCTAATAAGTTGCCCTATGAATAGAAATGACAATGGCTAACTTAATCTAGGGAAAGGAAGAGAACAGAGACGGACCTGGTGTCGTGGCAGCCTCGGCTACCGCGATGGAACTGATAACGCGTCACCTGACCAGATGCGTGTGACGGACCGGGTACTTATGCCTAATAAGGCTCCATATCCAGATCCGCCTCCCGCGAACGGACCCGAAGTCTCGCAAGGGATATCTCACACATACGTGTCCAGTAAGAGTATAAAAGACAACTACACATATAGAACACAAGAAAGTACATGTGCTTATATCTATTCACAATATGTACAACTGTCCCATTACATTAATACATGTCCAATTTAAAAAGAGAGTACAACTACCTGGGGCATATCCCGAGGGAGCACAAGCTCACACAACACTAACTACTACACTACTGCTGGTGGTACAAGTCTGACACAACGCCGCTGCAAGCCAAACACTCGGCAAGCCCTGAAAAGAACTGTAGGGGAGTGAGCCTCAACGAGTCACAGGCTCAGTAGGGGCCACCCAAAACCTCAACAACCAAACAGAAGAGACCTCAACCCCAGAGGGTCTCACTGCAAGCTAAACCATTTCATGCTCACATCATAACAATAAATAACAACTAAACATAATAATGATAATAAACATAAGTCCTCGGAAGGAAAGTGGGACTACAGGACTAATATAATCATTAGTCAGCCCAACTACTAAAGTGCCTAAACCACAGTCTCACTGGCACACTGCTACAACAACTGGTCGCCTAAGCTATAAGCCCACAGGCAAGTCACTGCCTAGGCTGCAAGCTTCCCAGGAGAACCTCAACCACGTGGGTACTAGAACAGCCAACCAAGTGCTGGTCCATTAAACCCCAAACCACGATGTATCAAAACTACACACATCAAGTAACATGATCGGCTACAGCAGCCAATCCATCACATACTAAAACCATAATCGAAAGCTTATCTAAAGAAAGGTGAAACCTCACAAGTGGAAGTCTCATACACGACCTCCACGAGCACAGCTCCACCAAACCACAGTACGCCTAGGCCATAAGCCTCATCGGAAAATTACCCACAAGGGGTAATAGGATTACAACCATAAATTAATCCATAATAACTTATAACAAAGATCTACTTAAAACGGATAGGATACACAAGTGGCAGGTCAACCACAAGACCTCCACAACACACAAGTACCTGAAAAGGTTGGTACACAATGTACCACCACAAACCATTACCCACACGGGGTACAGGTACCTATTACCACAAGGCACCAGCACGGAAAACCACAAGTAAACTAGTGCCGTACAGAGCACACCATAGCAAGCTAAACCACATTTGGTAAGTCAACACTCACTACCTAACCAAAACTGTACCACCACTCGGGCACACCACAACAACCACAACCGCAGTCACAACTGTGCCAACACCAGGGCACACCTCAAACGAGTCAAACCTCGACTAAGAGTCACTAATTCACAAACCACGACAAGTAGCAAAGCACGAGTCGGAAAGGAACGACGCCACCACACGGGAACAGTCTACTGACTGATCAGGCCAGTATCCAACCCGGACAACACAACACAAGAACAACTCTCAGCCTCGCAGTCACGGACGAAAGGTCCAACTGCCGCTCCACGAGAACAAGTCAAACAACTGTGGAGACCAACCAACACCACACCTGCAGACACACAACTGCAGGTCCATGCCTGGCACCCCTAGGGTCTCTGACCGGAGCACCCTAAAGTGAGGCACTGGAAAACAGGACTCTGGGGACCAGTGTCGACTACTGGTGTCCGTACCCCAACTACGAGCGCGCTACAAGCGACTGCACACACCCACCAACACAAGCCGCTGCCCTACTGTCGTCTTTCCCTCAGCCGGACGTACAACTCAAACACAGGAGTGAGGTGTCCAGGAAGACGACACAGACCTCAACAGTACAACACAGTACCGGGACAACCCCGAGCACAACAAACACACGTGCCTGGCTCACAAAGAACCTGGGGTACCCGACTCGAGAGACATTTCAGAATAGGTGCCGGACCACCACACTCGCAATACACAAACCACATCACTTACCATTTATTACAAATCACGATATACGTGTGAGGAATAGCTTGTCCTGGTCACTCGTGACTTACAAGCTAGCCTACACAAACACATATATGACCCATATAAAAATAATGCCACGACCTGTCATTGGTCACATAGTGACCTTTACTACCATACTAGGCACAATACACACTAACACTCATACTTTATTACTTATCCATTTAGGATGTTTGCAAGAGATCCTAAAGGATCAAGGCTAGGTTCAACGTGAACCTCATCGCCACAACACCACGGATTAATCATAATAATTAGACATATAAACACAATGATACACGATATGCGATGCACATACAAACTACATGCACGACATCTAAACCACGTAAACTCCACACGTAATACACCATGACTGTTGTACTACACATCATCCATGAAAACCATATATCCAACTCATGGACAACATGCACACATATATATTACATATTAACACGTAAAGTATCCCATCTCGTGAGCAACACGCTCTATAAGCGTAACAGTGTACTGGCTCTCATCTGTCATTGCCATGCACACACAACCACGTAACATGCACAACAAGAAAAAACCGTATGAAACATACTGCGCTGAAATCAGCACAGTTAGCGGCAGTATCGATTGCCGTCCATTGATTATAAACGGCATCATCCCCTGCCGTTAATGCCAAATAGACTCGATATTAACGGCTAGACCATCTGGCCGTTAATCTCCAACTGAAGAACCCAACGTCAATCGATGTTGACGCTAGATTTTCAGCTCCCAGGTATACAAAACCCACAGACCGACCCCAAGGCCAATCATACTGGCAACTTAGCCCTAAACAATAAGAAAAAAAGGGAAAATTTCCCGGGCATGAAGAATCATTTCCCATAAACTCAATTACATGTGATCTATGCAAAAAAGCATGGCAAATCAACCAAGAGAGATCAAGGGTCCAGTCCCTACCTCAGAAACGCAATTAAAACCCGATATAACCTCGAATTACACCGAACCCCCAGGGAGCTTCCCGCGAATATCGCCCTCCAATCCGTCATTCCCCGCATGAACTGCCGCTGATGCGCGCATCTGGGCCTTCCCACGTGCTCCCGTCGACCGCCGGAAGTAGTGAAGAAGCACAAAGGTGAAGGTGGGGGAAGAGGAGAGGAGAAAATGGGGAAAGAAGAAGGCTCGGGTTACCTCTAAAAACACAGGCGCCTCAGGTTAACGTTAACCTCTGCGCCGCTGATCAAACCGCCCCAACTAGGCGTCCACAACGCTCGCCGCCAAGTTCAACAGTCGACGTCTACATCGATGGACGCCAAGAACATGTTACGGCAACACCATTGCCGCCAACACACATTAAACGACACACACCTGGACGCCAACCCACTGATGTCCAGCACACTGAACACCAACACAGATCCATAACCAACTCGGTAAGGATCCAATAAGAAACACAAAAACAAGTCGCACTGGTCACAGCTTGACCATCCCACACGCTAAACAGAGGATCCACGAAGATCTGAAAAACGCGCGACGTTACAACGCGTCTCTTGTCGCGTCACTCTCCGCCGTCGCGTTCTCTAAATGCGGGAGATGTTGGATGGACCTTCTCCTCCTCTTCAGCCGGCCAAAGAGGAAGAGCTTCTCGTAGATCTCACTTGTATGCCTGCCAACCAAGAAAAACAACAAATAAACACCCATTAGAACATGTAAGCATAGTATCTATTCTAAAAATGAAAGAAAAATGGAGGATCATGGCGGGAACGCACCTGGGTGGTTTTTAAACCCTGGGGGCGTGTGGGAAATATGGGAAGATGGTGAATGTGCTCTTATATAAAAATAACACAAAAATGCATGTAGAAATGAGAGAGAAAGAGAGGGAAGGAAGTGAGCCCCATTAGGGCGACTCCCTGGCGTGGACGCAGTCCCGATGGTGTGCAATGGCTTCAGGAGGATGTTGGAGTCGCCTCTTTCACATCCCGTGCTCCATTGATGATGAAATGTGAAGGTTTGTGGAGTGGAGTGTGAAGAAGTATGATGGAAATGGATGGCTGCGAGGCTAAGTATGGGTGAGAGGAAAATTCGGCAGCCCTTCGGGGTGGCAAATGAGGCTCTCCGTCTTGAAGAGGAGCCTTGTTTCAATAGAGCTCAAGAGGAGAAAATGTGAGATTATCTCTTAAAAATGGTCAAAATTAAGAAATGGGAGATAAAAGCCCATTAAAACCGGATGGAGAGTCCTTAGGGTCCTCAGGAGAGTCCCTAGGGCCGAAATCTCATCCCAAGGGGTTGAGAGATTCCCTAGGGATAAGGCCAGATCCATAGGAGGATAAATAGGGGGGTGTTATGGAGGCCAGAAGGCTCGGTCTTTGTCGCGGCGTATCGTGGGGACCGCGACTAGAAAACGCGGGCAGGGCGGGGCGACGCGACAGCATTGCCTACGTGCATGGATAATGCATGGGCTGTCGCGGCATCCTAAACCGTCGCGACTAGAGACGCGGCGCTACGATGCGTCGCGATTATGAAACGAATGATTATGAATTATCAGCCAACCATATGACAAGATAAGAGTTATTATGTCCCAAGGACTCTCTCAAAGTGATAATGTGCGGGTTTAAGGCATTTTAATGGTTAATGTGCTCAAAACAAGGCTAATGATGGGCTCAAGGTGAGTGACCAATTAGGGGCCCACTAGATAACAGAAAAGTGGCTCAACCCATTATCCGAAACGGTGTCTACAGATTGCCCCTCCTTGGCTTCCACTTTGCAGGGGAGCGAAGCGGAAGTGGAGTAGAGGTGTCATGAAGTGACGGCGGTGCGGAAGTGACGCGGAGCGGACTGAAAGGTGGAAGCAAGGTAAAGAGACACCCGGTCTAACCAATGAGCAATTTGGAATCTTTGTGTAAGCCCCGAGTTAGCTGCTCGAGCAGGATGCAAAGAAAGCACGAGTCTGGACGAGAAGGAGAAAAGAAGAGGACGATCAACCCTCGATTGAGAGGTACCCTAGCCGATGGCCTGCAGGTTTCATTTTGGGGGACATGTGCATGCCAGGCAGGTAACTCATGACTCTGTCCTGGGAGCGGTTCGCAAACCAAAACGGATCAAAGGAGTAGGATGAATATTGGATAGAAATCCAGACACGGAAATTCTTGTCAAACTGACGGGAACAACTCACTCGGAGGCAAACCTTCCGATCTGGAGTGGAATTGGATTTCTTGCTTAGAATATGAAGGATGATTGGGTACTCAACAAGGGCTCATCAAAAGTCGGGAATGAGTCAGGAAAGCTCAAAGTCCTACATGATACATGTGGGCTAAAATAAAAGAAATCATCAAAACAAATGCAAAGAAAAGAGAAAATAGAAATATATCAAGGATAATATTGTTAGGCAGATAAGACGGGTCAAGAGACTACCTACAACCGCAGTGCAGGCCTGAATCCATTGTTCCCGTACTTAAGCAACTAACGGCCTATCCAACGATTAGCAATGTGCACCTAGATTATCACTGTTTTTGTAAAGGGGAACTCAAATCCCAGAGCACATTGAGAACCAGTCGGTCCTTGAAATGATATAATAAGTAGAATATCATATAGTAATGTGGGGAGTAAGAGACAGAGATACTTACCTGACTTACCTGCGGCAACCTCCTTTTTGTGATTTTCTGGTTTTTTTGTGATTTTTATATTTTTGTTGACAAGAAACAAACACAATAAGCACAAACTGACAATATATATTCACAATTATAACAGCAAACACACATACAAGGCACAGACATGAAAATGACCCTTCAGGTAGAGAGCGACGCTCTGGATGACCGCGACATAGTCGCGGCATACCGCCCTGTCGCGACCTGGTCGCGTCAGATCGCGGCGTCGCGACTCGGACCGAACCAGAAAGACCAGGAAACCTAAGTTATCCTCATCCTAAGACATTTAGACTACCACTAGGACTCCTAAACCTCTTTCCAATGTTATCCTAACACCTAGTTACGAGATTAGAGTAGGAGTGGACCTCTTAAGACTCTATAAATAGGAGGATTTAGGGGCTAATCCCGCAGCTAACCTTTAGCCTCTCTTCTCTTCAAGTTTCCTCCCCTGTTTTGCAGTCATGAAGAGGAGTTACTCTGCTTTTCAGGAGGACATCCCTCCCTACTCCGGTCCAAAGGCCGCTAGAGAGTCTTATGCAGCTCTCCAGCAAATCTCCGCCATCCCGGGGCATATTTGCATGCGCCGGAGCTCCAAGTAAGTGCTCCTTCTTCTCAATTTCTGAACTTCTGAACTTTACTTGTTTTCCCTTGTTTTTTTTTCTCCTTTTCTGTTCTCAACCTATTTCTTCAACCCCTCCTCAGATCTTACCCGACCATAGGCGGTTCTCCCGGGTGCCATGGCTAGCGCCCATGCTTGAGCTACTTCCACCCGCGTCCATCAGTCATTTGAAAGAGTGGGGGCTATCTACCGTGCTCGTGTTGGCCAAGAAATACGACAAGATGGTGCACGTGTGGGATAGTGTCACGGCGCTAGCGGAGAGGTGGCATCCGCAGACTCACACGTTCGTCTTCCCGACATTTGAAGCCACCGTCCTTCTGGAGGAGCTGGAGATCATGCTCGGCCTCCCGCGGTACCACAGGGGCGAGGAGTTGGCAATATCCTACACCGTGGCGTCGATCAACTCCTGGAGCATCCTTGCGGAGATCATGACAAGAAAGACGGATTTGCAGTCTATGACAAGCGGGATGTACATCCACCTTCTCCCTATTGCGCAATGGATCATATCGCAATGTAAGCGCAAGACGAGCAATTATCGGGCCATCGCCAAAGCGACTGCGATCTGCATTTGTGGAGTCATCCTCTTCCCTACGACGGACGGGGCTATTTCCTTCGCCAACCTAAGCATTGTTGACTCCATTTCAAAAGGTATGAGCATTGGCCAGGCGGTTTTGGGATTCCTCTATGCCAGTCTATCTTCTGCAGCTATGGGAGGTCCTTTCTTCGGCTCCATTATCGCCCTCGAGCTATGGATGGGCGTTCATATTCAGTTCCGGGTAACGGAGGAGTTAGCCACGGAGTGCAAGACAATGCTCAACCATCCGCTGGCTTTGTGGGTGGGCCTCTACGCATGAGCACCAAGGCGTGGTGCAAGACGGCGCAGCTGAAAGGACGGAAAGCATGGTGTGATTACTTCAAAAGGATGACTGTGGCAGAATTTGACATGCGCCCCCGCTTCATGCACGGCCGGACGATCCACCTACCTCAGCGCACCGGGCTCGCCTTACGACTCTTGGGCAATGAAGCACTGGTTACTTACAACCCGGACCGGTGCTACCTCCAATGTGGCGCAGCGCGCACGGTGGTCCCCATCCTCTCGCACTATCTACCTACCCAAGAGAGGAAGAGGGGTGATGAGCATGACGAGCGTGACATGCGCAGCGCCGTCGTCCACTGGGAAGGATGCGCGATGAGTGTTCTTCAAACTGAAGTAGTGGAAGACAAGGACGTAGTCAAAGAGTACCTCGAAGCTGAAGAAGGTTCAGCCGACAGTGGGGATTGTTTGAGAATGATTAGGATTTATTGTAGGAAAGCCCTCAGATGGTAGTTAGGAAAGGATGTAAGCATTTATTTGATTGTAGGAAGAATTAGGGAATGTAGTGATTTGGATTTGAATGAATAAACAGAATTTCCTGCATGCGTAAATGGGCTCTGTTCATGACGCGACGCCTATGGAGATCGCCTTTATGACGCGTCGAGGCGGGTGGTCGCGACCTGGTTGCGGTCATCGACACCATCGCGACTATGTCGCGGCCCACCGTCCTGACACGACTAGAACCGATCGGTTCAAAAAAACAAGGGCGCCCTTCTTTCTTCTTTTTCCAAACTTTGAAAACCCCAAACCCCTCAAACCTTGAATCTTTTCAACTCCTTGCTTCCTTGCGAGTTTGCTTCCTTTGCTTGCCCACGATCTCACCCATACCAACGCCGATCTAGATGGAGGGAGAGAAGAACCCGGGCAAGAGCTCCTCACGAAGGAAAACGCAGGAGGAGCGGCGGAGCGGCGGAGCTCCCGGCGCCAAACGGAGGCGCCTCCGGTTGAGGAAGAGGTGGACATCGCGGAGATGGAGGTGGAAGAGGAAGAAGAGGCCCGAATGTGAATGTGGAGGAGGAACGGAAGAAATGCGCCAAGGCGATGAAAAGGTAAGTAGATCGACCTTGAACCTTGAATGAAATGGAGAGATGGTAGACGGAGCCCCCCAGAGGGCCAATGTAGGGCAAGAAGCCCGTGGAAAAGAGGATCGGACAAAGGAGGCTCGGCCGGTCCGGTCCTGGTAACACGTCAGCCCGATTTGCCGCGACATAGTGTCGCGGCGGCCTAGGTGACGCGACTATGTCGCGGTCAATCCAGCCGACGCGACCTTATCGCAGCCTACGTAGGCGACGCGACAAGGTCGCGGCTCACTGCACCGTCGCGACAAGGCCGCGGCCCTCACGGGTGTCGCGACTTGAACCGAACACTAAAAGTGACCTGATTTTAACTGAACTTGATGCTTGCAGGGTGAGATAAGGGCCCGAGTATCGTGATTGTTGTGCTGGCTGTGTACCTGGCGTTCCCCCTTTCCAGAGAGAGAGGGTAGAGGAGATGGGATTTGGAGAGATCCTCGGGATGAATAGGATGAGGGCAGATTTGGCTCTCACTCAGGCTCTGCGAGCAGGTGGGATGCGGAGGCGACAGCCTTCGTATTCCCATGGGGACATATGATCCCAGCCTCGAGGATGTGAGCCGGATCACAGGGCTCAGGATTTATGGGAAGCCAGTGAGCGATTACACCTACCCCTGCTACCATGACCTAGTCGAGCGACTCTTAGAGTTACCTGTGGAGCGTAGGTCTTCCTTAGTTCCTAGGGTACCCCTCCAGGAGAGCCTAGGGTTGTTCGATGTGGCGAAGGTGGCAGGAGAGAGTGATGATGAGCATTTAGATAGGTTGGTTTGGGTTAGCCGGATGGTGCTAGCGAGCGAGCCCGGGGCACAGGCGGACTTGGATTTACGCCGTTTCCTCGTGCTTTTCCTTGGCAGACTCCTATTTGCCACGAGGGGCGACACAGTCCATTGCCGTTTCTTGCCCCTGCTAGAGGACCTGAGTGAGGTGGGGGTTATGCTTGGGGAGCAGCCTTCCTTGCACACCAGTTCGACAGCTTGGGTGCTTCCAAGCGGCAGACGTCGACCAGTGGATTCTTTCCCTTTCTTCAGGTACACACCTTTCTTTCTAAGCTTTTGAAATTTAAACTGCATTTTTCTTAAACTTGCCGCCTAACTTGCTTCTCATTTTTTTGTAGGTCTGGGCCTATCTACACCTCCCAGCCTTGGGGAGAGGGGATCTCACACGGCCGGGCCTTGTGCCCATTGCATGCTGTTGGGATTCTCGCCGAGATTCACGCAATCTTGGGGACCAGCTGGAGCGACTTCAGGAGGCCATTGATAGCTACCCCTACCTGGATGTAAGTGCTCTTAACCTTTCCCTTTGATTGATTGCTTGATTTTATTGCTCAGTGACTGATCGGATTTGTTTTGCAGGTGGTTTGGCAGTCATACCTGGAAGAGGGTGATGAGGGATAGCCCTGGTTGGTGCAGGCCCGCCCCTACTTCGGTAGGTCGGTGTGGTTGCATGCACTTAACCTTGTGCTACCTCTTCACTTGTACCTCAGTCAGCGCTCACTCGGCCTTCGGCAGAGTGTCGTGGAGTTCCCTGTCTGAGACCGGTTCGCAGACCGGGTCAGAGTTTCGGGGGCTTCATGACACTACCGATTGGCGCGAGCGGGCAAAGGAGCAGATCGATAACTGGGAGCGCCGAGGAAAGGCCGTCAAGTCAGACGCTACCACCGATGATGCGTACCTCCAGGCATATGCCTTGAAGTACGGGGGTAAGGTATATAAGAGCGCCCGACACCAGGTAATGATCCTGAAACCACAACCCTGTGAATTTTGATTTTAAAGAATTGGGTTAATTATTTGAAATGTGTTGCAGGTAGATGTAGCTGGCGAGATTGCATCGCTCCGAGCCTTACTTTACTCGGCGGTGCAAGATCGGGAGGCGGCGCAGAGGCAGACAGCGGAGCTGGTAAGTACTCACCCCAACTTCAGCACTTAATCAAATTTAAGCTAATTTTGGAAACTGACATGTGCTTTTGCGTGCAGCGGAGGGAGCTGGAGAGAGTGAGGAGCACCGGAGCGGGCGGTGCTTCCTCTTCACGAGGTGCAGGGGGCTCTCCATCGCTTCTGGAGGCCCAACTGGCGGGGGCGGTGCTGAGGGCTGAGGAGGCTCAGAGGCACATGGAGGAGCGGGTAAGCAAAATAGCACATCCCAATTGAAAATTGTTAACAGCTGATACTGACCAGATTGTTCTTTTGCAGGAGATGGATTTGCGGCTCACTATCGAGCACGCGATGGACCTGCAGAGGCAGAGGGACCAGCTGCAGGGGCAGAGGGACCAGCTCCAGGGGGAGATCGAGACTACCCGGAGCGAGAGAGATCAGCTGCGCATCCGGACGGAGGCAGCTGAGGCGCAGGTCGCAGAGGCGACAAAGGAGCTGGCGGCGTTACGGGTGCAGGGCCCGCCTGCGGACCAGACAGAGATGGTGAGATTGCGCACAGAGGTGATGGCGCAGCAGATCAGGATCGATGAGCTCCGGGGTATGGTGAAGACCCTCGGAGAGTCAGCTAGGAGTAGGAGTAGGAGTAGGACTGGCATTAGTGGGGCGAGTGGCGCCTCGGTTAGACAGTATTTAGCGGGTTCCTCCAGTCGGCGGAGGAATGAGGAGGATGAGAGGTGCCACCGCGGTGAGGGTAGTGCTCAGGGTGATAGGGATGGTGGTGAGATGCCACCACCAGCAGTGTAACACCCAGAAATTTTGTGATTTAAAAATTTTAGAAATAAAGGGGAATAAATTAAATAAACAGATTGGAGGGACTTCCAACACCATGTATTAATGATCCATTAACAAAATTTGGGCCAATGGAGCACATTTGACCCAAGGATGAAAATTGGGACAGGAAATTACCCAAAAATTCGTGTATGTAATTATGTCATAATTGGATAGGGCAAATTAGGGTTAAAATTAAGGTAATTAGTCATGCAAGGTAAGCCAAAATCGAACCCAACCCCAATGGTGGTTTCCTAAAACCGTTGCTACCTCCTTTGGAGGAAAGAGTCCCAGATTCTTGGAGAGTAGGAAACAAAATTCGTAGCCCTTTCCTAGTCTCGTTAGGACTTGTAAATACAACATAAATCTATAAGAACTCGTCCTTAAACTCTTAGGGAAGGTTTAACAACGAGTTGGGGTCGTTTGGAGGCAGGCTAGAACTTCTGAGGAGAAGGAGAAAGACTAGGAACCTGGAGCTTCATCCCCTTCATCCTCTGCTGCGTCCAGAACGTCGGCTGGTCTTAGATCTTCATAAAAGTAGGTGTTCTCGGGCCAAGATTAAAGAAAAACTATACCATCATGTAGAGTATCGAGTCTATGTTCATTTGCACTTGATTTGCCCAATTTTCATGGAGTATGCATGGAGTATTGGCGTTTTCCCTAAGTCGTGTCCAGTTAGGGCTTTTCCCGTTCTTATATTATGCATGTGATTTGAGACCGAATTGATAAATTTCCTTCCAAAAGTTCTTCTACTTGAAGTCACGATCATCTTTTATGTTGGACATTTTGTCCAAAAGTCTTTGTTAGAGAGTTATAGCGTGGGAAGAGAGTCGCTGCTGATACTGTGATTTCGGGCTGCACTTGACTTTTGTTCTTCATATGTTTCTTGGGATTTGAGACGAATTAGATCAAACCCTAACATAAAAGTTCTTCTACTAGTTGTCCTCGTCATCTTCGTGTTGAACGTTTTGTCTAAATGTCATTCGTTAGAGAGTTATAAGAAGGGAAAGTGAATCGCTGCATGAGACGTGTTTTCTGGTTACACTGATTTATATGTTTTGTCTGTGAGGGCCACTAGTGTCGACACTACTTGAACTAGTGTCGACACACTGTCCCAAAATAGCCCAAAAGGTGTTCTGGGAAGGTCTCTAGTGTCGACACTACTGAACTAGTGTCGACACACTGTCCCAGTTTGACCCAGAAAGTTTCTGGGAGCTGATCTAGTGTCGACACTATCTGATCTAGTGTCGACACACTGTCCCATATTGGCTAGAAGGTTTTCTGGAAGCTGTCTCTGTGTCGACACTACTTGATCCAGTGTCGACACTACTTGACCATTTTTCCTGTATTTGAAGCATTGTTCGACACTACTTGACTAGTGTCGACACTACTTGACCAGTTTTGCATTATTTTGCCATGTGTTTGAAGCATTGTGTCGACACTACCTTACAAAAAAATTTGCATATTTGGGTCTGATCATTTCATGATGTCTACTAGCATGTGCATGATGTTATATAGTGTGCATGGACCTAAAATAAATCAACCCATTGAAAAATAGTAATGATATGAATACGATTCTAATGTGAAATGTGATTGATCTTATGTCCATTGGGTTATCTTGTGATCTTGCTTATTGTCAATTGATAAGATAAGAATATGATATGAATGTGGGGATGAATACATGTTAGTATGGACTTGTTAGTGGTGTTAATGTCATAATTTGCATATGAGTTTCAATAGTACATGTTTTCGGTGTTCCTTAATTATTTGTCCATATGCATACATGCTAGGAAGATCCGTGACTCGTCACTTACACATTTGCACGAATAGGCACCCCTTCTTGGGAAATTGAGAGCACATGTTCTGCATATGATCTGTCTTTAGAAACATCCTCATGTCAAGACATTAATGAATTATGAAACATAAGATACGTCGTTATCCTGCCTTGTTCTCTTGAGCTATTTGTCATACCTTGACTCTATGGATGATCATGTTCCTTTTACTATGAGCTTGTCATTGAAACTCTGTGGCCATAATATGAATCTGTTTGTTTGGCACAACGTGGGACTCCGGTCCAAATTGACAATGCCTGTGCAATAAGGGCCCTGTCTGGTCCTGGGGAGGAGCACCCTAACGTACTTTTTAACCGCGGGAGTATGGACTTGGGTGCGTGGCATGGCACTGATACGATATGCAAGATTTGTGTGAATGTGCCTTTGTTTGATATGATAAGTCTGATTTGATCTGATATGATATGATTTGATATGATACGTCTGATCATGCGAACGCATGATATCTGTCTGAATATGGCCAATCTTTTGATATGATTCTACTCTTGAAATATCTGTCCATTGTATATGCAATTCGACATTTGATCTGATATGATATCCGTTCTACTCTGCTATTCAATTGTTAGTATTGCATGCATGTCATCATATCATGTGCATATCTGCCTATTTAAAATGTTAATCATGTATATAGTGCCCGCACAATATTGAGATGTAAATCCTACTGAGCTAGTTCGCTCACCCTATCATCCTGCCCTTTTCAGGTAGTGATGAGGAACCAGTGGAGTCAGATGGGACAGGGCAAGAGTGACGAGCACCTATCATATGAGTAGTTGTCAGCTTAGAAATTTGAGTAGTGATGTATTAGAGAAACATTTTTTATTTGAATAATGAACTCTTTCAGTGAGTCCTTCTTATGTAAGGTTGTAACTAGTGAATGGAATGGAATAAAGAGTACTTTTGATGACATTATTATGGTCTGAAATGTGTGATTATATTAATTGTGACTCTGCGTATTCAACTGTGATACGTCTGTTTGTATCGTTCACGTCCCCGGTATTTATTCCGCTGCTAAATATCGGGGCGTGACAGTTGGTATCAGAGCCTAAACTTTAGGGTCCAAGGGAATAGGAACATAGAATGAAACTAGATCACACAGTCAAAATCTGTCGTACCTAATGTGAGCTTGGGTAGAACATGGGAATAGAAGTCACATGTGATATATTTAGATGACTGACTTATATTATTATCTTGAAGGTACTTATTACCTCAATGGCCGCTGAACGTGCCCAGGCTAGGACATGCAACAAACAATACAGAACTTGACTCAGGCTATCCTGCAAGCCACCCAGGGTGGAGGTAACCGCGGAGCCGGTGATCTCCATCGGAATTTTCGGAATATGGATCCGCCTAGTTTAGGAGGGAGTACTGACCCAGATGTTGCTGAACACTGGGTTAAGGAAATTGAAAGGATATTCAGGGTCATGCAATGCACGGACCAGAACAAAGTACTACTGGCGACTTCCAATTGGAAAAGGATGCCAGGGCATGGTGGGAGTCGGTAGAAGCAACACTGAATGGTCAGCAACTAACATGGGCTCAGTTCATTGAGCACTTCAACACCAAGTACTTCTTTGAGAGGGTCCAGGAGCGGAAAGCAGCCGAATTTGCGGCTTTGAAGCAGAGAGGACTCAATGTGGCCGAGTATGAGGCCCAATTCTCTCGTCTGTCCCGATATGCTGTTCACTTAATTGGGACAGAAAGGATGAAGGCAAAACGCTTTCTGAATGGCTTGAGGCCCCAGTTCATCACACAACTGGCGCCAATGGACATTCAAACCTATGCTGACATGGTTAAGAAGGCTCAGTTACTGGAAGATGCCATGGAAACTGCTGAAAGAATTATGGGAAAATCTGTGAAAAGGGACAAGTGTCTTCTACAGGAAGGTATCAGCCGACCATTGGGAAGAAAAGGCCCAGTGGCGGGTAAATGAACCAGCTGATAAAAAGCCAAAGGAGTTAGGAAGCAGATAGTGGTGACGACGGGAGAAAGGTGCAAACACTGTGACAAAGCTAGTCATCGGTCTGAACAATGCTGGAGAGCGCAAGGGAGATGCCTGCGCTGTGGTAGTCGTGACCATAGGATCTCGGACTGCCCAATCTTGAAAGAACAAGCCCCTCAGGACAAACGTCGAATGGACAGAAGAGGCAAGGCCGCTTGCAAGCTATTCAGGACCAGAAGCTGCTGAAGAAGGAGGTATCGTGGAAGGTACACTACTATTCTTTCCCGACCCGCATATGTTCTCTTTGATACGGGAGCTACGCATTCCTTTATATCTCAAACATTTGTTGATACCTACCTGTGAAACCCGTCCCAATGAAATCCGGAATAGTTGTGTCAACCCCGATTGGTCCTGGCACCAATCTTACAAACCATATGCCATCAGTGAAGTGTTGATTGAAACCCAAAACCTACCAGCAAATTTAATATGTATGGACATGGCGGGGTATGATGTGATACTGGGAGCAGACTGGATGTCTGAACATGGGGATAGTATCAATTGCAGGAGAAGTCGGGTAACCTTTAGCCATTACCCAAAACTAGTGTTCACAGGGGATAGAAACCGCAGGAGATTGTCACTTATCTCTGCACTACAAGCCAAAAGGATGATGAGGAAAGGTTGTATGGCCTTTCTTGCTGCTGTTATCATCACAAAGGAGGAAGTCAAAGTTCAGGACATCCATGTTGTCAGCGAATACGCTGATGTTTTTTCAGAAGACTTGCCAGGAATTCCTCCTGAGCGAGAAGTTGATTTTACCATCGAGTTGGTCCCTGGAGAAGCACCAGTATCTAGGGCACCATATAGAATGTCCCCCGCGGAACTAAAGGAACTAAAAGAGCAACTGATGGAACTGTTAGAGAAGGTTTCATCCGACCAAGTACATCGCCATGGGGTGCACCTGTCCTCTTCGTCAAGAAGAAAGATGGGTCGATGAGGCTATGTATAGATTACAGACAACTAAACCAGTTAACTATCAAGAACAAATACCCTCTGCCAAAGATTGATGAGTTGTTTGATCATTATCTGGAGCTAGATACTTCTCTAAAATAGATCTCAGATCCGGTTATCATCAATTGAGGATCAAAGGAGAAGACATTCACAAGACAGCCTTCCGAAGCAGGTATGGGCATTATGAATTTATTGTTATGCCTTTGGACTAACAAATGCCCTGCAGTTTTCATGCAGTTGATGAATAGCATTTATCGCCCATATCTTGATAAATTTGTGGTGGTATTCATCGATGATATATTGATCTATTCCAAGACAAAGGAAGAGCATGAGGAGCATTTGAGGATTTCATTACAGATTTTAAGGGAGAATAAATATATGCCAAGCTAAGTAAATGTGAATTTGGCTTGAGGAGGTATCCTTTTTAGGACATGTGGTAACCAAGGATGGTATCGCTGTTGATCCATCAAAGGTTGAGGCTGTACTGAAATGGGAAAGACCGACAAGCGTCACTGAGATCAGGAGCTTTCTAGGTTAGCAGGATATTACCGAAGGTTTATAAAGGATTTCTCCAAGATTGCAGTGCCATTAACCAAGCTGACCCGGAAGGAAAATCCGTTTGTGTGGACCGATGAATGTGAAGAAAGCTTTAACAACTTGAAGAAGTGTCTGACTATGCTCCTGTCCTCGCCTTACCCACTGAAGAGGGAGGATTTGAAATTTATTCAGATGCTTCTGGAACAGGTCTGGGATGCGTCTTAATGCAACAAGGGAAGGTAATAGCATATGCCTCAAGACAGTTGAAGATCCACGAAGTGAACTACCGGTTCATGACCTGGAGTTAGCAGCCGTAGTATTCGCCTTGAAGATATGGAGGCATTATATCTATGGTGAGCAATTTAAAGTCTTTTCTGACCACAAGAGTTTGAAATACTGTTCTCACAGAAGGAGCTTAACATGAGACAAAGAAGGTGGTTAGAGTACCTTAAGGACTTTGACTTTTCCATTCAATATCACCCTGGGAAAGCCAATGTAGTGGCAGACGCTCTAAGTAGACAACCAGGAGCTATGCTAGCTAGTATGATGCTGGGCGAATGGAAGTTACTGGAGCAATTTGCAAGCTTGAACTTAGACGTGGGAAAGAAGGAGAAACAAGTAATGATTTCAAATCTCCAGATACAATCCGATCTACTGACCGAAATCAAGGAGAAACAGGGAGAGGATCCATTCTTAGTTGAGATCAGGGAGAAGCTAGAGCAAAGACCTGACTTTACTCTATCAGCTGAAGGAAGATTATATTCCGAGGTAGAACATGTGTCCTGATCATGGAGAACTCAAGAAGAGGTTACTAAATGAAGCTCACCAGTCCAAGTACACGATTCATCTAGGATCAACAAAGATGTACCAAGACTTAAAAAGGTCGTACTGGTGGCCAAACATGAAGAGGGATGTGGCGATCATGTGTCATATGTTTAACATGCATGAAAGTCAAGGCCGAGCATTTCCGTACAGCTGGTGGACTGCTACCACTAGAAATCCGGAATGGAAGTGGGATAGCATCGGTATGGACTTTATCATGGGATTGCCCAAGACTAGAGGTGGTATGGATGCAATTTGGGTAATAGTTGATCGATTGACTAAGTCGGCTCACTTCTTGCCGATCAAGAGTACATGGTCAGTGGATGTGTTGGCTGCACTATATGTTAGGAAGTAGTCAGATTGCATGGGGTTCCATCTAACATAATATCGGATCGGGACCCTAGATTTACTTCACACTTCTGGAAGGGTTTACAAGCAGCAATGGGTACTAAACTAAACTTTAGTACTGCTTCCATCCTCAGACTGATGGACAAACTGAAAGGACCAATCAAATTGTGGAAGATATGCTTGTGCTCTGGTGCTAGATTCAAAGGTCGATGGGATGATCAGTTGTACCTGATGGAGTTTGCATATAACAACAGCTATCAGGCAAGTATCAAGATGGCTCCATTTGAAGCCTTATATGGCAGGAGTTGCAGATCACCCCTTTGTTGGGAAGAGGTTGGGGAGAACCAATGGGTTGGACCCGACTTAATTGAGGCGACTGTCAGGAAGGTTCAGATTGTCAGGGAACGTCTGAAGATAGCACAATCCAGGCAGAAGAGTTATGCAGACAAGAGAAGGAGAGAACTAGAATTTCAGGTTGGCGAACATGTTTTCTTGAAGGTCTCACCTTCAAGGGGAATACAAAGATTTGGGATCAAAGGGAAGTTGAGTCCCAGATTCATAGGGCCATTTGAAATTCTGGAAAGGATTGGTCAGGTGGCGTATAGACTTGCACTACCTCCACAGCTGACGAACGTGCATAATGTGTTCCACATATCCATGCTGAGGAAGTACTTATTCAATGCCGACCATGTAATAATCATGAGGACTTGGAGATTCGGGAGGACCTGACTTATGAAGAGAAGCCGATCAAACTGTTGGATCGGAAGATTCAACGACTCAGGAATCGTACCATACCTATGGTGAAGGTCCAATGGAGTCGAGACGGAGTTACTAATGCTACCTGGGGAACGGAGGAAAGAATGAAGAAAAACCACCCAGAACTATTCTCAGGTACGAACTACACCATTATGCGTAAATTTGGGGACCAAATTTCTTAAGTGGGGGAGGATGTAACACCCGGAAATTTGTGATTTAAAAATTTTAGAAATAAAGGGAATAAATTAAATAAATATATTGGAGAGACTTCCAACACCATGTATTAATGATCCATTAACAAGATTGGGCCAATGGAGCACATTTGACCCAAGGATGAAAAATTGGGACAGGAAATTACCCAGAAATTCGTGTATGTAATTATGCCATAATTGGAGAGGGCAAATTAGGGTTAAAATTAAGGTAATTAGTCATGCAAGGTAAGTCAAAACGAACCCAACCCCAATTGGTGGTTTCCTAAACCGTTGCTACCTCCTTTGAAGGAAAGAGTCCCAGATTTCTTGGAGAGTAGGAAACAAAACTCGTAGCCCTTCCTAGTCTCGTTAGGACTTGTAAATACAACCTAAATCTATAAGAACTCATCCTTAAACTCTTGGGGAAGGTTTAACAACGAGTTGGGGTCGTTTGGAGGCAGGCTAGACTTCTGAGGAGAAGGAGAAAGGCTGGGAACCCGGAGCTTCATCCCCTTCATCCTCTGCTGCGTCCAGAACGTCGACTGGTCTTAGATCTTCATAAAAGTAGGTGTTCTCGGGCCAAGATTAAAGGAAAACCTAACCATCATGTAGAGTATCGAGTCTATGTTCATTTTCACTTGATTTGCCCAATTTTCATGGAGTATGCATGGAGTATTGGTCGTTTTCCCTAAGTCGTGCCCAGTTAGGGCTTTCCCGTTCTTCTTATTATGCACGTGATTCGAACCGAATTTGACTAAACTTACTTCACAAAATTCTTCTACTTGAAGTCACGATCATCTTTTATGTTGGACGTTTTGTCCAAAAGTCTTTTTTTAGAGAGTTATAGGCGTGGGAAGAGAGTCACTGCATGATACTGTGATTTCGGGCTGCACTTGACTTTTGTTCTTCATATGTTTTTTCAGGATTTGAGACTGAATTAGATCAAACCCCCAACATAAAATTTCTTCTCCTAGTTGTCTTCGTCATCTTTCGTGTTGAACATTTTGTCTAAATGTCATTCGTTAGAGAGTTATAAGAAGGGAAAGTGAATCACTGCATGAGACGTGTTTTCTGGTTACACTTAATTTATATGTTTTTGTCTGTGAGGGCACTAGTGTCGACACTACTTGAACTAGTGTCAACACACTGTCCCAAAACAGCCCAGAAGGTGTTCTGGGAAGGTCTCTAGTGTCGACACTACCTGAACTAGTGTCGACACACTGTCCCAGTTTGACCCAGAAAGTTTCTGGGAGCTGATCTAGTGTCGACACTACCTGATCTAGTGTCGACACACTGTCCCATATTGGCCAGAAGGTTTTCTGGAAGCTATCTCTAGTGTCGACACTATTTGATCAGTGTCGACACTACTTGACCATTTTTCCTTGTATTTGAAGCATTGTGTCGACACTACTTGAACTAGTGTCGACACTACTTGACCAGTTTTGTATTATTTTGCTGTGTTTGAAGCATTGTGTCGACACCAGTCAGGGGTGTGTCGACACTACCTTACAAAAAAATTTGTATATTTTGGGTCTGATCATTTCATGATGTCTACTAGCATGTGCATGATGTTATATAGTGTGCATGGACCTAAAATAAATCAACCCATTGAAAAATAGTAATGATATGAATACGATTCTAATGTGAAATTGTGATTGATCTTATGTCCATTGGGTTATCTTGTGATCTTGCTTATTGTCAATTGATAAGATAAGAATATGATATGAATGTGGGGATGAATACATGTTAGTATGGACTTGTTAGTGGTGTTAATGTCATGATTTGCATATGAGTTTCAATAGTTACATGTTTTCCGGTGTTCATTAATTATTTGTCCATATGCATACATGCTAGGAAGATCTGTGACTCGTCACTTACATATTTGCACGAATAGGCACACCCTTCTTAGGAAATTGAGAGCACATGTTCTGCATATGATCTGTCTTTAGAAACATCCTCATGTCAAGACATTAATGAATTATGAAACATAAGATACGTCGTTATCCTGCCTTGTTCTCTTGAGCTATTTGTCATACCTTGACTCTATGGATGATCATGTTCCTTTTACTATGAGCTTGTCATTGAAACTCTGTGGCCATAATATGAATCTGTTTGTTTGGCACAACGTGGGACTCCGGTCCAAATTTGACTAATGCCTGTGCAATAAGGGCCCTGTCTGGTCCTGGGGAGGAGCACCCCAACGTACTTTTTAACCGCGGGAGTATGGACTTGTGGTGCGTGGCATGGCACTGATACGATATGCAAGATTTGTGTGAATGTGCCTTTGTTTGATATGATAAGTCTGATGTGATCTGATATGATATGATTTGATATGATACGTCTGATCATGCGAACGCATGATATCTGTTTGAATATGGCCAATCTTTTGATATGATTCTACTCTTGAAATATCTGTCCATTGTATATGCAATTCGACATCTGATCTGATATGATATCTGTTCTACTCTACTATTCAATCTATTAGTATTGCAGGCATTGTCATCATATTCATGTGCATATCTGCCTATTTAAAATGTTAATCATGTATATTAGTGCCCGCACAATATTGAGATGTAAATCCTACTGAGCTAGTTCGCTCACCCCTATCATCCTGCCCTTTTTCAAGTAGTGATGAGGAACCAGTGGAGTCAGATGGGACAGGGCAAGAGTGACGAGCACCTATCATATGAGTAGTTGTCAGCTTAGAAATTTGAGTAGTCGATGTATTAGAGAAACATTTTTTATTTGATTAATGAACTCTTCTCAGTGAGTCCTTCTTATGTAAGGTTGTAACTAGTGAATTGGAATAGAATAAATAGTACTTTTGATGACATTATCATGGTCTGAAATGTGTGGATATATGTAATTGTGACTCTGCGTTATTCAACTGCGATACGTCTGTTTGTATCGTTCACGTCCCCCGGTATTTATTCCGCTGCTAAATATCGGGGCGTGACAAGCAGAGAGACAGGAGGGGTCTGGGGAGAGTGGTGGTGGACAGTGAGGAGTTTGTGAACCACCTCACATCTATCTTTTGTACATATTGTTCATCTCTTAGTGAAAATTTTACTTTATGTCAATCTTTATGGAATGAATGGTTTGCAATTGACACGAATGTGAGATGAGTTTCAAACACGGGAGAGATAGAGAATACTGAGTACAACGCTGCGTGTCCCTTAGAATTACCTGTCCCTGCACACTTAGCAAAACAGGTTAGATCTGCTCTTTGGCTCAGCCCCTTGCGTTTAAATAAACATGAATGTGACTTTATAATTGTCAAGGGGCTGAGCATTATTAAACAGGCGGAAAGAAAAATAAACAATGCATGCTAAAAGAAAGCGATGTGTACACACATTTTTGTTTGATTTTTTAGATTTTCTGATTTTTGGATTTTTAAATTTCTGATTTTTTTTTATTTTTGAAATTTCTGAATTTTTTTATTTTTTTGAAATTTCAGAATTTTTTGGTTTTTGAGATTTCTGATTTTTGGTCTTTTTTAGGTTTTTGATTTTTTTTTTTTTAGATTTTTGTAATTTCTGATAACAACATTTCTTGCTCTTTTTTGAATAATTAACCATGGATCTCATCCCCATCTCGTTTAGTGGATAATATCTATGTGCGGCGTGCATTTATCTTTGGTTCACTAAGGCTTCTTGTCCCTTGAATATTGATGTTCTAACACAGACCAGGTGCGGGAGTCCTTTGGTCTTTTTAGGGAGAATAGGAAGAAACAAGGATGAGACAAGACTCGATCTTGGGGTCGGGGTTACTGGCTTGTAAGACTTGCAACGGGTATGTTACATGTGAAATTCGTCTGTTGTCCAGGGACTTTAAGGTCATTGCTCTTTTTTTTTATTGGGGCATACGTGCGACCGGGCTCAAGGGCGTCCCGCGGAGAACTGTACTGCCACTCTTTGACATGCCCCTATTTCCTTATCATTCTTCTTTCATTATTTTCTCGTTTCTTTTGTCTTTTTCTTTTGAATTGACCGTCCCTCTTTGAGACTTCATACACATGGTCCATACCATTGCTTGTCTACAGGCTAGCCTCCCCCTTGCCCCTAGACCTTATCCGAGTGAGAAGAGAACTGACCTTCGATTCCCTACGCCAGGGCTGAGCGAAAACACCATAAACGAAGGGGAATTGGCCTTAGGTCGCCGTGTTGTGTGTGTGTGTGGCCGGACACAGAGATCATTCACCACAATGAGGGGGAGTGAGGCACATAGCCAACAACATTCTCTTTTGCAAACTGGTGTTGTTATCAACATTAGGGGTAGAATCTTTTAAGGTATAGCCCATTCCATAGGTGAGAGAGCTCCTCACCTTCGGCATTAACTAGCCTATACGCATTTCCGGGGTACACTTCCTTAATGACGTACGGCCCTTCCCAGTTTGCTGACAATTTGGACCTTAGACCTCCAGGTTTATAAAAATGCACTCAAAACCATGTCTCCTTCTTGAAATTTACGCTCAATCACTTTCTTTTGAAAAGACTTTGAGAGTCTGTTTTGATATGCAAGCACATGATCGGCCGCGGCCAGACGCCGTTCGTCTAAGAGTTCTAGTTGCACCAGTAACGCCTCCTGATGTTCATCGGGATTGAGTTCCTTGTCTAGCTGGACTCTTAGCGAAGGAATGAGGATCTCGTGTGGACATACCGCTTCCATCCCATAAGTAAGTGAGAACGGAGTTTGCCCGGTGGGCGTGCGGACGGAGGTGCGGTAGGCCCACAGAGCCTCAACTAATTTTTCTGGCCAATCAGCAAATTTATTAGACTCACAAGTTTTCTTTAGAATTTTCAAAAGTGTTTTGTTTGTGGCTTCGGCCTGGCCGTTGCCTTGTGGATAGTACGGAGACGAATGATGCAAGGAAATGTTGAATTTCTTACACAAGTCTTGAAGCTCTTGAGATATGAATTGTGGTCCATTGTCGGTGACGAGGCTACTTGGCACTCCGAACCGCGCGATGATGTTCCTCATGATGAATTTGCACACGGTTGAACCTTTGATTTCTGCAAATGCTTCAGCTTCGGCCCACTTGGTGAAGTACTCAGTAGCAGTGAGAATAAAGGATTTTTGTTTTATCTGAGCATTAGGATCACCAAGAGGCCCGATGATATCAAAGGCCCACATGGAGAAAGGCCAAGGGGAAGATAGTGGGTGCAAGGAGGAGGACGGAGCATGGATTTTGTCGGCATAGATTTGGCACTTGACACACCTACGAACGTAGGTGGCACAGTCTTCTTCTAGGGTCGGCCAGTAGTAGCCCTGCCTAAGAATTTTCTTAGCCAACATCTGGCCATTCACATACCCTCCGCATTCACCGGAATGAGATCCTTCCACTACCTTCCAGGCTTCTTCGTCCGACAAACAACGGAGGAGCATTCCATTTAGAGCGCGTCTGTAAAGCACTCCACCAATAAGGATATATCTCAATGCCGCTCTACGGATGGCTCGCTTGTCTTCTGCTTCAGCTTCTTCTGGGAAGGTACCGTCTCTACAATACTGCTCAATCTTATGGTACCACGGCCTTTCTTCTATCATCATTTCTCCTAGTTCCACAAGCAATAACTACTTTGCTTCTTTCCTCTCTGCCTTGAAGACTAGAGAACTCCTAAGGTTAACGAACTAAGGATCCTGAGTGGAGGGAGCCTCTAACCTTTGAACAGTGATTGTCTCAGCGCTGCGACTGAGAGGGAAGGAGAGAGATGAGGCTAGTGACGCCAAAGCGTCAGCCAAGATATTTGAGAACGAGGAGTGTGGATGTAGATGAGCTGACGGAATTGCTTTGCTAGGAGTGTGACCAGGTCTTGATAAGGCTTGAGCTTAGAGTCACGGGTGCGGTAAGTAGAAAGGATTTGCCGAAGGACGAGTTGAGAGTCTCCTATGATCTTGAGATGACGTGCGCCTAAAAGATAGGCAAGCTTAAGACCAGCAAGGAGAGCCTCATACTCGGAAATGTTGTTGGTGGCATAGAATTGGAGCTGATAGGCTAGAGAAATGGTGATCCCTTCTGGGGTGAGTAGAACGGCACCTATGCCCCGTCCCCTAGAGTTGAGAGCTCCATCAAAGTGGAGCGACCAGAAGGGATCTTGAGATACAAGCGATAGGTTTTCATCGGGGAATTCCTCTTGAACCGTATCACTGTGAGGGAGAGGAAGGTGAACAGGTGCTCAGCAATGGCATACCCTTTTATAGCTTTCTGAACTATGAAGGTGATGTCGAATTGAGAGAGGAAACTTTGCCAGCGTGCCAATCTGTCGGCAAGGACTGGCTTCTCCAGGAGATACCTAATAGGGTCCATTCTAGAAATCAAACTCACCTTATGAGCTAGGAAGTAGTGCTTCAATTTCTACACTATCCACACTAGCGCTGCACATGTTTTCTCCATTGTAGTGAGTTTGAGCTCGGAAGGATTGAAGAGCCTAGATAGGTAATAGACTGCACTTTCTTTACCAGATTCATCATGTTGAGCAAGGACAGCTCCTAGGGAGTCCTCGATAGTTGACAGATACAGGATTAAGGGTTTCCCAGGGATAGGCGCCTGAAGCACGGGCGGATTCATAAGATAACTTTTAAGTTCATCAAAGGCCTCTTGGCACTTGGAGTTCCATTCAAAATTGACCCCTCCTTTCAACAGTTCATAGAAGGGACGGCATCTTTGAGAGTGCTGAGATATAAATCTTTTTTATGAACTGAAGCCGACCAATCAAACCTCGAAGTTCAGATATGTTCTTAGGAGGAGGCATCTCATTAATCGCCTTGGCCTTGTGTGGGTCTATTTGAATCCCCCATTTGCTGACTATGAACCCTAGAAATTTTCCTGAGGATACCCCAAACATGCACTTCTTCAGATTCATCTTCAATTGGTACTCTTGTGCGCGGCGAAACACTTTGGCAAGGACGGAGGAGTGTTCTCTTCGAGTCTGAGACTTCACCACGATATCATCCACGTAGACCTCAACGTCAATGTGTATCATGTCGTGGAAGATAGCTAACATTGCCCTTTGATAAGTGGCGCCGGCATTCTTTAATCCAAACGGCATGACCACGTAGCAATACGTTCCCCAGGGGGTGGTGAAAGAAGTCTTCTCTTGGTCCTCCGGGGCTAGACGAATCTGATTATAATCGAATATCCATCCATGAATGATAGAGTTTCGAACCCTGCAGTATTATCAATTAATACATCCAAATGAGGTAATGGGAAATCATCCTTTGGACATGCCTTATTCAAGTCCGGAAGTCTATGCAGATGCGCACCCTCCCGTCTTTCTTCATCACCGGGACTATATTTGCCACCCAGAATGGGTAGAGGACTACAGGGATGAACTTGGCTTTGTGTAGTTTATCAATTTCCTCTTTCATTAATGCGATGTGGGGGAGAAATCTCCTTAACTTTTGCTTAACGGCAACTGCCCCTGGCTTTAAAATTAACCTGTGTTCCACTAATTCAGGGTCAATGCAGGGCATGTCGTCATAGGACCAGGCAAAGGAATCTTTGAACTCCCTTAGTATCTCTGTGAGCACTCTTCTTCCTCAGGAGGGAGACTGGAAGCTATGGTTAAAAGCCTGGGATCCTCTTCTGTTCCCACGTTTACCTCTTTGGTGGGTTCGTCGACTGCCGAGGTGGGTTCATCAAATCTTCTCATTCCGCTAGCATACATCTCAGTAGCATCCTCTATTTCACAATCATTTTCATCTGATGGGTCATCTTCCGCTAAAATTTCATACACTCCAAATCCGTCGTCTAGCCCTTCCTCTATGCGCAGGTCTCTATGTTCAGAACCACTGCTTCCTGGATGAAATCTTCGACAGCTAGAAGAGCGTTGCACCTATGTACTAGGTCTAAGAGATACATGCGAGGTATGCCACTACCCTTCTTCTTCCTAGACGGGGACGGGGACTTGCTGGATTCTACCTCTGGGCCTAAACTAGACCGATATTTACAGAGGGCTCTGGAGAGATGTCCAGAGTTTTATTGGAACGGAAAGAAAAGGGTGCGGCAGGGCCGCGAAAGTCCTCCGATGGGACTGGAGGAGGAGGCAGGCCACCCAAGCTCAGGGTGCCGGCAACAGAGTTGAGATGTAGGGGAACAGAGGACCCCTCACCCAGATCGCCCAAAACGACCATGTTGGTCGACAGGCGGAAACACAGCTAGAACAAAGGAGGAGAAGGGCGGGGATCGCCGCCTAGGAAGCAGGGAGTGATGGGGATCGCCGTCAGCGAGAGAGAACGAGTGCGGGGGTGACGGGGATCGCCGTCGAAGCAAAGGGGAAACAGGGGTGACGGGGATCACCGTCGGGAAGGAGAAAGAGAACGAGACAGCCAGAGTCAAACAGCGGGAAGAAGGTGTCAGGGGAGAGGAGGTGAACGGGGATCTCCGTTCGAAGAAGAGGAAGGAGAAAGACGGGGATCACCGTCTGAGGAAGGAGGAAGGAGAAAGACGGGGATCGCCGTTCGAGGAAGGAGGAAGGAGAAAGACGGGGATCGCCGTCCGAGGAAGGATAAAGACGGGGATCGCCGTCCGAGGAAGGAGAATAGAGGTTGACAAGTGTGGAGAAAGCACACTTTTTTTGATTTTTTGATTTTTTTTTTATTTTATTAGTAAAGGAAAAGAACTACATTACATTGGGAGGCTTCGGTAGAAGGACAGAACGAGCCATTAAGGGAAATGGCGAAGAGGGGTGAAGGGGAGACTAACGCTTCAACGGCGTCGGGGGAGAATTGGAGGATGAAGGGAGGAGATAAGGGAATGAAATGGAATTTATAAACAAGGATGGACAAAACAAAGTGACTGAGAGGCCGGGAAAACCCCGGCCAGAGCTCTCTTGTTAATTCGGTTGAACTTATGATTTCAATTTCCTCACCAAATCCAAGCAACTGTCGCTTGGTGGTGGCTGGTGATGCTGATGCTGATGCTGCTGCTGCTTGAGACTGCGATAGGTCATCCTCGCTGAACAAGCGGTTGACTGCTGAAATGAGATCTTCTGATTCTGGTTCCTCCGCCTCTGCTTCAGGTTCACTGAACAGCAAACTGACTGCTGAAATCAAATCTTCGAGATCTGGTGCTTCGGTATCCGTCTCGGCCTTCTTCTTCTTGCCAGGTCGTTGAGCTTCCAATACTTGATATGCTGACTTTGGAACTTCTTTCACCATGGTGTTATACCCGGGCTGCATAGGTCCCCTGATGAAGTGATCATACAGTGTCCAAGTAAGAGGCTATTGTTCTGACTGCGAGATGGGTGAGAATGTTGCCCATTCTGCGTAACCTAAGCCATGCTTTGTAGATTTCCTTGTTCCGGTGACAGTTTTGACTCTGCCTTGAAGATGAGCACCTAACCCTTTTCCGGTCTGATAGCCGATTCTGAACATGATATCCCACCCCTTTGTGTTTGCTGATACATCCTTTTTGACAGCTGCCACTGATGGGGACACAATAGGGCGATTGGAGGGAAAAGTATAAGCCCAGGGATAGTTCACATCAAGTATAGAAATAACGGGCTTGTTGGATGGCCAGACTGATGGCAACGCCCTCTCAACAGATTCCACGGTGTGGGTCGTTGTTGCGCTTTTAACTTTAAGCCCGCCGGGAATTGTCATATGCAGCTATGGTGGTAGGGGTAGGCTGCAACTGGCACTCTGAGATGTTGCAGGCTCTTAAGGTGCTTAGCGGACATACATTGATGGAAGCTCCTGTATCCACTAATGCTGCGTCAATAGCTACTTTATTTATTGTCAGTGTCACACATAAGGGCATCTTCCTGGCTTCGGGAGCAGCTAACTCGCCATCAGAGAAAGTGATCGTGGGTCCCCTATTTACAATAGAAAGTACAGAGGGCAGATTATCGGGGTTCATGTCCTCACTGACCATGACCCTTTGCAGGAAGGCCCTTAGGGCATCTTGATGAGTATGAGACCTCTTGATCAACTCTAAAATAGAGATCTTGGCGGGAGTTTGATCCAAATGCTTCAAGATATCATATTGGGTCCCAGGGACCGGATCTATCTCTTCCTCGTCCTGCTACTGCTGGGTGTTGGATTGTTGCACTGGTTGACTTGGCATGGATATGGATGCATTAGGGTACATCCAATAGAACATCCGCCCGCTCCGCAAGGCGAGGTTATGATGGAGGGGAGAAGGTGAAGTGTCAAGGATGGAGGGGTTGGCTAGCAATGGCGCCGGCGTAGGGGATAGAGGGATGTTGGTGGATGAGGGGATAATGGGTGACAAGATGGGGGAGTCATAAAGCGGTGAGGTAATGGTGGCGACGGTAGGTGTGAAGGAGGGAGGTATGGTGGATGTAGGTGGGGGGTAGTGGGTGCGTGGGGAAATGACTAGAAGATAGCCCACTTCGTGCTCATCATCAAAGGCCCATTGAGCTTCTGGTGGTGGGTAATGGACGACTGGATTGACTGTGCGGGTGGAGGAGGTGGCAGAGCAGGTTGGGGGTTTGGAGCTGCAGGATGTTGTGGCATGGGGTTGCGGATTATGCCAAGGTCATTAGCGGTTGCTGCTGTTGTTGGTATTGTTGTTGGAAGGGCTGGAACTGTTGTTGTGTTGTTGTTGTGTTGTTGCGGCTGTTGTCGCCTTTGCTGTTGCTGTTGTTGCCTCTGACCTTGTTGGTCCCTTAAGGTCTGGATTAATCTTCTCATCTCTGCCCAATCAATTTGGTTCTTCTCATGAAGATCATATATCATATCCCGAAACTGGAAGCAATCTGACACATTGTGGCCCGGATGGCGATGGTAAACACAATACTTTGTTTGGTCCGCTGCCATATTCCAGTTTGGCTTCTCCGGAGGGAGTCTAAGAGCATTGAGGGACATGAGGGCTGCAAAGACATCGGCTAATGACTCGGGTAGAGGTGGATATTGGGCTCTTTTGGGTCCATTGGGCTTTCTAGGGGCAAAGCCATTTTGAGGTGGAGGGACCTGAGAGTATTGGCGCTGGTCTTGGGGAGGGTTCTGACCTTGAGGGGGTTGTTGTTTGCTGTTGTTCCATGGTTGCTGAGGTTGATGAGAGTATGGAGACCTACCTACCGGGCCTTGGGGGTTGCTGACTGCACCGACCTGCTCATTGGTTTGGATCCCCTCAGTAACTGGGCCTTGAGGCTTCTTGACATAACGGGCTTTTGGGGTCTCAAACATGGAGTGTATAGGTGAGTCCTTGAGCTGAGTTTGAATGAAACGGGCTCGGCTGTAAAGCTGGTGCATGGTAGAAATGTCATTCATGGCCAATATGGCCCGGTAGGTTGGGGTGGCATTGGAGATTAACAACTTGACTTTCTCCTCTTCCGGCATGGGGCAGCGGACTTTAGAAGCCAATGAGCGCCACCGGTCGGCATAAGTTGAGAATTCTTCATCGGGCTTCATTTTCTCAGCTACCAAATCTACAAAAGAATATTCGGGTCCAACCCGATCTTGGAATTGCTGCAAGAACCTCTCCTGGACGATCCGGAAATCCTCAGCTTCCTCAGGTGGTAGAGAATAAAACCATTCCAGAGCTGGACCATCTAAGGATTTTATGAACAAATATGCCATGAGGTGGCGGTCGTACTTGTGCGGTGCTGACTCATAAACAAAATCCTTCAAATGAACATATGGGTCTCCTACCCCAGAGTATCGCCGGTAAACAGGAAGCTCAGACTGGGGTGGTACCCAGAGGTACTGGAATGATGGAAGGGCGATGTCGGCCACCTTCCGAGGGTCAATCTGCCTTCTGAGGTCATGGAGCTCCTTTTTCATGACAGCCCACTCTGCAAGGAAGTCGGAGGGGACTTGGGCATGGTGTGTTGAGACAATGGAGCGGGGTTGCTCGAAAGTGTGAGACCTCTCACGAGCTGGGGAGGCAGGTTCGGTCGTATAGTACATTGAGGTTGGAGGGGATCGAGGTCGGACCTCTCGTGCCGGAAGATAGCTGAGTTCCGAGGAATGAATGGCCCGAGGACGGAGGGGTGTAGGGTTGCCCCTGAAGAAGAGAGGTGGGGTGCTGAGGCAAACGTGGGCGGAGGAGACCGCCGGCTGAGCTGAGTTACGGGCAGAGGGAGACAGGGGTTGTTTGCCTTGGCGGCAGCAATGAGCTCTCGGACTTGATCCGGAGTTAGATGGGGAAGTAGCTGACTAAATTGGGAACGGGGGTCATCTTCCCTTGGAGGAGAAGGAGGACGGGAGTGACCCCCAATGACAAGAGGAGCCTGAATATGCCCTGGGGGTATGGCCGTTGAGGGTGGGCCACATCCTCGAGGAGTCCAAGGGGCAGGGCATCGTCAGCAAGGACACGGAATTGTTCCATGTCGAACAGAGGGTTATGGTAGAGTACAAGGAAAGGAGGGGACTGACTCGATCTCCCTAAACAATGACGCATGCACCTCCCTAAATGACAGGGGGTGATACTAACATAACCTAGACCCTAACACAATCAAGAAAGACTGAGAAGAGGAAGGATGAATGAAACACTCAAGTTGTCATGATTAATGCGCAAATTTCTTAAGGTTTGAACTTGACCTTTTAGATGAATTGATTAAGGGTGTGTCACTTGGTCAAATGGACCCTAACAGGTATGAACTCGAGTCCTTCGGTGTCACTAAGGATGGTATACTCACAAGCAAGGGTGGCTCGGACTAAAGGGTGCAACGGGTACAACCAGCCCGTTGAGCCGCAACGTGCGTACGGTCACGGGGTCTTACGGAGGTCCTCGGAAGGTGGGCCCGAGTCAGCCTACGAGTGCTCGTAGGTGAGAGGACTCACTCATCCAAGGGGGAACCTGACCAATAGGATGAATAGCGTATGCAAGGGGCCTAAATGCCCGAAATGTATGCAAGAGTAAAGATGAGGAGCAGACATGGTGACCAAAACAGCTCTCGGGCCAAGTCGCAGCGGCCGTGTACGCCGCGACCTTATCGCGATAGAGCGGACTGCCGCGATACGAACAGACGCCTGAGAACACAGTAAGTCACACACACACAGACTCAAACAGACTACCTAAACAAATGATAAGTGTACAAAATCGCCAAAATAGTACAAAATGGATCACGGAGCACTCAGAAATCGATCAGGAATGAAAACAGTAACATACAAAGCGTACCTGAAGACGCGATGCTTATCCCGACGCAAGTCTGTCGCGCCCCTGCGCACTGCCGCGACTAGATCCGAAAACTTACAATGGAAAGAAAACGGGAAATCCGAACCTTAACAGGATTCTAAGAGACAGAAACACGGGCAAGCATGTTAGAGAAACATGATACAGAGATGAACGAACACCAGGATCAGGAGATATCAAATAAGCAAAGAGGAAACGCACACCTATTATCGCGGTCGTTACAGGCGACGCGATGTGATCGCGTCACCGCGATGCGCCGCGACACAAATTGAGCGCCAAAAAGGATAAAAACAGGGAACAGCAGACTAACAGGGCACCATAAGAGGAAGTAAAGGGGGAAAACATGGCAGGCAAGCAAACTAAATCCATGAGGGTGGCACTGAAGGTCCCACCGTGATCGCCAAAAGGTGTAATCACAGGGATTGTGCTTCCCCTCGACACATTAACGGATATTAAATCTAATGGTGTGGAAATAAGGATGTGATCGCCACCTAGTAAGTTGCCCTATGAATAGAAATGACAATGGCTAACTTAATCTAGGGAAAGGAAGAGAACAGAGACGGACCTGGTGTCGCGGCAGCCTCGGCTACCGTGATGGAACTGATAACGCGTCACCTGACCAGGACGCGTCTCTTGTCGCGTCACCCTCCGCCGCCGCGTTCTCTAAATGCGGGAGATGTTGGATGGACCTTCTTCCTCCTCTTCAGCCGGCCAAAGAGGAAGATCTTCTCGTAGATCTCACTTGTATGCCTGCCAACCAAAGAAAAACAACAAATAAACACCCTATTAGAACATGTTAAGCATAGTATCTATTCTAAAAATGAAAGAAAAATGGAGGATCATGGCGGGAACGCACCTGGGGTGGTTTTAAACCCCTGTGGGCGTGTGGGAAATATGGGAAGATGGTGAATGTGCTCTATCTAAAAATAACACAAAAATGCATGTAGAAATGAGAGAGAAAGAGAGGGAAGGAAGTGAGCCCCATTAGGGCGACTCCCTGGCGTGGACGCAGTCCCGATGGTGTGCAATGGCTTCAGGAGGATGTTGGAGTCGCCCTCTTCACATCCCGTGCTCCATTGATGATGAAATGTGAAGGTTTTGTGGAGTGGAGTGTGAAGAAGTATGATGGAAATGGATGGCTGCGAGGCTAAGTATGGGTGAGAGGAAAATTCGGCAGCCCTTCGGGGTGGCAAATGAGGCTCCCCCGTCCTTGAAGAGGAGCCTTGTTTATATAGAGCTCAAGAGTGAGAAAATGTGAGATTATCTCTTAAAAATGGTCAAAATTAAGAAATGGGAGATAAAAGCCCATTAAAACCGGATGGAGAGTCCTTAGGGTCCTCAAGGAGAGTCCCTAGGGCCGAAATCTTGCCCCAAGGGGTTGAGAGATTCCCTAGGGATAAGGCCAGATCCATAGGAGGATAAATAGGGGGTGGTTATGGAGGCCAGAAGGCTCGGTCTTTGTCGCGGCGTATCGTGGGACCGCGACTAGAAAATGCGGCAGGGCGGGGCGACGCGACAGCATTGCCTACGTGCATGGATAATGCATGGGCTGTCGCGGCATCCTAAACCGTCGCGACTAGAGACGCGGCGCTACGATGCGTCGCGATTATGAAACTGAATGATTATGAATTATCAGCCAACCATATGACAAGATAAGAGTTATTATGTCCCAAGGACTCTCTCAAAGTGATAATGTGCGGGATTTTAAGGCATTTTAATGGTTTAATGTGCTCAAAATAAGGCTAATGAGGGGCTCAAGGTGAGTGGCCAATTAGGGGCCCACTAAGATAACAAGAAAAGTGGCTCAACCCATTAGCCGGAACCGGGTGTCTACAATGCCCATGGGGGCCTCAAGCACCAGGGGTGCCGAGGACGACATCGCGGCTGGCGAGGCGGTTGAGGAGACCCTAGCTCAGACGGACGCTGGACCTGGTGAGGGCGCCGGCGCAACGGAGGGTGCCACAGCCGAAGGGGTGCTGGCGTCCGAGGGGGAGGCGCCCCCAGCACCAAATGCGGCCCCACTCAGAGGCCAGGAGATGGTTCCCTCTATGGGGGCCACCAAGGAAGCAGCCACAGCGACGGGGGCCGCTGAGGAGGTCGTCGCTGCAACGGGGGCGTCCTGCCCCCATGCCCCCACCGAGGCGGTTGCTGATGTTGGTGCAATTGCCGAGGTAACTGATGGTGCCAGAGGGGAGGCAGTAGAGGTGGAAGGCGAGGGGCGGGCTGAGGATTCCGACGACGATCGGAGGCCCCTTAGGGAAGTGTTGCAGAAAAAGCTTCCCGAGGTTCCCGAGGTGGCGGCGCTGGAGGCGACGCTTCGCCGTGTTGAGGACACACCAAGGGAACTGCCTGCGAGCCCTTCTGCCTCCCGCCTCGACTGGATAGCGAAGTGTCTGGACCTTCCAGCCGAGCAGAGTCCGGAGGCATCAGGTGGAGGATACTACCCAGAAGGCCATGAAGACGATGGCGTGGGTGATGACGTTGACTTGGGGGCCCTTATGGACGGGGTCTCCAAGTCGTTGGATGTTTTAAGGGCCCTAGCTGCTCGGGCCCAGAACCAAAAGCATCTGTGGGAGGCACAGACTGCTTTTTGCCAGGGCTTTACAACGCAGCATAAGGCTCGCGAAGCGGCGCTGGAGGAGGAGGTGAAGAACCTCAAGGCTGTTCCAGGCCTCGGAGTTGAATTGGCCTTGTCCCCGGCCGAGAAGGACGCCATCGCCAGAGTAGCTGCTGATGCGGGGGCCCGCGCCGTTACAGAATACAAGGCCGGAGTAGATTACAAAGAAGACCTGGAGCAATATGGGGCCGCTGTTACCGAGTGGGCCTCAAAGCTGGTAGGGATTATGGAGAGCGGCTCTCTTGGGTTGATCGCGCCCGAGCAGCTTTCGAGGCTGTCGTGCAAGAGTGTCGGCGTCGTACCAATGATGCCCGTCTGGATGGAGTCCAATTCGCGCAGTTCCAATCTGGGCGAATGCCTTCTCCGGGCGACGGTGTAGGTCCCTCTGAGCAGGCTCCTTAGTCTTGCTGCTCCATGTCCTTTTTTGTTGGATTTTGTAATCGAGGTCGAAGGGGCCTTCCTGTAAGCAAAGGATTATGAATGAAAATTTCCTCTTCAGGAGTTGTCGATGGCTTCACTTTTTCTATCTTCTCCCTTTTACCATTGTCTCTGCCCGGATTGGGATCTTCTGTTTTACAAGAGTCGCATGTACGCGTAGATCGTTGGGAACCGTAAAAAAAAGGGTTCCGATCAGGGGTGTATACTAAGCACTTGTCTGACCATAGGAACGGGGAGAAGAGAAGTAGGATGCCGATCAAAGGCTTTCATAGGTAGTAAGCCTTGAGATTAGATACATGCCAAGTCCTGGGTATGGCTTCGCCATTAGGGATAGTTAGCTTATATGAGCCTTTCCCGAGGACCTGGGTGACCTGATAAGGTCCTTCCCATTTAGGGGCGATCTTGCCGACCGCTCTTCGGGGATCCGAAGCCGAGCAGCGGCGCAGAACTAAATCTCCCACTTTGAAGCGCCTCTCCCGCACTCGTGCATTATAATATTACGCGAGCCGTTGCTGATAGGAAACGAGACGAATGCTGGCGTCGTTCTGTCGTTCGCCAAGCATGTCAAGATTTTCCGAAGAGCACGGTTGTTGGCGGCTTCATCGAAGTGAGTTGTTCGGAGAGTGGAGAGAGCTACTTCCAGAGGCACAACGGCTTCCGAGCCGTAAGCCAAGTGGAAAGGTGTTTCTCCCGTTGCTACCCGAGCTGCTGTTCGGTGGCACCAAAGCACGTTGGGGAGCTCGTCGACCATGAACCTCCTGCAGCCTCCACCCTTGTGCGGATCCCGTGCAGCAGTGTTCGATTGGCGTTTTCCACCAAACCGTTTGCCTGGGGATGCGCCACGGAGGTGAAGTGGTTGTAGATCCCGAGCTCGGCGCACTTTGCTTGAAGAAGGTGCTATCGAACTGCTTCCCGTTGTCAGAGGTGATCACCTTGGGACGCCAAAACCGGCAGAGGAGGTTCTTCCAGATGAACTTCCACGCGGCCTGTTCGGTGATCGTGGCAACAGGCTCGGCTTCGATCCATTTAGTGAAGTAATCGATGGCCACAAACAGAAACTTCTTCCGACCTTGGGCCTCTGGGAAGGGTCCCAAGATGTCGATGCCCCATCTGGCGAAAGGGGGCGGCTCGAACAGGTTGTGAAGCTGCTCGGCAGGCTGCTTGATAAGCTGCCCGAATTTCTGACACTCCGGACACCTCCGAGCAAAGGCCATACAATCCTTTTGCATAGAAGGCCACCAGAACCCTGCTCGAATTATACTGCGGGCCAGCGTTCTGCCCCCCAAGTGGCTACCGCACAGCCCTTCGTGAACCTCTTCAATGGCAGCGAGTGCTTCTTCGGGGTTGAGGCACCGTAGAAGAGGTCTTGAAAGGGACCGTCGGTATAACTTGCCTTCTACGAGGGTGAAGCGCTGAGAGCACATCCTGATCTTTCGAGCTTCGCCCTGCTCAGGCGGAAGCTCATCTCGAAGTAGGTCGGTAGGCGGATCTCGAAGTAGGTAGGCCAGGATAGGGTCCATCCAGCTCGGAGCCGGTGGGCCTGTTCAATGGCAGCGACATCCACTTCGGTGCTCGGCGAGGCGAGCTCTTCAATGAATACGGACGAGAAGGGGCGAGGTCACCTGAGGAGGCCATTTGGCCAGTGCATCGGCTCGCGCGTTCTGCTCCGTGGGACATGTATAACCTCGAAGTAAAGGAGACCCTCTGCTCGGCGCGACTGCTGAAGGTATTGGGCCATACGAGGCTCCCTTGCTTCGAAACTGCCCGTTCACTTGGCTAGCAACCAACTGGGAGTCACTGAAGACCCTCAGCCGAAGGGCTCCGAGGTGCCTAGCATTCGGATATCGGACAGCAATGCTTCATATTCGGCAACGTTGTGGAGGCTGCAAAGCGAAACCGGAGGGCGTATTGGAACTCTAACCCTTCCGGAGAGGTTGAGGACCAGACCTGCTCCGCTCCCTGTGACACAAGAGGATCCGTCAAAGTAGAGCTCCCATGGAGCTCATTAGCCAACGGTGGGTCCTGCTCGGTAGAGAGAGTACATTCCGCGACAAAATCTGCAACGCTTGCGCCTTGATTGCTGTCCTTGGGCAGAAACTGATGTCGAACTACCCAAGCTCTATGGCCCATTTGATGAGTCTGCCGAAAGCCCTAAACCGCTGGAGGATAGACTTCAGCGGTTGGTCAGTAAGGACCGTAACGGAATGGGCCTGAAAATAGGGCCTGAGCTTCCGAGCAGCCGTGACCAAAGCAAGGGCGAGTTCTCTGCTCGGGGGTACCTCCTTTCAGCTTCCTGGAGGACCCTGCTGATGTAGTACACGGATGCTGCGCCGCTCTCTCTCTGACCAAAACCGCGCTGATGGAGGTTCAGTAACCGAAAGGATATGAACAGTGGTTCTCCGAGCACAGGCTTTGAGAGAATCGGTGGGGCTGCTAAGTATGCATTCAGCTGGTGAAGGTAGCTTCACACTCCGCAGTCCACCGTACATGCCCCCCTGCGTGAGGCTCCTTTAGGACCTCGCAGTAACTTGAAGAAGTTGAAACTTCTTTCGCTGCTCGGGACATGAACCGGTTCAGGGCGGCGAGGCGTCCAGTAAGACGCTGGACGTCTCGCACCGTCTTCGGACTAGCCATCTCAAGTATGGCCTGGATTTCTCTGGGTTTGCCTCTATCCCTCTATTCGAAACGAGGAAGCCGAGGAACTTACCCGAGCGTACCCCGAACGCGCACTTGGCTGGGTTAAGCTTCATGTTGTACTTTCACAGAGTTGCGAAAGTTTCTTCAAGATTGGATATGTGGTCGATGCTTGGGAGTGTTTTGACCAGCATATCATCGACGTAGTCCTCCATGTTGCGCCCGATCTGCTGCTCGAACATCTTATTGACCAGTCGGTGGTACGTCGCGCCAGCGTTCTTTAGACGAAGGGCATCCGGATGAAACAGTATAACCCCAGGTCTGTGATGAACGTGGGTAGCGTCTTGGTTCGGGGGATGCATGCTAATCTGGATGATAACCAGAGTAGGCATCCAAGAAGATTAGAAGCTCATGACCGGATGTAGCGTCCATCAACTGGTCGATCGATACGGCAGGGGGGGAAATTATCCTTGGGCGTCGCTTTGTTGAGGTCCTTGTAGTCGACGCACACACGCCATTTGCCATTGGCCTTGCGTACGAGAACCATATTGGAGATCCACCTTGGTACTGGGCTTCTCGAAGGAGCCCAATGGATCGGCTTCTGACGACATGATCCTGGATCACAATCTGCAGTTCCCGATTGACAGGTCACTTCTTTGCTGAACCGGTGGGACCCGTGGGTCCAACCGAAGGCGATGCACCATTACTTCCGGAGGAATGCCCGGAAGTTCATCGTCGGACCACGCGAACACGTCCAAGTTTGCTAGCAGAAAAGTTTTGTAGCGTCGCTGCTCGGCCTCTGCTAGTAGAGCAACAATATAAAGGACGTGTTCGGGGTCGTCGTCCACCCGAACTGGGAGCAGATCTTCAGAGGGTGTTCCTCGGCTGGCGGAGGGTTGATCGTAGGGGTGTCGGAACTTGGTCCGGAGCCGCGAGTGGTTGCTTGTCTTTAGAGAGAGCACATAGCACCGTCGAGACTCGCGCTGACACACGAGCACTTCGCCAATCCCGCTCGGAGTTGGAAACTTCATCTTCTGATGAAGGGACGAAGGTACTACTCTGATTCTTCCGATCAGGCCTCTGTCGAGGATGGCGTTGTAGCCTGGCATGTTCTTGATGACCAAGAAGTCAACTACCTTGGTCACAGTCTTCGGTGCCGTCCCTAGGGTGATAGGGAGGCGTACTCTGCCCATGGGCTGCACCGAAACCCCCGAGAAGCCGAACAAGGGCGACTCAACTGGGGTGAGCTGGTCGGCTTTTAGGCCCATAAGAACAAAGCAATCGTAAGCCAAGACGTCGGGGGCGCTTCCATTATCTACCAAAATCCGACGCACATTACAATGGTTGATGGTGGCCGAAATGACCAGCGCATCAGTGTGTGGGGTAGTAACCCCTACAAGATCTTCGTCCGAGAAGGTTATGGCCTCCTCGGACGATGTGCGTGTGCAGGACTGGCGAGATATGGAGCTGGCCTAGGCGCTGAGGGCATGTCTACAACGTGCACTCGCCTTGCGTAATCGTGTCGGCTTCGAATGCTCTCTCTGCCCGCGCCGAAGCCTCCTGCGATCACATTGATTTCTTGCCCGTTGGGCTCGTTGTTGATCTGCTGCTCAGGAGTCCGCTCTCGGCGTCTGGGGCGGTCTTCATTCCGGCGCACATACCGCCCAAGGTAGCCACGCTTGATGAGGTCTTCAATCTTATCCTTGAGTTGGCGGCATTCGGAGGTGTCGTGGTCGTGGTCGCGATGGAACCGACAGTACTTGGCTTGATCGCGCCTCCGAGGGTCGGAGCGCATCCTCTGTGGCCACTGAATGTATGGTCCGTCCTGATCTCCGCCAGGATCTGTTCGGGCGCCATGCGCGGCTGCGACCTTCCACCGAGGAAGTTGTCCCGGAAGGATTTCTTCAGCTGGCGGAAGGAGGAAATGGAGCCCGCCAGCAGAGTCTCGAACCAGGCTCTGGCGGTCTCCTTGAGAGTTGCAGGGAAAGCTCGGCACTTGGCCGAATCTGATGCTCCGTGGAACACCATGTGCGACTCAAAGTCGTGGATGTGGTCGGCGGGTCGGGTAGTGCCGTCGTAGGGTGCGATGGTGGGCAGAGGGAGCTTGGGAGAGACCCGGGCTTCCAGGATCTCCCCACTGAAAGGGGAGCGGAAGTCCAGGTCATCTTCCGCTGGAGCTTTTCCCTCCGCACGCTGGACCATTGCGTCCACGCGGCGCTCCAGGTCGACCACACGACGGAGGCGTCTGGCGAGCTTCTGCTCGGAATGGACGGAGCCTTCTCGACCGGTGCCATGGGAGTTGGCTCCCACAACCGAGCGCGGCGGCCGGGGGGCGACGATAGAGTGACGGGGCGAACGGCCTCGGCGCTCCGGTGCCCGTTCCTCGGACGGGGCTCGGTGCGACCGGCGCGGTGAGTCCACCTGCTGGTCCTGGGGCGCAGAGGGAGCGCGAGACCGTCGGTGAGACGCTTCTGCCTGCCGCTCCCGCGGCAAGGAGGCCGCCGGGGCTGGCGGCCCAGCCAACTGAGCCTGCAAGGCTAGGCAGATGCCCGTCAACTGCTGCATCTGTCCCCGGAGTTCAGCCATCTCCGGGGCGGTTGCAGGCATGACGGCCGCTGGTGCAGGGACGTCATTGTTTGCGCCAGCAGGGGCGACGTTGACGTCAACGGGAGAGGACCGACGGTGAGACTCCGCGAGTGATTGGCGAGATCTCGTCGCCCTGCTCCTGATGTTCTGGTAAGAGGATCGTCCGCGAGCCATGGCTGCGTCCTTCCCACAGACGGCGCCAAAAGTGTGGAGGCTTTTTCCTTTACTGGGCCGGGTCCTGTCAAGCCTACACCTCGAAGAGGAAGGAGATGAACGCCGGTGACGGACGAAGGCCTGCACTCACCAGAGAGACGTCAGGGGGGCCCGGTGAAGAACCGGGGAGAACCCTCTGATGCCTAAGTCAGCAGGTGACTGAAGAGGATGGGAGTTCTCGTGTGTGAGGCGTGTTTGCGTGAGAGTGAACATACCTCCGCATGGCACTATACCTGTGTCTTTTATAGGCATTGGTGCTGAGGCGAACGGATGTAACGTCTCTAGATCGTGCCTGGAAGGGCGCCTTGATTGATGCACGTAACGGGGAGTTACACGTCCAGATGTCCGTTGGAATGCTTGGTAGTTAATGTGCCTCTTGATAGTGGGGCGTGTGGCCCGCGGCGGTTGTAACCATTGCTGTCACGAAGAGGCTGCTCGGGCAGCCTTGACTGTAGATCTCGAGCAGGTTGCATGTTGGGGGAAGACGAATCTGGTGCTCGATGACCACGAAGACTGCTCTGGGCCCGAGCAGGGCAAGTGTTTCTGAGGACACTGGAGATGGTCATCCGAGGACAGATGATGCCCTAAGAGAATGCAGTGCTGGTTCGTTTCGCCATGGACTACGCGAGCTTTGTTGATGGGCTTGGGTGGCAGGAAGTGACCACCACAATACCATTTGACCATATTATACTAGAAAAATTCGTGTACTCGCTATGGTTTAATACATCAACTGTTTTTTTCTCAAAAAAAAATATGATTAATTTTTATTTTGTTTGAACAGAATTGATGTGTTATGTTATAATTCGTATTATCTCACAAATTTTCAATTTGGCTTGATTCGATGGTCCGATCAACTTTGCCGTCAATGAAATATCTTACTTTTATCATAGTCAATTACGACAAGATTGCTCAAGATATTTTTAATAGATTAAACATGCAAATACAAATGCAAGATAGATTTTTGTGCAGTTAACCTTCTAACAAAGATATATATGTAATAAGCTCTTTTCATAAAAGAGTTTTTTGTAAATAGTGGAAATTATTTTGCACTTTTTATGCTAGGGATGTCCAACCGTTCGCGTCCCTCAACGGGGTGTTTCATTTCTGTGGCGGGGACGTGACAGTAGGATCTTTCAAAATATTTTAAAACATACAAAGAATATACATGTAAATACAAATGTAAGATAAATTTTTACACAATTAGACTTCTAATAAAGAGTGTCTGCACGAACAGTGAAGAGGAGCAGTGTAGGGTTAGACGAATCAATGTACCAGATTGAATCACGCTTGGCTCGGTACAATATGGGACATCAGTGCCGTACTGTTCCTGCCTCAATTCAACCCATAAAATTTAAATAAATTAATTAAAAATCTCTATCAAATATTTAATTTAATTTTTTATTTTTGATATAAATTATAATGTTATTCTTTATTATTATATATGTTAAATTTGTTCCAACAAAGATCTCCTATATTATAGTTAGAGATTATTAATATATTTTTTTTAATTTATCTTCTGATAAATAATAATAATAATAAAATGGCACTGTTTGTCCCGTCACCTTCCTGTGTGACTCACCATGTCTCGCCCACCTCCTCGGTCACTGCCCATGGGCCATGGCTACCTACTTACATGTTTAAACACTTTCTTCTTTCCCCGCTTTTTCCTATCATACGAGTCCATAGAACTCTGCGTAATGCAATTCGGCGACATTTCATCTAACAAGAACAACGAACACGCTAGTCCTCTTCTCTTGTAAAGGTGAAAACAAGCTGGTTAGTCATGAGGAGAATAGAAACATCACAAAGATTCTCCTTAGTGCGATATAAACAAATGACACAAGATAAACAACAAAACTCTTGAATATCCAGTATGATTTCAATGAAAATGCCTCTCTAAAGGTCTTGCTTAGAGCACAACAGAGCAGGCAAGCTCCGGAAGTCGAAATTCAAATGAGTCTGTGCTTATAGTAAGAACAAAGCTAATAATTCCCACTCAACTACAAAATTCCGATAAACTACGAATAACAAGGGCATTGGACTCTTGATTTATTCAAGGGATGAGGACCCAGGAGCGGCATAAGCTCCACCGCCGGGAGCACCATAGCCGCCGCCGCCACGACCAAATGCTGGTCTACCACCAGCACCCTGCATAATTTCACAGGTAAGGGTCCACTTAGCTTCTCCGCGAAACTTCAACGGCAAATTATGGATGGAGTTGAAATTTGTAAAATAAAGTCATAAGAATGCAGCTGCAAACTAAAGCCCAAAAGGTTGAATGCCGTACATTCGCTAAACAAGGAAAACAATTACAACCACCACAAGTCGATTCAGAGGATCTCCATGTCTATGATGGGCCAAATGATGTTTTAGAACATTTGAATTTTTAATGAAATAAAGATCACGATAACAAAAATCCAAAGAATAAAACAATTTGAGGAGAATACTAGTAGCACTTGGCTAACAACAGCACCTTTTCCACACGGGCATACACGATTTAGGCTAGAAATAAAAAACATAACCAATAGCTTCAAGATTGAGTACAATATTGGGATATTTAATCAATTACAGAGCTGCCACTGTTATACGTACATGAACTCATTAAACCCTACTGCATAAGAACAAACACTACTACATAGCATAGCACACCATAAGACAAATGTAACCAACCCGAGCTAAACTCTATCAAGAATTGTAATATATCCAGCTACTCTAGTTTACAAGACGCCAATAAGCCATCACTGCATAAACATAATGTAAAAGTTATCCAGTGTTGTTGAGCAGCAAGTAGCTGTTAGGGGATTTTAATAAATATCTTACATAGTGGGGTTACGTTTTATGGGTTTTTTTTTCCTGGAAGACTATAGAGTGGGAATATACTAGTTTGTGTGGACAGGAGGGACAATTGTAACCATATGTAAGAGGTTACCTTTGAAACTGTCCCTACAAACTAATGGGACCTCTGAGAACAAAGTCTTCAGAAATCATGCATATGTCAAAAAGCAATACCTCAGTGTTTCATGAATGTTAAAATTCTCCATGTAGGGTATGAAGACGACCTTAGAATTATGAAGTGGTTTGCAGTAAAAAAGTTCCATATGAAAAATCATTCTCAAGTTTTTGGCAAATTAATCTTGCTCCATATATCATAATGGTGATTGAGCATGAGGTGACTCCAACCAAAATTAAATTGACTGGAGCATGCTTGGAATCATTGTCTGAGACATCCAATTAGCTAAAGCATAAACATCAGAAACCAATTTGCCAGAAGTTTACTTCTCAAAACCATAAAAAAATATCTAGCCATCAGAAATTGGTGGCAGCTATTACTCAGCACCCGGTTATGCTGTCAAATGAAAATTCCCAAAGCCAATGAAACTGTGCCCTACAAAAGATCAAATCTACAGCTTCAGCAAGACATTAGCAGCATCTAACGCTAGATTATCTATGAATAAGTAGGCACCTCGGATGAGAAATTTTAATGCCAAAGAGGAACACATAAAGCAGGTTATGGTTTCTCCTGCTTTGCTTTGGGTTTTCTGGTGCCACATAATATATGTAGACAGGTTGAGAATTGAATGCACACGTTCCACCACTGGTTTTGTGTAAAGAACGTGTACAAATGGGGTTGCCTGGATGATTTATATTCCAAGTGAGTCATATAGATTGTCATTATAATATTTTCTTAGAACCGGCTAGCCCTGCACTTCAATAAAATCGAAAAGATTCTTACAGTGTAGATATGCATATTATACCCAGATAATCATCCACGTTTCCCGTACCAGTCATCTACCAATTCATCAAACTAAAAGCACGAAGAACAAGCAAAACATCAAGACCTAATACTTAAGATACTTAACAATGCGAAAATTGCACGGGTCAATTAATCAACCTTTACCCCCTTCACTGGCCTCCTCGGGGGGCCCTCAGAAAGGGAACCGCTCTTACATTAAAAACCTCCATCTTCCCAGTCCTAGCCTACCGAAGAGAAGTATTTATCTAATGTAAATATTATTTACATGTCCCTCCATTGGAAGACCTTGTCCGTTGTCCACATATAAGATGCTCCAAACTGTTGGTCACAGTGTAGTCAGGACCTCCATCCACTAACTTGATATTATCATTCAACTCCTTCCTCAAACACTTTAGGAAGACGCCATTGGTTTCCCATGTTTGCTACATATTTGTAAAAGCTGTCCAAGGTCCCATTAGGTCCATCAATCCAAGAACAAGACAGCCCACCTTCCTTAAAAAAAGTGACCAAGCATCTATTTCATGGCTTTGTACAAATTTTAACATTGTACTTGCCACAGCCAGCCACAAAAGACGAGGGATTTCAAGTCCAGACTAGGGCTGGTGTTGGTCATCACTATTGGGAGCTTGAACAACTTTAGCAATAGAGTCTGATGTCCCCTGGCTGCTGTTGCAACTCCTCTCCCCGTTTGAAGAAACCTCCAGGCTCACACTCTTAATTATGAATTAAGGAAACTGTTTAGGGTTTTCTTTTAGCCAACTAAAGTCGGGTGCAGATAGCAACGATGGCAACCCATTACTCTGGCAAACAGCGAAGAGCGTAACACTAGGTAAATTCCTCTACGATGTTACTAATCGGGAAAACGTGCAGTCTTTAAGTAAAACGCTAAGCTGCACACATATCTCCAGGGCCTTTCTTTTTCCAGGGCATTTGCAGTGTATTCTGAGTTTTAGAAGAACTCCTCCAAAAAGTGGTCAAAATAGTGCTTACCCTAAAGGAAGGCTGGAACTCGGCAGGAGCACCACCCTTCTCTTCAAGTTCACCTGGGCCACCACGCGGGCCACCGCGGTAGCCATCCCTGTCTCCAAACCTTGGTCTGTCACCATCAAAGCGCCTGGAGAACATTCGGATTAGATGGAAGGAACAACAAAAAGCAAACATTCACTAAGAAATAACTACAGAAAGCCGTTCAAACAAATAAATAGGCTAAAACACTATCTAACAGGCATTTTTTCAAAACCCAATAAAGAGTGATCGTAAAAGAGGGACGGGATCAACCTAGGCGGGCGGTCGCCCGGGCCACCGAAGGGGCGAGAAGGCATGGGTTTCGCGGACTTCTTCAGCGTGGCCGGGACGATCTCCGAGGGGAGATTCAAGAAGGTGTGCAGGTACTCGATGCCATCGTTGGTGAGGTACCAGTAGTAGTGCATCCACCCGAAAGTCTCCCTCACGTACTCCCTCGACTTGAAGCTCTGCATCAGCTTGATCACCTGCAGGTTCGGCACGTCGATCTCCGGGTGCTTCGGGAGATTGAAGTCCTTCTTCGCGTACAGCACCCCCTCTGCCAGCAGCAGCACATTAGCAAATGGGTAACCGGAGAACGATAACAACAGGAAGAGCAAATTCTAGCCGCACCTTGGAAGAGGTACTTGCAGATCTCATAGCGGTTCTTCTTGGGGATGATCTGGAAGAAGAATAAGCGGAGAAGTCGGCGGCGGATTCAGGAAGAGACCTGAGCACGGAATCGGATACCAGAACTGCAAAGGTCGAGCAGGAACGCGGCTTACCATGACGGCGGGCGCAGTGGCGAGCGGAGGAGGAGCGGGAAGCAGGGAGGAACGAAATAGACGCCGCGCGGGAGGCAGAAGCAGGAAGCTTGGAGATAGGTTTTCTAATGGGTACAGACGTACAGTAGTGTCTAGTGTGTATCTTTCTATTGGGTTCCTGGGCAACGTTCCTGGGTAACGGCCGCGCTGGTCTCTCCGAGAGGCCTAGCTGTGGAGTAGCGGCCTGCGCACACGGGCCGGGCCAAAACTTATTGGGCCGGGATTGCGACTGTGGCTCGTGTTGGTGTAGTGCATCATCTGTGCATGCAACTTTGCTCGGACCCAAATAAGAACAAGGCCCCCGGGCCTAACAATTTGAATTGCACGGGACAGTCAAACCGAATCTTTTCATCTAGTTTAATATACAAAAATTTATTGCTATCTATATACTTAAATATTTAATATATAACTAATTTTAATTATTGATAAAATACAATCTTAATAAAATTAATATTTTTGATCTATTCAGTTTGATCCAGTTTCACAATTCATGAGACGGAACCGAACCACTCGATTTGATTTCATATTTCAATTTGAATTATGAATATCCCTAGATATACAGCTGACGGTTTTGCTTTGTTGTTATTTTTTATTTTTCTGAAAAATGTTAACAAAAAGACATATCTTACATATATGTACATATAGTTCTCTATTTGATGGCTACGAAATCATGCAAGTGAAGAAAGTATGATCCTCAATGAGTCCAAAGGAATAGAAATGAAGACTCGTTAATTGGAATGTAAATTCATATTTTTCATTCTTTTAACAAATTTGAACAATAATTTAATTATTTATATGCTTCTTGATGAGACAGTTTAGAAAAACAAATATGCCAAGAATGATGCATCAGGCGAATCTTTTATCTAATCGGGGGAGTAAATTTAAACTTGGCACCCATGATGAGCGCACACAAGTATCGTTTCTGCTGCTCATGTATTCTCTATTCTCATTTTTTTTTAGATAAAATGTCACGGTTAACATTTTAAAGTGTGAAATATATGTTATTATTAAGGTTTGCCGTATCGTTCGAATTGACCGTGTCGTATTCTCCGTGGTACGGTACGGCGTTGAGATACGGTGGGGAAAGTGCTTGTTTGATTATTATTTTTTAGTTTTGTGACTTGATGAATATTTAAAATGAGTAAATCTCAAAAAAAGTTTGATTATTTTTTAGTTCGATTATTCTTCACATTCTCTCTCATATCATGATCTACATATATAGGATTATCATGCCTTCCACATTTCAAACGAGGGTATATCTCTTCAAGACTTCTTCATAAAAGTTGTTCCCCACGACTTCTTCTACGAGCTCCAACTAGAATCACATCAAATGAAGATATGTGCTTAAAGATACAGTGGATTATTCTTGACATTCTCTTTTATATCGCTATCCAAACTAACAGTGAATGCGGCCTCTCTACAAACTGAACGAGGGTGATCCAGTCTTTGGACTCTTTATAAAAGTTGTTCATGATATGACCAATATATTTCATTAGATCAACACCAAGAATCCGAAAACAGAAACAAAATTGTAACGTCTTAAAATTTATAATAAAATATTAATATGACACTAAGAAATTAAAATAGATAGTAAATTATACGTAAGACATGATCACTTATATAAAACATAATTATCTTTATTCTAGAATATTTTCATATTATTAATATAATTCTGGTACCATCTTTGATTATGTGTACTTTAACGGGACGACATTCGATTCAAAAAATAAAGTCAAACATAAAATCATCATAATTACTAAAAAAATGTGCTGATGCTAAAAATATAAAATATCAGAAATTATTGATGCATAGATGTTGAGATTAAGTCGACCTAATGACTTTTGAGATAATTTTTACTTGACAAAAAAAATTTAAAAATTAAACTATAATTATTATAATTTGTATCATCTCTTGATTAGGTTATGTTTAAAATTTTATCTCAATTAGACACCATTTAGACCCCTTAAGTACACATAAAATTTACTGCGGTACGATGAACCATCTGTGCACTTCAACGGGACGATATTTAGTTCCGAAAATAAAGTCAAATCTGAAGTCATCATAATTACTAGAAAAATGTACTGATTCTAAAAATATAAATATCAGGAGTTATTAAAGCATAGATGTTGAGATTAAGTCGACCTAACGATTTTTAGGACAATTTTTACTTGACGAAAAAAATAATTAAAATTTTAAAATAAAATTAATATAATTTGTATCATCTCTTAATTAATTTATGTTTGAAATTTTATCTCAATTAGACAACATTTAGACCTCTTAAATGTATCAGATATGAGAGAGGAATAAAAAAAAACATATTTAGCAGACCGGATCGTACCGGTCCGCAACGTGTTGCGGCATGCCGCCGCGGCACGCCCGGGTCACCCATTATCGAGCCCGAACACGGTACAATTCGCACTTAGCGCGCGAACCATGGTTGAGATTAAGTCGACCTAATGATTTTTTAGACAATTTTTACTTGATAAAAATTAATTTTAAAAATTAAACTAAAATTACTATAATTTGTCTCATCTTTTAATTAGCTTATGTTTGAAATTTTACCTCAATTAGACATCATTTAGATCCCTTAGATGTTGAGATTAAGTCAATCTAATGATTTTTGGACAATTTTTATTTGACAAAAAATTAAATTATAATTACTATAATTTGTATCATCTCTTAATTAACTTATGTTTAAAATTTTATCTCAATTAGACATCATTTAAACCCTTAGATATACTGAATGTGAGATAAGAAGTTTAACAAAAATATATATATAGGTCTACCACGGACCGGACCGTACCGGTCCGTGGCATACCGCGGCGTGCCGCTACGGCACGCCCGGGTCACCCCATTGGGGTGACCCGACCGCGCCAGCTCGGTTTGACCAACCGTGGTTATTATAACCAACATAAAATATATTATACAAAAGTATTTAAATTGTTTTAGAGGTGTACATGTTATCATTTTAATATATACGCATCAAAATAATGATAAACTAATTTTCTCCTATGCTAATCATTCTAAGGCAAACTTAATCAAATCATCAAAACATATGAGGAATGTTAATCACTTAATGTGTTGTATGGATGTAACATGATATAGAGATATTACATCACCTACTATCACTAGTCACTATCGATAATTGTCGTTATCATAGTTGCACTAGTCAGGGTCGTTCCCTAACCCCCGACTTTGTTGCCACTAAGTATTTTATTTCACATTTATTTACATGTGACATAACAAAATTAGTAAATAACATTTCTCAAATTACATAAAACATATGATGAAATTTAGTTTGTGAAAAGATACGTCAATGTGAAGCATACAAGGGCACAAATATATTCTGATAGATTCCATGGGTGGAGTGTAATCTAAAGATTCTAAACTTAGGTTAGTCATGTTGTCAAATTCGATCAGTCGAGTTCTACGTGGCACAATACCATACAGTATCATGCTATACAGATGCAATGTGGTGCCAAAAAAGTCTTTTTATTTGTGACATGATCAGTAGCAAACAATGGGTAAATGTTTTTAAGAAAATGAGTAATATATAAGAACATTACATAGAGAGGTTGTAAAATGTAAAAAAATATATTTAATTATTTAATACAATCCAACACAATTATTTAGTGCTTATCAATCATCACACAAAAATGTCAAAACTTCACATATATAGAGAGAAAAAAATGTTGATAATACAATCATCAATGTGTAAACATCACAACGCTCACAAAGTAAACGGAATACCCATCTCATCTAACTTTTTATCATTCTCTCATCTTTTGTGTCATCTTCATCATTGTTCATCTTAGCCATATGAAAAAACAGTTAAAAGTCATATTTTTAGTTATGAAAACTCACGATGAAAAAACAACTACAAGTATATAAGTTGAAAATCATATATAAACATGATTCTATATTACATAAGCATCACATTTAATTGTGAAAACATATAAAATCAGTTCACATTTCACACGAAAATAGTTAAGGATGAATTCATGTAATACTTTTCATTTATTTGAATATATCAATTCATAAAAAGCTAATGAAACACTCATGTTACCAAATGTGTCCTTCGAATCGTTCTGCTTTCTTCTCTTATCCATCACCACATGCACAATATAGATCTTACCAACCTTCGTCACCTACTCACCATCTATTTCATTAATTGTAAAATATATTGGTGGCTATGAATATGATCAAAAGCATCAATAAACTTGTGATAGAAGACTTGTCAGTTGTAATATACTAGAAAGTTGATGAAGTTGCTTTGTGTGGCATCCAACTATCCATCACACATATGTGTAACACCATATTTTTGCCAAAAAAAAGTAATATAAGTTTTCAATTATTCAATCTATACATCTAGGCAAAGACTAGCGAGCTCATTTATTGTAGGAGATTGTACATGTTTTTCAAAATTTTAAGCCTCTTGCACCATCGTCTTGTTATATGAGTTGTTTGCTACATTAAATGTTAGTCATGAGTGATACCAAATTTTGACAACAACTTTGCTCAGTTGCTATCTCAGTCATTTACTCTACAAAGAGTTTTCAATTATAGTCTACTTCTCATATTTTATTAAAAGGCATAGTGATCAATCTTTTATATATCTACACTTGTGTTCCTCTTCCTATGTGGTTGGAAAGAGGTTGAGTAGAATTGGTGAAATAGTGACAAAAGCCTTGCGATCTAAAAACAACGTAAGTATGAAATTGCTTCACTGCAATGTGCTTATGAGTTACCCATAACCCATATCTTGGCTCTGCTCTCATATAGAACCCGCTATAAAACTTTCTTGTATCGATCTCATATTGTCATCTATAAAAAATTGTGCTATCACAATTTTCATATTATATTTCACATTGAGACAAGCAACTTCATCGTACCCTACGTCCTTTGCCTCTTGCCAAATATTTCTTCATACGAGAGACATCTCATCTTATAGAATTGTATGAAACAATAATTGCATTAGAACCAATGCCTATTTTCCTAAATCATTATCCCATGTTGCCACCTAACAATATCACTCTATCTCTACGGAGATATCTATAATATTATAGCATTCATATATCACAATACCATTAACATGTGTGTTAATAAATTCATAAAAATACAAATAATCAAAATTAAAGATAATATTCATGTAATAAACATTGAAAAAAAAATACGTGACTTTCAATCTATTATCTTTTCATATAATCACACATCAAGTTTACCCAAAAATATATAAAATATATAAAATTAATATAAAATTTGTTTATCACTAATTAATCAACATTAACGACTGTACACTATGATGCACTAAAGTGATAAATCCATACTCTTACAATAGTTCAACAATAAAACAAAAATGTTATCATTTACAAATAAATAAAAATATAAAATTATTGAACAAGAACCTTAAATCATCTCTAAAATGATATAGATCTATATTTTTTCTCTTATTAAATGATTACTATTACTGTAAGTGTAACATAGGTCGGCTCAGGCCGAGGTGACCTCTGAGGTGCTTCTCGCCGAAGAATGAGCCGAGACGACCAAGCCGATGAATCCCGTCTGAGGCGCGCTTGGCCGACGTGTGACGCTGGTTCCCGAACTGACCTGCAAAGCCTGCCGAGAGGCCTCTATGACCACGTCAATTCTCGAGGTCGGCTCGGACCTCTATGACCACGTCACCAAGTCAATTCTCGAGGTCGGCTCGGACCTCTATGAATACGTCAATTCTTGAGGTCAGTTCGGACCTCTATGACCGTCAATTCTTGAGGTCAGCTCGGACCTCTATGAATACGTCAATTCTTGAGGTCAACTCGGACCTCTATGAATACGTCAATTCTTGATGTCAGCTCGGACCTCTATGACTGCGTCAATTCTTGAGGTCAGCTTGGACCTCTATGACATCGAAGCCATGTCAATTCTCGAGGTCGGCTCGGACCTCTATGAATACATCAATTCTCGAGGTCAATTCGGACCTCTATGACCGTCAATTCTTAAGGTCAGCTCGAACCTCTATGAATACGTCAATTCTTGAGGTCAACTCGGACCTCTATGACTGCGTCAATTCTTGAGGTCAACTCGGACCTCTATGACTGCGTCAATTCTTGAGGTCAGCTTAGACCTCTATGACATCGAAGCCAGGTCAATTCTCGAGGTCGGCTCAGACCTCTATGACCACGTCAATTCTCGAGGTTGGCTCGGACCTCTATGACCACGTCAAGAAGTCAATTCTCGAGGTTGGCTCGGACCTCTATGACTGTGTCAATTCTTGAGGTCAGCTCGGACCTCTATGAATAAGTCAATTCTTGAGGTCAGCTCGGACCTCTATGACTGCGTCAATTCTTGAGGTCAGCTCGGACCTCTATGAATACGTCAATTCTTGAGGTCAGCTCGGAACTCTATGACCGTCAATTCTTGAGGTGAGCTCGGACCTCTATGACTGCGTCAATTCTTGAGGTCAGCTCGGACCTCTATGACACCGAAGCCAGGTCAATTCTCAAGGTCGGCTCAGACCTCTATGACCACGTCAATTCTCGAGGTCGGCTCGGACCTCTATGACCACGTCAATTCTCGAGGTCGGCTCGGACCTCTATGACACCGAAACCAAGTCAATTCTCGAGGTCGGCCCGGACCTCTATGACACCCAGGGGCGGACGCAGGATAAAACATAAGGGGGGGGGGGGCGAAATAAGAAAAATATTAAAGTAAAATAAAATATAAGGGGGGCCAATTTGAAAATTTTTAAAAAACTTAATAAAAAAAATTAAAGAGAGCCAAAATGGTAGGGGGGCCATGGCCACCCCCACCATTAACGTGGGTTCGCCCCTGATGACACCGAAACCAGGTCAATTCTCGAGGTCGGCTCGGACCTCTATGACCACGTCAATTCTCAAGGTCGATTCGGACCTCTATGACACCGAAGCCAAGTCAATTCTCGAGGTCGCCTCGGACCTCTATGACCACGTCAATTCTTGAGGTCGGCTCGGACCTCTATGACCACGTCACCAAGTCAATTCTCGAGGTCGGCTCGGACCTCTATGACCACGTCACCGAGTCAATTCTCGAGGTCGGCTCAGACCTCTATGACACCGAAACCACACCATCAGTCTACGTTGGATGTCGTCTCTCAGTTCCAGGAGTGCCGAAGCGACCTCGTCCAGCGAAATACGACGTCTACGTCCATTGCGTGTGCCGAAGCGACCACGTCATCAATCCACGTTGTAGACACGCGAATTTGGCTCCACCGCGGGCAAATTTCATATTGCGCCATAATGCCACAAATGACCTTCATTTTGCCTTGCAAGAGTAGTTTCCCAATATTTCTGGAGCTCACCCATTCTTCTTTCCGGGTGCTTCCCCATCGCTTCAAGGTGGTTCGGCGTCCGGGGATGTGGGCGCGATTCAGGATCCTTGTTGCGACGGCTTCAGCGGACGCGTTTATGAGCACATGTCTTAATAGAATTGCGTCCAACCTCTTAGACGCGATTCAAAGTCAAAAAGGCTACGCCTACGAAGTCGTCGCACCTAAGGTTGCCATGTCGTGCAATCATGAGAAAATCCTATAATCACGTCTGTCTCAGTGGACGCGATTCAAAAGGTTAAATCTAAGCATTTATGAGCCGATTGCCTCGAAACCATGCAAGTCTGAATCGCGGCGAAGCAGGCGGACGCGATTTAAGTCGCGGCGGCCAGGCCCGACGCGATTCAGAAGCGTAGCTCAGGCTACAGTCATGATGCGTCCGTCACATCAGTTTGACTTTCTTAATCGCGACTTTCCGCCCAGACGCGATTCAATTCATAATCGCGGCTTCCTGTTTGGACGTGATTCAAGAATCTGTTGCCTATAAATAGACCCCCTAGTGTATTGTTTCAAGGGGGGCCATTCAGAGCGGTGAAGCCCTGCCGGATTCACGCCTCGACTCCGAGCCATCACCCACGTCGACCCGTTCTTCTTCCACGGAGGCCGGCGCCGTCGTCTTCCCTCGTCATCCACGGCGGCGGGAGCTCCATCCTCACCTTCCTCCATCCGTTCCGGCACCGGCTACCATACCTCAACGTCGTCGCACCGTTCATTCAGGGAAGTACCCCCCTCCCCTTCCTCTTTTCCTATTATTTTCACCTCCTCCAGGCCCCACGTGCCCCTTTTACTTCTTTTTAACACACACATATGCATGCATTTTACACACACCCACATTCTTTAGGGGTTTAAAAGCCATCACCGGGTAAGTACACCTCCATGTCTTTTATTTCGTTTATTCTTTATTTTTAAGATTTGATACTACACGTGGCTAATCCCCCCTCTTTACTTTTCTTTGTCTCATTTGTCAGGGTAATCAAACGAGGAAACGCCCTCTACCGCGGCCGGCCGTGTTCGTAGAGGAAGAGAGGGCCCACATTCCCCCGCGCAATCTCCCTCCGCTATAAAGGTACGTACGCGATCACTTCCTTCATCCGCACCCCTCGCGCGTGCGCCTCCATTCGGCACCCTCGCGTGCCTGGCGATCACGATCTTTTTATTTTTATTGTCTTTTCCATTTTTCCACTCCATCTCCACACACCACGCATATAATCCACCCCTATTTCTCTTTGTAGAGGACCGCGTCCCTTAAAAAAGGACGAGATCCGTATCTACACATGTCGGACGTCGTCTCTTAGTTCCAGGAGAGTGCCGAAGCGACCTCGTTCAGTGAACTACGACGTCCACGTCCGTTGCGTGTGCCAAAGCGACCATGCCATCAATCCACGTCGGACGTCGTCTCTCAGTTCCAGGAGAGTGTCGAAGCGACCTCGTCCAGTGAACTACGACGTCCACGTCCATTGCGTGTGCCGAAGCGACCACGCCATCAATCCACGTCGGACGTCGTCTCTCAATTCTAGGAGAGTGCCGAAGCGACCATGTCCAGCGAACTACGACGCCCACGTCCATTGCGTGTGCCGAAGCGACCACGCCATCAATCCACGTCGAACGTCATCTCTCAGTTCCAGGAGAGTGCCGAAGCGACCTCGTCCAGCGAACTACGACGTCCACGTTCATTGCGTGTGCCAAAGAGACCACGCCATCAATCCATGTCGGATGTCGTCTCTCAGTTCCAGGAGAGTGCAGAAGCGACCTCGTCCAGCGAACTACGACGTCCACGTCCATTGCATGTGTCGAAGTGACCACGCCATCAATCCACGTTGGACGTCGTCTCTTAGTTCTAGGAGAGTGCCGAAGCGACATCGTCCAGCGAACTACGACGTCCACGTCCATTTGCGTGTGCTGAAGCGACCACACCATCAATCCACGTCGAACGTCGTCTCTTAGTTTCAGGAGAGTGCCGAAGCGACCTCGTCCAGCGAACTACGGCGTCCACATCCATTGCGTGTGCCGAAGCGACCACGTCTTCTCTCTTGTTCTCTTGTTGTTGGGATCAACCAAGTGCCCATGGGATAACAAAACCACAATACCATAATGTAATCGGCCGAGATTCAATTTTTCAATCCGTCATATCATGCACGTTCAGAGGAAACTTAACTCTTTACTGATAAATCAAAATAGATAAGGTAGGGTCCAGGCGTATCCGACCTACCGACCTTATTGACGACCTCACCCCCGAGGTCTTTTATCACACTGTATGGGTTGTTAATTTAACGCACTCATAAACGCAGTTACATGCGATAAAAGAAGACGAAGCTCTAAGCAATCCGTCATTTCTTGTTTTTGACCATTCTTTGGAAATTCTCGTTGGGGTGACCTTATACCTCTCTGGTCGTCCCCCTTGCTGATCATATATAATGCCTCAGGGGCTTCTCAATGCCCGAACTTGGCTGAGTTCACCTAACGAGGTGTGGGGAAAGTCGTACTGACCTTTAGTAGCGAATTCCCACAGACGACGCCAATGTTACTGTAAGTGTAACATAGGTCGGCTCAGGCTGAGGTGACCTCTGAGGTGCTTCTCGCCGAAGAATGAGCCGAGACGACCAAGCCGATGAATCCCGTCTGAGGCACGCTTGGCCGACGTGTGACGCTAGTTCCGAGCTCCCGAACTGACCTGCAAAGCCCGTCGAGAGGCCTCGGCGGGGAGACACTCCGACGCTCTTGTCAGTCGCTAGCCGAGCAGAATGGCCTAGCCTGGGGTAGAACAGCGTATCTGTGCCGGTGGAGTGTCTGCTCTTTATATAGTGTTAGGACACCTATGTGTGAACTGGATGACCCCGCCAATCTCGCTGGGGGTTTACCGTGATTCTCGCCGGATTGGGCGTCGCAACCTTCTTGCCAAGTCATGGCGATCATGGTCTTAACTGCCGCGGTTATCAATCCCGTGATCTTCGAACATTACTTTATTCGCCTTGTCCGTCACGTGACCAGCGCTCCGGGGAGCCCTTCGAGTGCGCTGAGCTCAACGTCAGCTTCTTCAGAGGAGTTCGTGGCCGAGCTTCAGAAGTCGGCCCGAGGAGTAGAGCTGATGATATTTTCGATCTGAATCGTCGGAGGATCGCTGTGGGGCTAGTGCAAGCACGTCTGGCACAAGGTCGGCTACGGCCGACCTTCGAGATCGTCATCGACCGAGCAGCAAGAGGGCCCCAAAGAATAAAGAGGTCACACTGTCCGACCATGAACATCGGCTGACTAATGTTCTACCTGAGATGTGGGACGTCGGCCTGTCCCACTGGAAGCGACCGACCTATTGGGAGCGGCCGACCTCTAAGGCAGCCGACCTGCTGGGATGTCCCTGTATCAATTACTAACAACTTATATTGAAAAAATCAAATTAAATATTACTTTGAAATGTAAATAAAATAAAAGAATAAAAGTAGATCTAAGATGTGAACTATACCTCGAACAGATTTAGAGAAGATGAAATAAACCACGGTTGGCTAAACCGCACCGTGCCCTGGCTCACGGTCGGGTCACCCCAATGAGGTGGGGTGACCCGGGTGTACCGCAGCGGCACACCACGATATGCCACGGACTGGTACGGTCCAGTCCGTGGCAGGCCGTTTTTTTTTTGTTTTTACTTTCCCTCTCACATCCGGTATATCTAAGGAGTCTAAATGATGTCTAATTGAGATGACATTTTAAACATAAGCTAATTAAGAGATGATACAAATTATAGTAATTTTAGTTTAAATTTTTAAATTAATTTTTCATCAAGTAAAAATTATCCCAAAAATTATTAGATTGACTTAATCTCAACATCTAAGGGATCTAAATGATGTCTAATTGAGATGAATTTCAAACATAAACTAATTAAGAGATGATACAAATTATAGTAATTTTAGTTTAATTTTTTAATTAATTTTTTATCAAGTAAAAATTATCTAAAAAATCATTAAGTCGACTTATCTCAACATCTATACATCAATAACTCTTGATATTTATATTTTTAGAATAAATATTTTTTTTAATAATTATGATGACTTTAAATTTGACTTTATTTTCGGAACCAAATGTCGTCTTGTTGAAGTGCACAGATGATTCACCGTACCGCGACAAACCCTGTGTGCATTTAAGGGGTCTAAATGATATCTAATTAAGATGAAATTTTAAACATAAACTAATTAAGAGATGATAAAAATTATAGTAATTATAGTTTAATTTTTTAAATTAATTTTTTATCAATTAAAATTATCCCAAAAATCATTAGATCGACTTAATATCAAAATATATGCATCAATAATTCCTAATGTTTTTTATTTTTAGAATCAATATATTTTCTAGTAATTATGATGACTTCAGATTTGATTTTATTTTTGAAACCGAATGTCGTCCTGTTGAAGTGTACACAATCAAAGATAGTACCAAAATTATATTAATAATATAAAAATAATCTAAAATTAAAAATAAATATGTTTTATATAAGTGATCATATCTTACATATAGTTTACTATCTTTTTTAATTTCTTAGTGCCATATTAATATTTTATTATAAATTTTAATGCGTTACAATTTTGTTTCTGTTTTCAGATTTTTTGTGTTGATTTAATGGAATACATTGGTCATATCATGAACAATTTTCATGAAGAGCTCAAAAATGGATCACCCTCGTTCAGGTTGTAAAGAAGTCGCACTCACTGCTAATTGGATCGCGATATGAGAGAGAAGGTTAATAATAATTCCTTATATTTTTAAGCACATATCTTCATTTGATGTGATCTAGTCAAAGTTCGTAGAAGAAGTCGTGAGGAACAACTTTCATGAAGAAATTTCGAAGAGATATGTCCTCGTTTGAGATGTGGAAGATATGATAATCATATATATGTAGATCATGATATGAGAGAGAATGTGAAGAATAATTTGCTATAACTTTAGGCACATACTACCAATTGAGGTGATTTCACTTCAAAAATGAAGTTGAAGAAGAATATAACAACTTTGATGAAGACTTCGTAAACATATCAACCCCTTTTCAGATTGTAAAATGCGTGATATCTCTGATAGTTCTGGAGGATATGAAAGAGAAAATGGAGAGAGAAAATATATATGCATAAGAAGAGATGGAAATCTATTTTGAGTTTAGATGAAGAGTCTTCTTTTGAAGTTTGCTCATTTAAAATATTCATTAACTCACAAAATAAAATAAAAATCAAACAAATTATTTTCCCATCGTATTTCAATGATACGGCGTATCGTACTACGGAGAATACGACACGGTCGATCCAGACGGTACAACAAGTTTTGAACCAAATCACTCGACGTCAGGTTGGAATCGAATTCAATTCGAATGGTATTGATTTAAATGGAACCGAATCATACCCGATCACCTTTGAAAGATGACCCGAACGTATCACGGCTCGCAATGACCCTCGCACGGGAACCTTGATCTAAGCAGGGTTCGCCCGTGCCGCCGTACCGCGGCGGCACGGGCGAACCGCACCGTGCCTGGGGCTCGGCGAGCCCCAGGCACGGTCGGGTCACCCCTTGGGGGTGACCCGAGTGTGCCGCGGCGGCACGCCGCGGCACACAGCGGACGGTACGATCCGGTCCGCTAACTTCGGTTTTTTATTTTGTTTTCGTACTTTTTTCGTATTCGGTGTATTTAAGTGATCTAAATGATGTCTAATTGAAATAAAATTTAAACATAAACTAATTAAGAGATGATCTAAATTATAGTAATTTTATTATAATTTTTAAATTATTTTTTTGTCAAGTAAAATTATCCTAAAAAATCATTAAATTGACTTAATCTCAACATCTAAGGGATCTAATGGTGTCTAATTGAGATGAAATTTAAAACATAATATAATTAATAGGTGATACAAATTGTAATAATTTTAGTTTAATTTTTTAAATTAATTTTTTCAAGTAAAAACTGTTCCAAAATATATTAGGTCGACTTAATCTCAACATCTATGCATCAATAACTCATGATATTTATATTTTTAGAATCAGTATATTTTTCTAGTAATTATGATGACTTCATATTTGACTTTATTTTCGAAACCAAATGTCGTCCCGTTGAAGTACGTGCACAGAGAGTTCGTCGTACCGCGACAAACTCTGTGTGCACTTAAGGGGTCTAATTAGTGTCTAATTGAGATAAAATTTCAAACATAAACTAATTAAGAGATGATACAAATTATAGTAATTTTATTATATCTGGGATTAATTAGCATTAATAAATGATAGCCCAATGTCATACTCAAAAGTGCGCGCTCCGACGGGAGACACCGAAAATTGTAACGAAAATAAAATTTAAAAAACCATAATTTTCAGAAAAATATGGTGATATCAGAAATGTAAATATCCGAAATTGTTGACGTACGGATTCGATATTAAGCCGATGCAACTATTTTCCGGGCAAATTTTCACCCAGTGTAAAATAAATTCTAAAAATTAAACTAAAATTACCATAATTTGTAAAACCATTACATTAGCTTATAGCTAAAATTCAACACAAATGGACATTATTTGAATGAGTTTACAAGAGGATCTTCGGACCAGCTAGTTTATAGGTTAATTACGTCAAGTATTTTCTGGGATCTTCGGGCTAGCTGGTTTATGGGTTAATTACGTCAAATCATTCTTCTCCATCTGCTACAGGCGGCAGTGGTGGTGGTGGTGGTGGTGGTGGTGGTGGTGGTGGTGGTGGTGTTGGTAGTGGTGGTGGTGGTGGTAGCATGCGCTTTTCATTAGAGTCTGAGTTCTCGCATGTTATTTAAGATAGTCGAGATCACGGTGCTCCACTAAGCTATTCAAAAAGGTATCAAGCAGATGAGAAAAGGCGACACATAGGTCCTGTGGATAGTAATAGCTATCAGGGATTAAATCCGATTTTGAGAGACTGAGCACATAGGACGACACAACATCTGAGGGTGCTAGTGAGGGTCACAGTTTCTTTTCACGACATACATAGTTGGATCCATATGGACAGCATCATGAATATGGTGGCTATTATGCCTCTGGATACTAGTATGGTCATGATGGTTCTTATATGCAAATTCTAATCGTTCCACCACCAGGACCAACAATAGTACATCAAGGAACACGTCAATATTTAGAATATCAGCGTATGTACGAAGATCTATATCAAAATTACATGCCTTATGCTGATTATTTGCGCTTCTTGGAGAGCACTTATAATGTGAGGTTGTTCGGAGATGGAAGTTATACCTCCTACTACGAAGGTTTTGTGGACATACATGCTCAACATGATGAGGAAGAGTAGGTAAGAACTTGTTAAATGTATTTAGTGACATGTTAAAGAAGATGATGCTAATTTGTAATTTTTCATGTAAAGAAAAATGATGAATATGAGGACGACGATATGAATATTGTATTTGGCTTGTATCATGATTATATCCTTAATATTTAGATGAACAAAAATTACTTGTGTCATGATCTTGGTATGATTGTATGTATGTTAGATGAATATTAAATGGTTGTGGGGGTTGACTTAAATGAGTAAATAAATTTATTTATATATTTTCAACCTCTTTATGTGATGTTCTTATGTTTTATTTTCTTTTAAAATTTGCTCATTTCAAATATTAACTAAGTCACAAAATTAAAAAAACAAATCAAACATGTCATTTTCTCATCGTACCTTAGCGATACGGTATTATACGATACGTATCGTGCTACGAAAAATATGATACGATCGATCCGAACGATACGGCGAACCTTGAATTTAAGCTCTAAACAATCCAACCACCGTCTTATTTTTACATTTCCGAATCCGCTTTTGAAGAATACGAGGACGTAAATACATTACGACACTTCTGTGGTGCAAATGGTAAAGTTCAAGATCCACCTTAAAGGATATTCGATTATCCAATCCGTTGATATCCTTTTTACATTCCCGGACTTCAGATCTAACCCTAAAGATGGCGCGAAGTTCAATTATGTTTCCCGCCAAACCAGAAAGTGTCGTTGAGAGAGAGAGAGAGAAAGAGAGAGAGGAGAGAGTGTGAGAGAGAGCGCGGGCGAGACAGAGAGCACAAACAGGAGAAATGGCAGAACCGGCCGTTTCCGGCCGCCGAAGGTCCGCGAGATCTGGCGATGCCGCTGCGCGCTCCGATGCCCTCGAGCGCCTTAAGGCGCTCCGTCGCTCCGGCGGCCGCCGGACGGAGTCCGGCGCGGGCATCGGCTTCCAGGTCAAGATGGAGGACCCCATCTACGATACTGTCGCCGAGGAGGACTACGCTCGAATCGTCGCTGAGCGCCGTGAAGCCGCCAAGGGCTTCATCGTCGGCGACGACGCCATGGGCTACTACGACGAAGGGGAAGAAGAGGACTGGGCCAACTCCGCCCTCCCCCCTTCCTCCGACGAGGACGACGGCCCCGACGGCGCCGCTGAGAGGTCCAGGAAGAAGAAGGCGGCGAAGAAGGAGGCGCCTCCCAAGAAGCCCCCTCCCACGTCCCTCTCAGCTGCGGCTGCTCTGATGGGGAAGCAGAAGCTCTCCGCAATGTTCACTTCCTCGGCCTTCAAAAGGAGCGACAAGGGCAAAGGATCATTATTGTCGTCAGAGAGCATTGTGGATGATCTGATTGCGGAGTGCGCTCCTGACGAGGCCGACCGTGAGGAGAGGCGACGGCGGCGGGGGGGGCCTGCAGCCGCCGTTCCCGTTCCTGGCACGCGTAGTTTTCCTGTAGCGTCGTCCCACTTGCCGGTTAAAGATGAGCAACCGTGGGTCCCCAATGGTTGCCCGTCCATCTTGCAGCCAACAATTCTGAACTCGACCACAGAACTTGGGGTGGATCATACGGAAAATCGTGACCCAAACCCTTTGAAGAAAACATCAATGCAAGTGAAAGAGGATAATGTCCCGAAAGCTGAGTCATCTGAGCCCACGAGCAATGGGCATATGGACGTGGAGGAGGTGAACGTGGTGGATGTGAAATCGGAATCCATGGTGAAATGTGAGAAAGAGTTTACTCTTAATGCGAAGATCAAGGTGGACAAAGATCAGAATGCATCGAGTGCAACTGCTGGGTGGAAGGCTGTGAGTGAAGGGGATAGTGGGAGCATTGACCCCAGAGTTGGTGCTGTTGAGAGTTCTGATGTTAACGAGAAATCGGAGTTCGAGCTGGATGCAGACGGGTCTTTCAATTTCTATTTGATTGACGCGCACGAGGAGTTATTTGGTGCTAATTCTGGCACCATTTATCTTTTCGGCAAGGTTCCCTTTTTTCCCATATTGATTTTCTTTTCTTGCAAGTTTTCCTGTAGACGATCTTATGAATGATGGGGGGGGGGTTAAAGATATCATGCAATCAGAATGTTCTTCACTAGATGTTATGACTCAATTTGACCGTTATTCATTATTTTAGGAATTTTGCTGCCTTGCCATATAGCTCCACTCTATATTTCTGCATGTGTCGTTTGTTTCTACTGCTATTGGAATTTTGGATAAATAAGCAGGTTTTTGACTAGCAGCATGTTGTTATGTTGTTAGGTGAAAGCAGGAAATTCGTATCACAGTTGCTGTGTGGTTGTAAAGAACATGCAGAGATGTGTTTATGCCATCCCAACAAGTTCTGTCTTCCAAGAGAGTGTGATTTTAGATCTTGAGAAAAATGCAACTGGTTCCCAAAGTTCAGCGGTAGCATTTCGGGCAAAGCTTCAAGTATATTTTATCTTACCTTTCTTTTAAGTTTGGGTTTGGGTGGGGGGATAAACTTTCACATACTTAGCCATACTTGTCTCTTTAGTTATTTGAATTATATGGCTTATAGCGGTCTCCTTATCTTTGTGGAATGCTGCTCTTGCTTTCTAGGAGACGGCATCAAGATTGAAGAATGAAATATCAAGCATATTAGTGGATCATAATATATCATCTTTTAGTATGACTCCAGTTAAGGTTGGTCCATTTGACTTGTTGCTTGCTTCCTATGTAAGCTATAAACCTATGAATGCCATTATAATTTGAACACGGTCTTAATAAATGTTCATCCTGTTGGATGGTTTTGCAGCGAGGCTATGCATTTGAGCGTTCAGACATCCCTGTTGGAGAGCAATTTGTCCTTAAAATTACTTATCCATTCAAGGTATTACACTGATCAGTTTCTTAAATGATCATTGACTCTTTACTTGTCTACTAACTTGTTTCATAAGAGAATTACCGGGCTGCTTCTCTTGCTATTTTAGTTTCAATCTTGGTTACATGTCTGCCGCTACTGTTTTTTAAATCACTTGCTCATTCAAGACACTGCACATCGAGTGATTTCTTAAACCATCATCTCCTTTACCTGTGTAGTTCTAATTCTTTAGCCAAAAGAAGGAAACTACCATACAGCACAGCTCTTCACATTACTAAGTTGCTATTGCCACTTTTTGACTGTGAAGCTCATATTTACTGGCAGTCAATACCATGGAATGACAAATGATTCATGATTTTACAAGCTGAATACCATTTCAGTCTTGTATCCTTTGCATTTGACGAAAACCCATCAAGTATATACTGTTGGCACGGAACAGTTGGCGACTTGGCGGAAAATATATATACAATACTTTGTAGCATGCCTTCTGTTTTTTCTGTTATTGTTAAGAGGGGTTCTAGAGAATGTGGATGCGGTCACCATCCTTTGGTTATTGAGTATATTTTAACCATCTTCTCATGATGCCATTTTTTTCTTTTCAATAACTATCCTGTTGGTTGACAAATGCAGAATCCACCACTTCCAGCAGATCTTAAAGGAGATCAATTTTATGCTTTAATTGGAACAACTTACAAGTGAGAGTTTTCACTTCATTAAGTTCACTTTATTATTTTTCATTGCAAGTTTGAATATCATGTATCCTGTAATTGCTTGTATTGCGTCATCTATTCTATCTGCTTTACTCGCAAATGGATCATACGTAATTGCTTGCGTTTGAGATTTCTTTTTAACTTCATTTGTCCATATATCTACCGATTTCATGAAAGAAACTTCACTCACATGCTTCCACATTAGGATCAAATTTGATTTATGTGAACTGCTTACAGAATTATCTGCATCAGCAACTGATCAACCAGAGAACTTTCTAAAATTTGCTGTCCATTGTCTACACTAGGTTCTGTTTTAGTCATCTTGTATGGTAGTGTCTGTTTTTGTTTTCTTGTGGGATCTATCATCTATTCTCTGGTGATCTTCTTTCCTTTACTATATTCACTGTGTTTGGATGTTGTGTTGTGGAATGTTAACCTTGGGCAATAGTGTGACTAGATAGGGAGCCTGATGAATGAGAATTAGAATACTGTCCAAGAAAGCCACAATTTTTTTCTTTAGTTAAAAGTTTTTCATATTATTCTGTAGAGTATCATAAGTTTCCTCTCCAGTTGTGTTTTTGTGACTGCGGTGTGTTCTGTGATGATGCATTGATATGTAACAATGGCATGCAAGTCTTAAGCACATTTTGTATATTCTATGTGGACCTTCTATATAACTTTTTAATCTTGGGCATATATCTGAAATTTTTTGTAGAATGTGGAGAACAATTATCGAGTTCTCTCTGCACTGCTGTTGTGTAGTCCATTTCCAAATTTAGCATGTCCTTAGTGGCATCCATAATAATATTCGCTGTCTCATTAACCTACTGTTTCTATTTGGTTTATCGTCGCTTTTCTACAAATCCATCGTTTGTGAGATTAGTCTTTTTTTCTTCCTGCAGTGCCCTGGAGCTGTTTCTGGTGAAAAGGAAAATAAAGGGGCCCTCTTGGTTGTCGATTCCAAAGTTTACCATCTGCCCAACACATCAGCGGGTGTGGTTTCCTGAAATTTTTTTCCTTCCTACAATGTAGTGTATATATAATTTTTCATTCATACATTTTTCCTTTATTATTTCTAAGCCTTTGTAGGTGGCATTTGTAGTATTTTATGCTTAGTTAATGATCATGTGTATGTCTTTACAATGGAGATTGATAACGATGGAACAGGTAAGCTGGTGCAAATTTGAAGTAACGGTTGAATTGCCAAAGGATGTATGTGTTGCTAGTTCAAAGTCCCCACTGGAGACACCGCAAGTCACTGTTTCAGCAATAAATTTGAAAACGATAATCAATGAGAAGCACAATGCCAATGAAATAGTCTCTGCATCCCTCATTTGCTGCCATAAGGCAAAGGTAAACTTGTCTTTGAACTTTGCAGAATTATTTGTATTTTGTCAATAATTTCCTTTTTGGTTCTACAATTTGTTTGGTATTCACTCAATTGTGACTTGATATGTCGGGGATCATTGGGTTCTTTACCCCTACTATAACAATATTCCTTCATTTCCTCTTGTACTCTATTCTCAGCTGTTCCTTGTAAGTTAAGTGCGGATGTGACATATTGCTTAATTTATTTAAATCGAGGTTACATAAGCTATTTTTGAGTTGTCATTGAACCTGATATTGTCAGATTGACGGTCCTATGGTAGCTTCAGAGTGGAAAAGACCGGGCATGCTCAGTCATGTCACTGTTGTCCGCAAACTTGAAGGTGACATCTTTCCAATGGGGTTTTCCAAAGAAGCAACCAATAGAAATACAAAAGCTGGCTCAAACGTTCTGGCACTTGAAAGCAGGTCCAGTTTTATTGCATATTGTCTCACAGAAATTATGTTCTGCCTTTTGGTCTTATAATTTCATTTTCATTTTCTGTCTTATTGACTTTGTGCAGTGAAAGGGCATTGTTAAATCGCCTGATGATTGAGCTGCACAAACTGGATAGTGACATTCTTGTTGGCCATAATATATCTGGGTTTGATCTGGATGTGCTTCTTCATAGAGCTCAGGTTTGGCACTTTTGGGCTTCATGTTCAAGAGAAGACCACTAAGAGTTTTGTTCAAAACCATGTTCAAAGTCCCATACTTGAGTTTCATCAATTAATTCATTGAACTACTGATTTCCAGATAGGAAAATGAAGTGTGCACTCAATGATTGATTTTTTGGTGGCCTCCATTTTTCAGAACTTAATTATCTTATTTACCAGTAATATTACATGGCCTAGAAAAATCCCAATTGTTTTAGCGTGGTGGATGTAGTTAGCCTGGTTTCATTATTCTTACCTCTGATCTTATGGCTTATTCCCACACCAAAAGAAAAGAAAAGAAAAGAAAAAGGGAAATAGTCTTGTCTGTAGCCTGGTTGACTCCAAAGGCATTACCTGTGGAACAATTGGGATCTGATTGGTCTAGAATGGTGTAATGTGATTAATTTCTGGTTGGTCCTGAAGTAGATGGAATCAATCTTGCTACCTTTTCCCAATGACATATTCTTCTTGAATGATGTTGATTGTACTGCTATGCAGGCTTGTAAAGTACCAAGTAGCATGTGGTCAAAGATTGGCCGTCTCAAAAGGTCTATGATGCCTAAGCTCACGAAAGGAAACACTATTTTTGGCTCAGGGGCAAGTCTGGGAATAATGTCTTGCATTGCAGGCAGGCTACTATGTGATACATATCTGTGTTCAAGAGATCTTCTGAGAGAGGTACGCTGACGCATCGTAGAACCACCTTCTCCCTTAAAGACATATCTATACCTTGATTAACTAAGCGTCATTCGTAGGTAAGCTATTCGTTGACACAACTTGCGAAGACCCAGCTGAATAAAGAGAGGAGGGAGATTGCTCCACAAGATATTCCTTCTATGTTCCAAACATCAGCATCACTCATGGAACTTGTAAGCATATATTCTAATCATTAGAACATCTTTATCATTTTTACCAAGTTATTTCTTGGGAACAATATCCACTCTTGGAGCCAATTTGTCATATGGTTGTCTACCTAGGTTGAATGCGGAGAGACGGATGCCTGGTTGTCTCTTGAACTAATGTTTCATTTGAGCATTCTGCCTCTCACACGACAGTTGACTAATATCAGTGGTAATGTCTGGGGAAAAACTCTCCAAGTAAGTTTTATATCTGTTCTCATTGATTTGTGTCTCCCTTTGACCATTATCATTGAAAAAGTTCTTTATCATCCTCTTTGTATCTCTTAGGGTGCTAGAGCACAAAGGGTTGAATTTCTTTTACTGCATGCATTTCATGCAAAGAAGTATATTGTCCCAGACAAGAACAGTGCACGAGGCAAAGAATTAAATACAGCTAAGAGAAAAACAAATGCTGGTGTTGAGAGTGAAGATGCTGATGCACTGAAAATGGATGATGCCTCATTTGAGAATGATATTAGACATACTGATCAAGGAAAAGGGAAAAAGGGTCCTGCTTACGCTGGAGGTTTGGTTCTTGAGCCAAAGAAAGGACTGTATGACAAATATGTACTGCTTTTGGACTTTAATAGTCTCTATCCTTCAATAATCCAGGTATTAAAATTTATATATGTTTTCCATTTCATATGAATGAGAATCCGTGATAATTCTTATGCTTATTTTATTGAAGAATTAGGCAAAAATGGTTTAAAACAATACCTGTCAATATATGTTATCCCTAAGCTTGTCGTCAGTTACTTTGCAGGAATACAATATATGCTTCACAACAGTTGGAAGATCTCCAGATGGACTGGTCCCAAATTTACCTTCTTCCAAAGCAACAGGGGTTCTGCCTGAGGTAACCCTCTGATTTTATAATGAAATCTCATGAGCTTCAGTAACGTTTTCCCTCAAGATTCTGTGATTTTTGTTGCCTTCTTTCTGTCTCCGAGAGTGTCATTCTTAGTTTTCTAATGGCTTGGTATAAATTGTAAGATTAAAGTGAGATCTAAGTTGGAGTACTGTTTTGCCTCTTTATACAGTCTTTCTTGCTTTCTTTTCATTAAGTTATAAGACCAGATTGTGGAATCCACTATCAGAATTTGATAACACAAAATCCCATGAAATCAATGAGTAAAATAGAGAAAGTTCCAACTTCGTGATCAGAAAGCATGACATCTTAAACCATTTATTTTGCGTCATACAAACAAACTGAGCTACAATGAGTACCACATACGGTGAGGTATTTGCGTCCTTACTGATCTCTTCCTTTTTGACATGGTTGTGAACCACTGCTCTATAAAGCATTTGTAGTCACTGCTTCAGAGTTTCTGTTAGTTAAAAATGGGAAGGTTGTAATCTCAAGTCTCTTAAATTATGTGAAGAAATTCCATTGATTACATGTGACAGTAAATTACTTGAATATCTTATATTACTCTGAACATTGTCTCTTTAAGTTGTTTTTTTTCCATTCTGAAAACATTCTTGTCTCTGGTAACTTGTATGTTGAGCATGTTATCTACTCAGATCTTTTACAACATTAGCATGCTTATATTTATTTATTTCAACCATTAATAGATTAAACATGTAGTGTGATCCTTGGAAATTGCAAGGTTGCCTTTGTGACATAGAGAGGTCACAGGTTCAGAACTGCAAACAACCTCATTACAAAGAGCAGGGACATCTGGGCTGTATATGAGTGACACACTTCAGACACTGGATTGGAGCTGTCTCATGGCAGTGCCGTTGTACTATTATCTTGAGCTCATCAATAGTGTTAAATGTGAAAACTGATCTTAACTATGATTTATTAGTGTTGTGTTGTTGCTTTCTAATCATTCTTTGCATTTCTTTTTGTTCTCCATGGGTTGTAAACTGATTCCTTATGCCTACTTCTAGTATGTTTGGTATGATAGAGCAAACTATCTACAATCAATTGCATATTATTGCTTCTCCTTTTCTCTTTCATGTGTTATATTACTTAGTTTTTATTTAATTTTGTTTCATAGTTGCTGAGAAATTTGGTTGAAAGGCGGAGAATGGTTAAATCGTGGCTCAAGAATGCTACTGGTCTCAAGGTTCAGCAACTTGATATTCAGCAACAGGCATTAAAGCTCACCGCAAACAGGTTCAAAGCTGTAATAGTTCTTTCCATTTAATGTTCTAATATTTGCCGTTCAGATATAACCTATTTTCCTTCAGCATGTATGGCTGTTTAGGCTTTTCCAATTCAAGATTTTATGCAAAGCCACTTGCAGAGCTTATAACCCTACAAGTAAGAAGTGCATGGTGTGATTCTTTATCTAATCAATACATTGTTCTTGGATGTAATGACTAATGCATCTCCTTTGCAGGGGAGGGAAATTCTGCAAAGTACTGTTGATCTTGTTCAAAATAACTTGAATTTAGAGGTATCTCCCTTTCCAAGATTAAATAGTTTTTTGGATTTAAAAAAAGAATTCCGGATCTCTCTTCCCACTTTTCTGGCAGTATGGTAATGGGTTTCAGTTGTATGTCCTTTGGAATGCAATAGTAGCATAGTGATTACTTACATGATAGAGTTCTGACAAATATTTGGTTGGCATCATGCTAAGAGCTATCATGCTAAGAGCTATAAATATCAAATGTTACTGTCTTTATGGTGAAAAAGGCTGAATCATTTAGCTTTTGCAAAGATAAGTCTAACTTCTGGCAATCAACGTGTCGTTTATGTTTTCTCAAAATTTATCGTTCTCCTCAATTGTGCTGAGGTTTGTCAGGCGAGGTATGGGCTTTGTTTCATTCAGTTGTGTTGCTTTTCTCCTTCATGTCTCAATGACTGCAAAATCTCCTTTTATGTGTCGACAAAGAAAAAGAAATTGAAATGGACTGTTCATATGACCTGGAAGACCAGAGTATACCTTACTGATTGTTTAGAAGTATCATTGTCATATAGTACATGTTATGTATTTTCTGTATTACAGAATAAAATTTTAGGAGCCAAAAGAAAGAGTACTACCATACTTTTAAAGTTTTTACAAAATGGGGTCTCTTTAATGTATGTATTGTATTTTTATATCTATTGTCTGTTTAATCTTGACATTAAGCTGTGGCCGTTTCCTGGACTTAGCTTGTGCACAAGGCTGCCGCCAGTTGGTTAATCTCTTCTAATGGGCTCTCTGTAGCTGTACTCAAGGACTGCCTATCATTTTTTACCTTTTGTATTTGTATATTTTTTTTTTTACCTTTTCTTATTCAGATTTCTCCTGTAGTCCTGTGTATCCATCAGGCATGTATTGCTGGTTTTCAATGTGTACTGTTTAGATAATTATCTGTGTTTTTGTGAAAGTGGGTATTGGCTACTGTAGGTTATATATGGTGACACAGACTCGATTATGATCTATAGTGGACTTGATGATATTACAAAAGCAAAAGCAATTGCTGGAAAGGTTATCCAAGAGGTGAGCCTTTTTGAGAAGTTAGCTTTTCTCCTAAACAACTCTTAAATGATCACTTGCCTAAGAAAGATGCATAGCTTGTAGGTCGAAAATTTTAAATTCATATGAATCCACTAGTTTTGAAGAAGCTTAGGTTTCCTTCTTTTTTCATTCAGGTCAACAAGAAATACCGGTGTCTCGAGATTGATCTTGATGGTTTGTACAAGAGAATGCTGCTTCTCAAGAAAAAGAAGTATGCTGCTGTGAAAGTCCTGTTTAAGGATGGCACTCCCTATGAGGTTACTACCATATTTATCGGGCTTTCTAGTTTACACTTTACATATCCGACACTGAAATTATTAACATGCCTTAGTCATTCATGATTCAGGTCATTGAACGTAAAGGTCTTGATATGGTACGGCGTGACTGGAGTTTGTTATCAAAGGAAGTAGGGGATTTTTGTCTCAGCCAAATATTATCTGGAGGGTAATAGAATTTGATACTCCATGTAAACGTTTCCATATTCTATGGCTATCCACCTTGCATAGTGTCACGTTGTGGAAAAATAATGATGAGAGCTTGACTTGAAAGTATACAATAATCATATATAATGAATTCACCCTGATTTAATTCTAAGGAAACCTGGTGTCCGATACCATTTTCATGTCCATTGGGACTCCTTATCTCTGGCAAAACTGGGAATATTGGGACTCCTTATCTCTGGCAAAACTGGGAACAAGGGGCCATGAATGGAGACAGATAAAGCCTCAGTCCCCCTCCCTCATGAGTACAGTTATCCATGCCCGGCAAATACAGAATGCAATTGCATTCTTGTTGCTCAGGGGCTTAGATGTTATCATTGTTATTATTTAGAATTTTTATTGTCAACTGTTTTTACGCGATTTCTTATGATTGCAGGTCATGTGAAGATGTTGTGGAGTCAATCCATAGTTCTCTTATGAAGGTAACATATAATAATTTAGTAGGTGGTAGTCCATCTGACACATGATGCATAATGAATTAATGTTCTCAGCCAGCACATGGTGTATCATGTCCTTCTCAAAGAGATTTTACTTCTGCTGCTGTCTTGTGGACATGCATCACATAAATGAGGAATTCTAATGCACTTTATGTCTACGTGCAACAGGTGCAGGAAGAGATGCGGAATGGCGAAATAACGCTTGAGAAATATGTTATAACAAAGACCTTAACTAAAGCTCCTGAAGAGTATCCAGATAAGAGAAATCAACCTCATGTGCAGGTGGCATATTCTCATGCATAAACACCTCTTTTTTCTTCTGGTCGTTTGTTCTCATGACCCATTTACTATACCCATTCTGGAATGCTTTTCAGGTGGCCCTGAGATTAAAGCAAAATGGCTACCTTGCAGGCTGCTCTGCTGGCGACACTGTCCCTTATATCATTTGTTGTCAGCAGGTATTGGCCTTATCTTCATTGATGAAAGAAGTTTTTACCACATCTGCCCTGTTGACATTTGTGCAAGTCCAGGTAGACTTAATATTGCTTGCATGCACTGTGATGTTGATATTGATATGCATATCGGCATGTACCTGCTGATAAGTTGTTGGTCTGGATTCTGCTTATTAGTTGTATGACTCAACTTGTCAATGCCATTTCTCCTTTACTGCAAAAGGGGGGAATCACGGTGTATTGAGAAAGGTTTAGCAACTAGTGAATATTGAGGTTTTCCGCTAGGAACATTTGGTAATTAGAGGATGTCCAGACACAAACAATCAGGCCTTGTATTGAAGAATTAGCTTTTCTCCCTCCGATATTTGCCAGGGTGAAAGTTCAGGTTCTTTCGCTGGTATAGCTGAAAGGGCCAGGCATCCTGACGAGCTGACAAGGGACAGCGGCGGTTGGATGATTGACATTGAATACTACTTGTCACAGCAGGTCCTGTATAACCTTTCTAGGCTCAGTTAACCTGGATGTGTGCACTTGCCTTACTGCTGATCAATAGGATTATTACTGATATTACTAATTTGCAGATTCACCCAGTGGTATCGCGACTATGTGCTTCCATTCAAGGCACGAGCCCAGCTCGCTTAGCAGACTGCCTAGGTCTTGATTCAACAAAAGTGAGTCCCAGAATGCTATATAGCTCTCTACTATGCTCTGTAATGTTTCTCAATTGACTTTATTTGCTTCTTATCTTTGTAGTTCCAACAGAAAACAGCTGAATCATTCACCAAAGACCCATCTAGTACACTTTTGTCGATAATGAATGATGACGAGAGGTATCAAATATGTATTGTTAAAAAATCCTTTTATAAAATTATTTGACCCAGAGAAGCTTATCAGACTTTGTGACACTGTTTGCATATCAATTTTGTAGGTATAATGGATGCGAGCCATTGCAACTCTCGTGCCCCAGCTGTTCTTGTTCTTTTGAATGCCCTCCTGTATCCAGTTTATTTTCCAATTTGAGCTCTGGGATGCCGGTGGAGACACAAGCAGAAACACCAGCAGGAAGCAGTTTTTGGCGAAGAATGTGTTGCCCTAGATGCCCTGAGGATAACGAAGGAAGCAGAATTTCTCCAGCTATGTTAGCTAACCAGGTAACATGGACAATCCTTATGTCCTGGCATTTAAGATTTGTCCTCCCGTGGAACTAAAGCCCATGTATTCTTCTCTTTAGGTCAAGAGATATGTTGAGAAGTTTCAGTCAATGTACTATAAAGGCTTGATGATGGTATCTCCTTACCATATACTCACTTCGCACAAACTGTAGTTGTAATATTGCTTTAGACCAGTGACAATTCTAACTTTCAACTCTGCATTGCTCGTATCAGTGTGACGACGAGATGTGCAAATATACGGCCCGTAGCTTGAATCTTCGAGTTCTTGGTGATTCTGAAAGAGGAACCGTTTGTCCAAATTACCCTCGCTGTAATGGTCACCTCGTAAGACAGGTCTGAATGGTGTCACCGACTCCACACCAAATATGAATATTGTTATTCACCTTCTTTCCCTTGATTGATCTTCGAAACTAAAGATGACTGGTTTGTTTTTGTCTCAGTACACGGAAACTGACTTGTATAGGCAGCTAAGTTACTTCTGCCATATCCTGGATGCCACACGCTGTTTTGAGAAGGTAGATCCAGGACGTGTAGCTATTTCCCTTCTCTTTGAATTCAATCATGTGGCAGCTCTGGTTATCCTTTTCTTTGTTCCTGGTGGCAGCTGGACAACAATGCAAGAATGCAATTTGAAAAGGAGCTTGTTCAAGTCCGTCTATTAACCGATATGGCACTCTCTACAGTTCAGAAGATCCGTGACAGATGCGGTTATGGGTGGGTGCAGCTGAAGGATCTTTGTGTTTCAGTTTGACGTTGGGGTGCAGTGACAGTGCTGGATATGGCTTCAATCGGTTGGGTATGTTGGCCAAGAATGGGTCATTGGGCTGTAAACAACTAAATATTGTGCATTCAAGAAAAGAATGGCCACCTGCCCACCTGGCTCCCACTGGAAGGCCTGGTTCATGAGCATGATGCTCTTCCATGGGCCTGCATTCGCCCCCATATGGGAGGGGACTGGAGATCATAATAGCGTGCTGTATCTGTTGGTCTATGCAATGTCTGGAGAGGTGCCGTACCATCTCTTACATTTGGTCGTGTTTTGGTATAATTTGTGAACAATGCTGAAGGCAACTGACCAAGGCAAGTGGACCAAATCATGCCTCTCTAACTTTTTAGGTCAAAGATGTATAGCGAGAAAAGGTGCTTTTCATCCTGGTTTCAGATCAGCAGGTCTTTCAATAATTATTTCTTGGGGAAATTCTTTCAAAATATGAGAAGTTTGTTTATCGGTTCTGTTGACAGTGCCCATGCATGTGGCAATTGCTGCGATATCTCAGTGGAAATTGCTTTCGTGGTTTCAATCATTGACATGTCTTTTCTTGTATTCTTAATGGAGGTCTGGACGCAGGATGTAGATCGGACACTGATTTTCCTGTGGCGTCTCCATACAGAGCAATGCATTTTTTGGACCACATCCGGCTTGGAAGTCTTTCTCAGCACTACATAACATGATGCATTTTTTTAGCTTAGTGAGCTTATTGATGTTATACTATGCTTTATCGATTTTGTTACATTTCATCGTATGACCAAGACTTTCGTTAGAGAACTCCTTGTTGATCGGCCGGGCATCATTTGCCCGGCCAGTCGAGCATTAATTTTTTTTCCCTCTTCGTTAAGTCTGCAGCCAGGGCTGTTCGAGCGAAGAGAACAGGTTAAGAACGATAAGAAATACGTGTTGCTCTCTTTGGGTTGCAGTTTGAAACATGACGGCACCCAGTTGCTCTATGCTGTGTGACACGATAAAAGAAATATAAAATAAAAGATATTCACACTTTAAAGAAAAACAAGAGCGGCACATCATAATGATGCGGAACGTCAGACTCATGAGCTAACCCAACTCGGCCTACAAATGCTTTGGGCCAAGCCGAGGCTTGGTTGGGCCCAGAGTTGGGCTCTAAACCACCGTAACACGTTGTAGGCCAAACGTACCCAATTTTGCCCTTTAGAATGCCTCCTCCAGGACACCGTTCATCCTCTTCTACTCCGTCTACCAGGGATCTTCTTTTCTCCCCTCTCAGGCTTTCCACAGTAACTATCACCGGGAACTACACCAGTGTGGGCGGCGGCCTTTTCCGAAGATGACAACTATGGTGATGGTGGTGGCAGGACGTGAAGGGGGCGATAAATGGCTGGTCATGGGACGGACACCATCCCTCTCTCCTGTCTGTCTGTGTATTGGACGTCCATGCATGGTTGGGTTTGGCTTTCCTAGGTCTGCCTAAGCTAAAGAAGATCCTACAGAAGTAAAGTTCACACTTAAGTGCATATAATTATTTCATTAATTTATTTATAATTGGTCAATTTAACATGGCTAAACAAGACAGTGAACAGGGCGCAATTTTCTTTTAGGAATTATCGGACCAAATGCAAATTATTCACAAGTTGGACGAGTTGTTGGGACTCCTCTCTCTGTCTACTCTCCCCATGAAGAGGGTAAGCACATGATGTAACATCCCAATTTTTTGAAGCCTATAAGTTCAGTAAGTAGCTCTATAATCTTGCTGAAAAGGATACTAGATAAATTGATCTGAGGGAAAGAAAAAAAAAAAAACATCTATCGCAATCTTTTAACACAATACTTCCTTAAAGCATATCCAGAAATCTAACTTCCACCCTGCCCAAGTCATATATAATCCGATGCACCCGGCATAAGAAGTGTATGTGTTCGGTTGAGCTTTGTTCCCTCAAGGTTAGGCAGCTAATATGTGATTGTCACACTCTTTCCGAGCGAAACACGTTGGCATTCTCCAAGAGATAATGACGGCTCCCACAATTGGGAGGTTATAAAGGTTTATGTCTGTGATAACAAAGAGTGTCATTGTTTAAATAATACAGGGATGGCAACTAGGTATCTCAATTCCAACACCAACAGAACACACACACGCATGCATAGCTGTTTGTGAAGGGACCATATGTGAAGATAAGAGGCATCCCAGCACACAATCACTGTCGCACGGATAAGCTTCATTTGTCAGTGCTTAGACAAAGAGATTAGTGACAGTGGGGAGATACTGACTATACCCAACAACATCATATGAGATACTTTGTCGGAAGGGAGTGTTGTTTGGTGTGTCAATTTGAATCATGTGTATATCCTGAATATAACAATTAAGCCCTATTTCCAAGTCACTTTTGAGGACTTCAAATATGCTTAATGGGTTCATACTGGAAGATAATGATTGAATTTATTATGAATTCTTTTCTACTAATAATATTCTTTATCTAGATGAATTATTTAAGTCATGGTTTTAAAATTATAAGAATGAAAAGTAGATTATATAAAAATGCATATATGGAAATAGTTAAATATTCAGATATCATCTGAACTCAGAACCTTATTTGCAAAGTTGAATTCATGTAGAAGTATTATTTATCCACTAGATAGTAACCGAAGTCGGATATTCGGATAAGAGAAATGTTTGACATCCGAACGATCAAGTAAGAAAGTCTATGTGATTTGCTTGATCATCCTTATATTCAACGTCCAACCAATCAACTTCGGATCGAACAAATCAAGTAGACTTTTGTACTGGATCGTCTAGTACAAAAGCTGATAATGCTAAATGGAGCGGATTAGTCGAATAGCATCAACTGTTAAATCCCGCTCCGTATCCGCCGAATTGTTTGATGTCATGTTATGTTCGATGTCAACATTTTCTAATAGCCATGAGGCCGATGGGGGAGAAGCTTTACATGTGTTTCCAAACGTCGTGCAACCTAAGACCAATCACAGTCGTACATGTTTCTTCCTCTCATGTCTCGTCGTCAAATTTGACAGTTGACGGCCACTGACACAAGATCGTCAATTACGCATGTGGGTCTCACCCATGCTGGAACGAGAGACACTGGAGTCCCATTGGCCCAACAACATTATTTTTTGAGAAAGATTTAGTGCACTTTTATATTGCACTTTAAGTGCAACATAACTAGACAACAGCTTATGTGGCATCTCTCACATGAGGAGTGATAAAATAACAACTCAATTGTTAGATGTCACATGAATTATTGTCTAATATATTGTACTTATAGTGTAATGCAAAAGTACACTAAATCTTTCTCTTACTTTTTTAGAGAAGGTGGAGTGGGGTTTTCAAAATTTTACCTCTTTTTCGACCAATGACAAGTGGGAGTCATGAGGCCGCTCCCTAAGAACAATACCAAACACCCCTCGATCATCTGACGTGGCCCGCCAATCCATTTGGAGAAGCCTTCAAGTATTTTTTAAGAATTAACATTTGACAATGGTCGTAAAACATGATTCAACTGCAGCAAAAATAAGGAGATTGGTTTGGTCGAATGATGATAAGGATTAAGACAGAATGAGATAAGATTTCTAATGCAATCTTTTTTTCCAAAGTGCATACTAATAAATATGATGAACTGGAAAAGGTATGTTGGGAGTTGGGAAAAATCCCAAAATTTAAATTAAAGGAGGCCTTTTAGCCGACAATTATCTCGGCAGTTAACTGACCAAGTAAAGAAGTGGGGAGGGATTCGTGGGAACTCCGTACACAACTACACATGGACATGGTCGGAGGAGTCAAATAGTCAACAAACGCAGTGGGAACACGTGCGCCCCTCTCGGCACGTGCGCCTAACATCGCCTCGAGGGATGGTTTTCGCGGTCGCGGAGCTGCCCCGGCAAGCTTGCCGGTTTGACCGGGGACACTCGAAGGAAGCCAGCCCTCGCCCCATGGGGGGTCCCCACGACCGCGCCTGCCACCGCGCACGCGTGCGACAGCAAGCGCCGCTAGCCGACACGCCCCCTCGCCCACCCAGTGGCCGCCCACCTCCGCTCTCTCATGGCATCGTGTGGGCGTCTTTGTCGCCATACGCGGGCCCCGCACTTCGCTTGTCGGCTTTTGGTGACGTGGGCCGCGGCAGTTGGGTCGAGCGGTCAACTAGAGATAATATACGGTCCTCGGAATATTTGCCGTCATTTTGAGGTGGGGCCAGGTGCGCTCTCGAATAAAGACAAGGAAAACACATTAGCGTGGGGCTCGCTGCGGACTCGTGACTCATCCTCTTATCCCTCCTGTTGACTTGTTGACCAGGGTCGCTAGAAGACCTCTTTTTTGGGAATTTGGCTCCTGGCTTCTATTTTGCCTTGGATCGGGGGCGTACGGCCCTGATCAGTTGTCGTTGTAGGATGGGACCGCGGGGAACATGATCGAAGATCACGAATTGTTGTTACCTGCCCGATTAATTAAAAACTTAATACGTTTTATATGTGGACGCCCCGAATTCCCGAACCCTTCCGTAGCTGAGCAGTTTAGATGAAAAAAATGAGCTTCCCCGGAGTTGAACAGTCTACTGTTTTAGTTCATCTGAAACGGTAAGTTATATGGTGTGATACGGATAGATCCTCTGCAGGTCGGCCGTCCGTCGTGACTCGGTCGACTTTTAGATGAGTCTGAAGTTGATGATCATAAGTTATCTATTTTAAAGACCTCGCATTAGACCTAATTTAGGGCAGTCGAATCTAGTTCTGCCGCACGATGATCCGATGAAGTGTACGTTGTCCGTGCCAAGTTGGGAAGGGGTCTCGTCCGACCTCTAACCTAGCGATGAAGAAGGGGATGACGCGTCCACAAGAGTCTCAGAAGCATGAGTCACGTGACAGTCGGAGGAATCGGTCATACAAGACAATGTCCAAGGATCGCACACTCATTAAGACCACAGTCCGCATGAGCTAGCCTACCAGTTATGGCCATGATTTATCTGAGCTGGCCTGTCGATTATGGCCATGATCTATTTGAACTGGTCTACCAGTTATGGCCACGATCCGCGGTAATCATGAAGATCTTCAGCAGAATTTTCGGGGTCGTCCAGTGGAGATCTTCAGCAAACTACCTCTATAAAAGAGGCAGACGTTCTATGGGAAAGGTAGGTAATCTATGAGAAAAACTCTCAAATCTCTTATCTCTTCCCAAACTGACTTGATCGTCGGAGTATTTACCCACCGAATCCAATCGGTGGTTCTACAGGTTGGGAGATCGACGAATTCGACGGCTTCGACGCACCAATCTTCTCCTTTGATCTTCTCGGTGTGAGCCGACCACGTTACTTTCACAGTAACACGGTGCAATGACATTTCTAGTTTTAAAAGATCATTTGGTATTAAATTAGATAGAGAATAAATTAAAAATATTTTTAAAATTTTAAAAATATTTTCACTATATTTCTAATCTATTCTAGTACCAAACATGATCTTAAGACTGTACAAAAGTTAATTCATTTGCGAAGATGCCGTGATCGTCAAGATGGCAGGCATGACTTTGGGATCAAAATATGTACTTTTTTCTTAGCGATTGTTATAATTGTCACTGTTCAGCTTTTAATTTTGCCACTGTCTGTCAAATCCAAGTGACTAACTTGATTTTCCTTGTTTGAAACAAAAGGCGATAGATTGAAGGTGGCTTAACTTTGGGGTCTATGACAGGAAGCAAAACAAAAGCACTTCGAGGATTCTTGGGATTGCGTGCAAAGGGAAATCTACCGATACTTTTATAACAGGACGCCTGTGGAGGGGGATGAGAACTTTGGGAGCTTTAAATGTATATAAATTTTAAATATAATTTTATTTTATTTCCAATCTATCTGAATACCAAACATAACTTAAGAGGATCATGATTTTAATGATTTTCCTCAAGTCATATAAACCTTTTATAGGAATGAATTCCTAATCTTGGGATGATCAAGAGGGTAAATCAGTGTAACGGCAAACACATCCACTAGCTAGCTTGCCCTTTAAGTGCTATAACTATAGCTGCTGTCACCATCTAAGGATTATTTTTAACAAGTTACGTGGGTTAGAAAAATATTTGTCACACATAAAGTGTGTCACATCAGATATATGCGTATAGTGAATTATGATGGCCAGAGAGACCTCTGAGTGCCCAAAGAATGTAGTGTATAAGCCACAAAACAGATCGCGTCATCTCCGCCAAGTTTTCTCGCGAGGACTGTGGCGTGGCAGAGTGAAGCTAGGCACGTTCGTTTCGGCACCGATTGGGCCTTCCCTTCCTTCTGTTTCTCTCACTATTGGCTCTCTGATTCGCGTTGATTGACCTTATTTTTGGACTTCTCTTTTAGAAAGAGGGTTTCTCTGGTAGGGATCGATCCCTTTGTGAGAGCCTGAGAGGTAAGTTTCGGGGTTGGGTATTTTGTTCATCTTCTTTTTTGAAGATGGATCAGTTTCTTCCAATTCCCTCTGAAATGTATCTAGTTTGGTGTTTAATCTATGGTTTTCAATTTCATCTGAGAAGTGTTGTTTCCCTCAACTCCCTCTGTAGTGTATTTAGGTTGGTGTTTAATCTGACAAGTGTTGGCTTTTGCTTTCTCTTGGTAGTCCCTGGTTTCCGTTCCAACTTTACATGCACCTTTGTACCCAAATCACACCTTAATCTTCCATAAACCTCCTATGCATCTCTTCTTGTCCGTGGATGCCTTTGGGGTGGATTTTATAGGTCCTCGAGCTATCGGAGCTTCATCAACCTCTCCTTTATTAGGAGGGTTTCTATCGAGACCTCCAAATGCCAAATCTCTGTTCGCAGCCTACAAGAGATCTATGTTGAAGTTGATGCAGAATTGAGAGCTCAAACTTCAGTTGTTTCATGCAAGAATCGAGGCTCCCATGTGGGATATGGATTGTCATCTACTCTGTAAAGGGTCTGTTTCAATGGTATGAGTCATTGCTCTATCAAAAATGATTATTTTATCTATCAAAAAGAAAGAGAGACCTCAGTGCCTCGAATAGATTTTCCATATTACTTTTCTCGGGGTAGAAGGTTATAATATGCACTCCCTAGTCAAGATCTAGCTAAGGATGCTCTAGAAGGTTTTTACTAATAGGGTGTTTAGTTGTAATTTTTTACTTCTCTTTTCTCTAAAATAAAAAAAAAGAATAGATGTTCGCTAACACACGTTTGGTAAGATATATCTTTTTTTAAGAAAGAAATTACATTCGTCTAAAACACTCTTGAGGAAAAAAATAAGTTGTTGGATCCCTTTGAATTTTGATGATCACAAAATACTTGTTATGTTTGCTAACAAATTTGCAAGTTGAATGCAGAAAACATGGTACTTTACAAGGCAAGAAGACTTTCAAAAAGGAGATGTTTTGATTCATAGCTATTAGAGTCGACCCCGCAATTTGCAGGAGTCGACCCTGAAAACGTTCAGTTTTTCAGGGTCGACCTCCAGTTTTCAAGGGAGTCGACCCTCCCCTCATAACCTGTCATGTAGGCAGTGTAGGAGTCGACCCTGGTGTTTGCAGGAGTCGACCTCTGAAAAGCTCAAATTTTCAGGGTCGACCCCAGCTCTTCAAGGGAGTCGACCCCAGTTAAAAAAATCTGTCATGCAGGTGATGCAGAGTCGACCCTGGTTTTACAGGAGTCGACCCCGAAAATGCTCAATTTTTCAGAGTCGACCCCAGCTCTTCAAGGGAGTCGACCTCAGTTCAACAGAAATAGTTTTCTCCAAAGGGAGTCGACCTCCAAGCTATGAAGGAGTCGACTCTGGTCAAATGAGAGTCGACCCCGACAAAAGTGGGAGTCGACCCTGACTTGCAGAACTTTCTGAAAAGTACTTTTTGAACACCTTTTTGACCAAGACCATTTTCCACATCTCTCAAACAACTACTTTTGTGGAAGGGATATATAAAAGACACCTGGGGGAAACCCTAAGCATGCAATTTCGTGGGAAGAGAGCCACACTCAAGAGTTTCATCTAGAGCTTCTTCTTCCAAGCTTTTTCACCTTCCAAAGCTTTCATCTGCTGCATCTTTGAAGAAGGTTCCATTTGGAGGAGATCTTGTTGCTTCAGAGCTTCTACAACATCTGAAGATCTTCCTCACGAGCTTAGCTTTGTGTTTGCTTGTTCATCTTTGTTTCATTCAGTTCATTATCTTGTTCTTGTTGGTGAGCTGGACACCGCATCAACCAGCTGTGTATTGGTGAGTTAGGCACCGTGCTAACTAGCGGAGTGTTGGTGAGCTGGACACCGTGTAAACCAGCGGGTGTGATCTCTTTCGTAGAGTGGAAAATATTACCGTGTTGGTGAGGACTGGACGTAGGTAGACCAAAGGGGGTCTTACCGAACCAGGATAAATCCGTGCCTCTTCGTGTGCTTGCTTCCTTCTTTCCTCTCTATTCTCTCTGCTTTGCATCCGTTCTTATTTCTGCATTAGTTTCCGTTGATCATTCAAGATAATTTTTTAAAGTCATATTCACCCCCCTCTAAGGCTAGTCATAGTCTAGATCCTTTCACAAGTCTTTACCAATTTTATTTTTAAACTCTCGTGCACGACGTTCCGCTCCCCCTGGATCACCCCCTCTCCCCCCCCCCCAAACACCGGATCGCCCGCCCCTCCCCACCCCTACTCCAGATCGTCCCCCTCCCCTCCCTCGACTGTTAAACAATATCTGTCAGACAAATGTACATAAAATTTTAAAATTATGACACTTTTGCCAAATAAACAATACCAGTTTTTCTTAACTTTAAAATTTTAGTCGAAAACTGACACAACATAATTTTTTAGGTAGAAATAACCTTTCAAAAAAAAATACTCCCAAACACCCTATAATTATTTACACTACTCTTACCCATATAATTACTCAAGGACCTAATCTATAGATTTTTTAGTGAACGGGAATGTCATACCAGGTAATTAATGGCAGACTATCCACTTAAACTTGGGGAGGAAGATGTTGAGCCCCTGCCATGTTAATACGCGACATTTAACCTTAGATGGGCCACCTGCATGCATGGCCTTCAAACGCGATTTATCCAAGATAAGAGTGAAGTGTCCATCTTAACAGCACTTTCTCCCCCCAACCACGCACCCACCCAAAAGTAAGTTTGTGATTCCCCTCCAATTGTGAGCATCCAACTTTGATGGAATAAATCAAAACAAAATATTATGAACGTTCTAAACTCTAAGAATATAAATATATAAGAAAGAATACTTGTTACGCAACCAAATTAATGGTCCATCAAATGGAGACAAAAGTTTCAAAATTTTATCATGCATCTTCATATCTTCTATCAAATTAGATCTGACTAAAAAATTTCAATAATATAAATTTTGACAGAATCACCTTTCGAAGACAACTGTTGATTGTCAACTTAATGACCCTCTTTGTTATGGCAAGTTTCCATGTAAATGGGTTTTTCATAAACTCATTTGTGGTTATATAATGCTAGCTGATTTAACCCTTCATAAATCTCCATCTGATGTTTTTGAAAGATGTTTGAGGTGTTGATGTGATATTGCCACTGGTTAATAGAGGCGCCATACTTCGTTGCTGATAGAGGCAGCTTGTGTCCGTCCTTAGATGGATATCGTTCGTTCCTAAGAACTGCCCTTGGAATGCGAGTTAATTTCCCACATCAATGCCAAGATGGTACTCTTCGTGTAGAACCCACCCAACAGCGCATGCCTTCACAAGGGGCAAGTCTCACATCCATTGCAGGCCCGCCTTTTATGAGGATGGGCAATGCCGCTTACGCCCATACTCGCAGATGCAAAATCTTTCTCCAAGTAATAAATTACGTGTCTGAACCCTTCTCCTAACAAAAGGAGTTAGTTGAATCAAATCTGAAATTTTGGCTGTTGTGGTATCTTTCTTCTTCAAACTTATTGGGCTTGGGACCGGACTACTCGGGCCACGTTCGTGTCAGTGCCCTCTCTTCGGATGGAGATCTCTTTTGGTCCTTCACTGGGTGACTTCCTAGTGAGAGCTTATAATTTGCTGCACACTCAAGTATGACCACCCCTTGGCTGTGATCGCAAACCTCATATCATATGAAGGAAAGACCAGCTATACTGGTTCCTACTCAATACTTTTCATAACATAGTGAGGGTAGAAGCAAAAAAGTTCATTTTTTAGCAAGGTTGGCCGTGCCCGAGGATCGACTGTGTCATATTTTTCATAGTATGGTATAATAAGATCCGTATCGTATTGATTAGTTGACTGAAAATTTCAAATCGGTCAATCTATTTTCGTCTCCTTTTGAAGATTAAATCGATCATGAGATTTGGACGATATCTTAACAAAAATCGATCTATTGATAAAGAGAAATTAGTCGACCGATTTTGAATTTTGATTTGTTAGACGTCTGAAGAACTCGGTTGATTGATTTTACCATACCGTACTAACCGTGTCGGAACTCGTAAATGTCCCGACACAATACAACACGGTAAACATTGCTTATGAGTTTTAACTGACACTATTTGAAAACGAGTTGAAAAATTTTTAATTTTTGAAATCTATGACGAAATCACTGTGTCTTCCAAACGTGTCCGCCAACTTTTGATTTTTTGTGTGATACATGGAGAAGAGAGACGGACACATGGCAGCACGTCTCTTCGCTTTTTCAAAAACGGCATGAATTTTTTGAGAGGCAATAACACAATGCAACTTCTTAATGGCGTCTGTCTCGTAAACCTATAGGCACACAATCACATTGTTAAAGGACAAGACACATCAGGATCTACCCTACACAGGGGAGCCATAAATAAAGCAAAGCAAAGCAGTCTAACTACACTGCTGGAGTTAGTTCTTCCACAATGACGCAGCCAGCCCGAGCGAGCGCCAGGGGTAGAATCCCGTTTTCCACAGCACGCAGAGCACTTCCCAAGGCAGCGTCCTCCCCGCCCTGGTCTCCTCGCCTGCACAAAATCCCATATGCCCCATATATATAAGCTGCCCAGAGCAATTAATTACGCGGAGATCTTTTTTAAAGAACACAACCACAGCAGCTGCCTCCAGTTCAGATGGAGGGGATTAAATTCTCCCGCGCTATGCGGCTTCCCACCCGTAGTACGTGCAGTCAAAATGGCACAGTCCCCAAGGAACGGCAAACGCGTATATATGTTGCCCAACAGCTAGCTCCTCTCCCACCTCCGGCCTCCGGACCCCTCCTCCCCCTTTCTGCTCTGCTTCCTCTCGCACTCCCAACATGTAAGTAATAATAATAATAATCATCCCCTGGATTGGTATTAGGGTGGCTGGTTAGTGGTCTTATTACTCGTTCGTGGCTTATCATTAATTAGTCAGATGTGGATCTCTTCATTGGTTGGTCCACGTTGGCGGCGCTTGCGTCAATGGCCGCAAGGTATACTGGTCAGATGAGTTGGGGGCCGATGGGGAGTAGCGAGGTCACCTGCCGGGTCCAGCTAATCGGATCCGGGCCTATCGGGGATCCTTGTTGCCTGTGTCCACTGGTAGGGGGAGTACAGGGGCCCGCACGTGCGGAGCGGCTGATAAAAGGAGAACCCCAGCCTTCTCTCCACACCCGTCTGGCCTCGCTAGCTAGAGAGAGAGAGAGAGAGAGAGAAAAGAGAGGACTTCTTGTGAACTGCCCCCGCTTTCTCCAGTTTCCACTCGCGAGAGAGAGAGAGAGAGAGAGAGGCGAGGTTTGGGAGGGAACGTTGTGGTGGTCAGGTCGTCTCTTCCGATGCCGGGGAGCGTGGCGCCGCTGGATCTGGCGCTGGTCCAGGTGCCCTATCACTTCAGGTGCCCCATCTCGCTGGAGCTGATGCGGGATCCCGTCACCATCTCCACTGGGCAGACCTACGACCGGCCCAGCATCGAGTCCTGGATCGCCACCGGTAACACCACCTGCCCCGTCACCCGTGCCCCGCTCTCCGACTTCACCCTCATCCCCAACCACACCCTCCGCCGCCTCATCCAGGAGTGGTGCGTCGCCCACCGCTCCCTCGGCGTCGAGCGCATCCCCACCCCGCGGCAGCCCGCCGACCCGGCGCTGGTCCGCGTGCTGGTCACTCAGGCGGGGTCCGCCGCCTCGGCCGCGCCTCCCCGCCTCGCCGCCCTCCGCCGCCTCCGCACCCTGGCGAGGGACTCCGATAAGGACCGCCTCGTCATCTCCACGCCGGAGAACCGCGCCTCCCTCCTTTCCCTGGCCTTCGACGACGCGGCGGTGGTGGGAGGGGGGACGGGGGACTCGGCGGTCCCCCAGCAAGAGCTGGCGTTGGAATCGCTCTCCGTGGTGTCGATGCTGCCGCTGTCGGAGGAGGAGAGCGCATCCGTCATCTCCCGGCCGGATCGTTTGTTGTGGATCGCGGGGCTGCTGTCATCCCACCCGTCTGCGGAGACCCGCGCCGACGCGGCCGCCATGATCGAGGCGGTCTCCGCGGGGACCAGGTCGCCGGATCTCCGCATCGCCATCGGCGCCACGGAGGGGGTGATGGAAGGGCTTGTCCAGATGCTGGATCGCGACCACCGCTGTCCGAGGGCCGTGAAGGCGGTCATCAAGGCGCTCTTCTCCCTCTGCCTGGTGAAGCAGAACAGGGAGCGGGCTGTGTCGTTCCGGGCCATCGAGTCGCTTATTGACCGCGTCGCTTCCAACGACCTGGACCGTGGCGACCTGGAGCGGGCGCTGGCGACAGTGGAGCTGCTCTGCCGGGCGGATGGCGGCTGCGAGACGCTGGCCGCGCACGCGGGGACGGTGGGGGCGCTGGTGAAGGTGCTGTCCGCGAAGGTCTCCGACCGCGCGGCGGAGCACGCCGCCGGCGCGCTGGTCGCGGCCTGCGGGGCATCAGAGGCGCTGCAGCGGGAGGCGGTGGCCAAGGGCGTGGTGGCGCGTCTGTTGCTTATGGTGCAGAGCGACTGCACGGAGCGCGCCAAGCGCAAGGCTCAGCTCCTCCTTAAGCTGCTCCGTGCTGCCTGGCCACAGCACGACTCCCTCGCCAACTCCGACGACTTCCAAGTTCTGCCTCTCGCTGCCGCCCCCTTTTTGTGCTAACAAAACGGAGATTTCTTTCGGGTAGCCATTTTTGACCTTTTTTTCCCCAATTAATTGGCATTTCGTGTTCTGAAGAAAAAAATTTGTTTTTTTTTTCACAAAGGAGGGAAGAACAAAGCATGGCGGGGAGAGAGAGAGAGAGAGGGCGTGCTAACTTGGGTGATTCTTGTGTTTGTATGTATCGAGTTTTCATCTGTGATGTACGTAGTGTTTGCTGCTTATCTTTGCAAAGGAAAGGAAGAAAATTTATTAATTCTTCACTACTGGCCACCTCCTCCAGTTCTCTCTCTCTTTCTCTCCCAGCAAAAACAGAGGCAGACCAGTGATCGAAAGGTGCTTCCTTTTGCCGCAGTCTTCTTGTGGTGTTTGTTTGTTATCGGCTACATCTCCAGATACAAAGACGGGAAGTAGTAGATAGCCCGGCACGGGCGCCGCAGCGGAGAAGCTTCCCTCTGACACCGCCCCAATCCCCCCTTCTTCGGATACGCACGCGGCACGCACCGTCCAATGCGGAGGACGAGACATCCAGTCTGGAAGACGGCAGTCGGCCAAACCTACCCAAGTCGTGGGGGCGTCCCTTTCCCCGCTCCCCCCCCCCCCCCCCTCAACCCCCGTGTTCTCTACGGCTCTGCCACAATGCCCAGTAGTGGTAGTCGTACTACCGCAACACTGCCGGAGCAGCCGCGCAGATCTGCGCCTAAACCGGGGAAGGCGACGACAGACCTACAGGGAAAGAAGAGGAGGAGGAGCCGTGGGGGGCACACCTCAATTGTTCCTTGCTTCCTTCCATGGGAGTGCCGCCCCTTTCTTCCTTCTCCCTGCTGGTTGGCGTTATTCCAGTGGGGTTAGGTCAGCACAGTGCCCTCCGTGGTGCTGGGATGGGGGGGCGGTGGTTGGCCTCGTGCGGAAGGAGGGAGGGGAGGCCGCTGGAAAAGGACATGGTGGGGGACTGCTGGTGGGGCGGGGAGGGAATCATGTGAGGTGGAAGGGGGGCCAGGGGATTGTGTTGTGTTAACGCAGGAGTCCTATTCAGATAGCGCCCGTGCTCTCTCTTTTGCACGGCACACACACACCGAGAGAGAGAGAGGCCTCTCCTCGGCGCACATTGAGGCCAATAATGGCTTTTGTTTGGTCAAAGAAAAGGTTGAGGAAACAGGAAGAGGACCAGGAGGGGTGCGTGGTTAGCCTTTTGTCCGGAGGTTTAGATTTCACATCACAGGAAATTGTAGGCACTCGATTTTTGTGTACATGTCCTTTTAGATATTTATTTGCAGAATAATACTTTGTCCTCTTTCTTGGTTTTTCTCTTCACTATATATTAGTACTTCCCTTTGAATTTCTTATTCAACCATACTACTAATGTTCAACCAAATTAAGGGAAAAAAACTAAAATGTCTCTTTTCTCTCTTTATTCTTTCTCTCTTACCACTGGGATGTATTAAGCGTCGTTTGGAGACGCATTAGAAAAAATTCTAAAATTATAAATCTCTGACAAGTGCATGACTATTTCCAAACGTTTATGTGCGTTCTTGACTTTTGTGCGTTGCCGATTTCTCAAGTAGGAGAGAGAAAGAGACAGCACGTTGTCTCTCTCCACTTTTTCAAAAGCGACCTCCATGCCGCTTTTGAAAAATTCACATGGGATGTGTCTCGCAGCGAAACACAGTTTGTTTGTTTTTTTTTTTTCACCCTTCGCTCGTCCAACACGGAATATTGCAAAAATCTTCTCCGTATTGATGTGACTGGGCGAAAACTGATTTGGGCGATTTAACTTTTTAAAAATCCATTCCAAACGCTGCCTAGACACTGTGCTAGTATAAAAAATGTTAGAATAAGTTAAAGTTCTGTACAAAGAATATATTTTAAATGTCTCAAAATATATTGCTTTAGTCTTTTGAATATAAGATAACACAAAGGTGGGTGTATTTTCGTGTCGGGTCAGTCTTAATGGGTGGTAGGGCTAGAGCATTTTAAATGGATAATGCTATTTATATTCCTTTGAGATACACCATTAGCATACTTCTTGTATCTTAACCATTTTTTTTTGCATCGATTGCAACTAACACTTTTCGATGATGATGTTGGTAACATTCATCAGACAGATGTGAGGAATGCATTAAAGAGAGTGTCTTAAGGGAGCAAGGATAGCATCACTCCTCTATGATTCCATTGAAGGCTCCAGCTATGGCTCACCCTCGCTTTTACTCCGACATCTCCCCCATACTACTCTAATTCCTCATCCTCGCCCTGCATTGCTCTAAAAACTTTGTTGCCCTCCATGTTTCTATCTTCTGTTATGTATGGTTCTATCTGAGACAAATTATAAGATAGAAAGCTCATTCGTTCTCTTTAGAAACGTCACAATCCTTGGGCTAAGGTTCTAACAATTTCTAGAGACAGAGATAAGCAAATATAAAAAACAAGAATATAGCAGGTATTAGAAAGGGCGTTGATTTTTTGAATTTAAATACAAATATAATATTTGATAAAAAAAATTGACGAAAAAAATTCATGTAATCACCCCAAATAATATGATTAGTCTCTGACGATGATGATGATGAAGAAGAAGAAGAAGAAAGATCAGTAAACATGAAAACAAAAATACGCTAAAGGCGCCATTTTATTGGACATGAGGTTATACTGGAAACTGATATCCACGCCGGGAAAAGCTTTTCGCATCCCTTGCTGATGTAGCTACATGGTGTTTTGGGACTCTGAAAGTTGTAGTGAAACCACAGCCTCACATCACATGGGCTGCTGCTTCACAGATGGGCCCGGGTGAGGCCACTCCTGTCCCCTCCTCTGTCTCATCCCTTCTCAATTCCCACTCAAAATGGTTGAAGGCCCAGAGTGGAGTATAGCTGGATATGGTCTCTTTTCTTGGTGTCTCCCCATAGATGGACTCATTTTAGTTGGTTTCTTGGTGAGTTTGGTTTCAACTGTGGCTTTATTCTGATGGAGAAGGCCATGGTTCCTGTCACCAGCTAAAGGAGGGCAACCAACCTCCACATGTGGGGGCGGGGGGGGGGGGGGGGGGGGGAGGGGGGTGGAAGATAGTTCTGTGATACTATCATTTTCATGTGGTTAGAAGTTTGTGGGCCTTATAGTAGTGCTAGGCATCCATGAGTAGTCAAAAAAGTTGTGGGTGTGTGGGTGTGGGGGGCAGAAGTCTGCCAGCTTGGGCCCATGATGAACTTTTGAGTTCAAAGATAGTGGGAGAGTCCTCATGGGTCCTTGTGTGCACTAGTTTAAATCCATCCAGGGGGATTAAGTATAGGAGATTACTTGGTTTTTTAATAGAAGGGAGAAGTGGGCGGTTCAGAACAAATATAAGAAAGAGGGCATCAGAGTGAGAATAGGTGTAGCATTCTGACATGCATCTTTTTAGGAGAATTACATAGTTTGAAAATTCTATAATGATAAGTTTCACACATCGGCTCCTAATGCAACTTGTCGAAGCTTTCATCTTGGCAAGGGCTTTAATTGATGGGAGCTACTTTTGGCTTCAACCTTTGACAGCAAACATAATAAGCTCAAGTACTTGGTGGATAGCTACGAGTCAACACTTTAGCGGCCACATTCTTACTTTAGTTTAGTTGAAAGCCAAAATACAAACTTGCACCCTCAGATCATGAAACACAATAAGCAGTATGCATCTAACTAATCCCCGTGTCAATACATCCAAAAAACATTGATTTCATGGTTTATAGGGTGTTTGGGAGCAAATTTTTTAAAAAATTATTTATACCTAAAAATAATGATGTGTCCATTTTGACTAAAATTTCAAAATAAAAAAAACAGTATTATTTGTTTGGTAGAAGTGTCATTTTAAAAATTATGTAAAATTTGTTTGACAGTCGAGGGAGGGGAGGGGAGGGGGGGGGGTGCGATCCGGCGTGGGGGTGGGGGGGGAGGGGGTCTTCCGGCAGGGGAGGAGGAGGGGGCGGCGCAGTCGGGGGAGGGGGGGGGGGGGAGGAGGGGGCAATCCCGGGGGGAGTGCCTTTTGGAGATGGGGGCGGCGCGAGGGGTGGGGGGTGGGGGTGCGATCCAAGGGGGGAGGAGGAGGAGGCGATCTATGGGGGGCGCAGTTGAATCGGGAGAGAAGGAGGGAGTCATGCGTGTGTTTTTTAAATAAAAATTACTCCATACATATTTTTATTTTGGAAGAGATTTACATAGGATATAATTTCTTCCCTAAAATAAAAAACTACTTACCAAACGTGCCTATGTGTCTATCCTTCTTCTTTTTTAAATTTAAGAGAAAAAATTGATAAAAAAAATACAACTAAACACCCTATTAGTCACCTTCCTTCGTAATATGTAAGCTAAGCTTCTCTGAAGGCTGGACATGCTTCTAATGGAAACCTGCACCAAACATGCGCTTAATTAGATAGATGGTCTTACTGGATAAACAAAACTTCCTTTTACGAAGTAGCCAAGGGAGGGGGGCTGATTCCCTAGACCAACTCCCTTTTGAAAGAGAATTTTTCCCAGTGGATCACATCTGTGGGAGGTTTCTTCACCAATAATGGAATAAAACCACATCATCAAAATTCCCCTACAAGCAACTTGCAGACAATGGAAACACTCAAATTGTAGTGGCTTTACCTTTGTGCACCAGTTTAATAAGTTCGGATTGGTGCCTTTTCTGCTCGCTTGTGATTAGGTCCATCCAATGTGGTCACCATGGCAAATAATGAGAAGGGAATTGTTCTCCAAATTAAGACTGCATTCACAAGAGTACTAGGCATGGCATCCAATGCTCTTAGAGGTTTTTGAATGCTTGGCCACCACTTTAGACAGAACTTGGCATCTCAGTTTCACTGTGAGAGAATGATGAAGGATTGTTTGGATGTTTGAGATAACTTATATATCCAGGTTGTTTTAGCATGGGAGAAGGCTTAAGAGTGTGCATCATTGGGTTGGACTGGGATTAGTGCTAGAGAAGATCATGGGACCATAGCAAGTTTCCTGACCTGTTCTAAGAGACCCTTGAGAAGGAGAGAGAGCCGGCTGATATCTTTGCACCAGGAAGGTGAAGTGTTTTGATTAGCAAGATAGACAGCGGAATGAACTAGAGAAAATTCATGTGATGGAAAGAGAGGAAACCAGGAGAAAGTAAGTCCTCAGGTGAGACCTGGCCTTAAATAATTTTCTCTATGGCCTTAAAAGCTGTTTGACAAGAGTTTTTTTTTTTTTCCTTTAAATGTTAAAAACGTCATGGGAAAAGATAGTTGCCAGGGGCCCGGGTATCTATCTTGCCCAGCCAAGGTACAATCCTTGGGTGCCCACAGTGCCATCATGGAAACGAGGTCAATGACAGACCCAAAAATTTTATTCAACAGGGTCACTCTAAAAATTAGAGTGCACACATAAATATTGTTTGTGGTCTAGAGGGATCACTCTATTTGAAAAAAAATTCAACCAAAATTAACTTAATAAAAAAATTTAAACCCAGAGAAATAGGTAATGCATGCATTTGTATGGATTTAAAAGGGAAATTGTATAAATGGATTTTGCTCTTGAGAATAGGAGCAGGATAATGTGCCAACCCAAAAATAAAGTTTGAAACTGGGTTGGTTTACGTTGGAGTGGCCAAACTAACTCATTCTGTGTTTTGACACAGTGGTCAGAGACCAGGCGCCTGTGCGCGAAAACCCTGTGTGACTAGGGATCGAACCCTGGCCGCACCCCACCCACCCAAACGGGGGTGTCCACTCCGCCACGGGAGGGAACTGGAGCAATACACCTTGTGACAGATGCGTCAGATATTGACAAAAGAACCTTTTTTTTTTTTTTACACTACTAGGATTTTAAAGTGCATGCTAATGATATACATAACAAACAGTGGGATTTGGCAGCATAATAGAAGTGCATATTTTCAATATATTTGTACATGTCCGCACGTAGCACAGATTTTTTTAAAAAACTAGTACATCGTTAAGTCCACCTGCATTATTGTGGTTTTATCGGTTCACCTGGTGCAAGAGGACTGGGAACAGATCGGTTCCACTTAGTGCAGACACATGATGTGTGACAAAAAAAAAAAAGCTAGAATCATTTCTGTATGCAATATATCTATTTGGAGTAGGAAATAGGAGATACGAATGAAGTATGCAGATTAGGAAGAAGTATAATGCTTAAATAAAATGTACTTGTTAAAAAATGAAACATATATATATATATATTAGTTATGTGTTCCTTTATACATGTATGTGGGATGACTCGATGTTCTTTGATCCCTGTATTCTTTGAGCCATGTAGTGTTGCGAAAATGTGCGACTCGCAAGCCTAACGCAGCGGGACTAACTTGAAATGCCATAGACTGCTACAAAGTTTGAAATGAAACAACTCTCTCTCTTCCAAACTTGGTATGAATTCCTACTCCGTTACAACTAGAAAAAGTTGGCCTCGTATTGGGAGTGGGGACTATCATTGAGATGGCGATTATCACCGTTTTTTGCATCGCCCTTATACAAATAAGATACAGGGTCAGGCGAAATCTGCAGAATTCTGACCGGCAAAGAATTGGAAAGGGGCTGATGATAATTAAAAGGCTACAAAACAGCATCATATCCATCGAGTAATCGCAATCTCTGTTGGAGATCGATCACTTGTTGCCGCTGCTCTGGAGGTAGTGAGCTCAGCTGCTCAGATGTCAAAGACTTCACTTGCTCCAGAAGGACTTTTTGCATTTCAGGTGAAAGCTGCAAGCAATGGATTACGGCGTCATGTTGAAGAAATTTCAATGTAATCTATATATCTGACCTAAAACAGAATGTTTATGCCGTTTCCTTGTATGAACTCTCTCTGCCATGTGAATAAAATGAAGGCCTCCTATGCTGTGAAAATAATACACGGACAAAACCACACAGACGGGATGAATTATTACACGAGTACAGTAACACTTTTTACTGTCCACCTCCAGTGAGGAAGAACGAAATGCAATAATCCGGATGGAAGAACCAAATGCAATAATAGGATTGCTTGGAAATCAGGCCCTCTCAGTAAATTCTATTGCTTTTCTAACAATCCACCTCAGCCTTATTGCAAGATGGTGGGTCTTACAACAAGCACTTCTCTTGGATATATAACTTCTCTTTTTATGCATAGACGATGGACTTCCAAGATGAAAAGGAGTGCCAGCAGAAGTGAGCACAAAAACACGCGATCAGAAGCTAGAAAATTATTCACTAAGCAACTCGACAATGAAAATTGGTCACCAAAGGAAGAGCTCCCACGAGACAGGAAAAGATTTTGAATTTTCAAGTAAAAAGTTATTGATGTATTCAAAATGTTCAATAAGAGTAAAATACCTGAGACATTTGTTTATCTGATTGTTGTATCCCATCGACACCAACAACTTGATTCACAGATGTTAAGCCAGTGTCAAACACATGAGCAGGCTCTCGTTTAGTGCTGCATGTATCACTGCTGCCTATTTGAGAAACAATACTCGTGGTATCAAATTTAACACGCTTTGAGGAATGATCTGTCAATTCCAACCCATCTTGGGACATGCGTGCTTGTTCCATGAGACCTGTAATCGAACTTGGATGCATGTTCACTTGAGAACCCCAAGAAGGATCATAATTAACCGCAGAATGAGCACGAACTTCCAATGGAACTGCCTCCAGTCCAGATACTAGAGGCTGAATTGATGAGCCAGGCTGCCACAGAGATGCATAGGTCACCAACAGAGAAGCAAGAACATCACATAGAGTAGATGAGCATCAAAAGTTATTATCACACCGACGACTGTTGGGCTACTGATGACATAAGTTCCTGGAAACAAAGGCTCTACCCGGACCAAAAAGATTGCTTTTGCTGAAAAACTAGCAACATCATTAAATCAGTGATAAACTATCCCTTCAGGTGCAATGTTGCCCACTAGCCGGTTGACTCCAGAACTCGTAAGTACAAAAAGTCTGACTTCATGTCTGACGGAAGCCTATGTTTCAGGAAAGTTTCTGGTAAAGCCCCACCTTGGCAACAAACTAAAAAAGGCAGTACTAACGTGAATAAGTATCCAGACAACTACAACAAACTTCCGAGACAAAAAACAAACACCAACAGTTTCTTACAAACCCCAAAACCATGGTGTCATGGTTGAAGGGCCCAGAACTATATGCACAGTGCTCCATGTGACGTATCCGATATGGGATTTATCTCATTGGTTCTCCAACACCCCCCCTCACGGCCATGATGCGCCGTGGAAATCAAATTAGAAAGGAGGTGGCGTAAATCACTATCATGGGCCCTGGCCCAACTCAGATACCATCTTACAAACCCCAAACCATGGTGTCAAGGTTGAAGGGCCAGGACTATATGCACAGGGCTCCATGTGATGTATCCGATATGGGATTTATCCCATCGGTTCTCCAACACAGTTAAACAGAACATCATCAGGAAACTTCTGGCAGTTAACGGTGACTATGGGCAATTGGGCATGGCCATGAGATAGACAAATGCATAAATTTTACACCAGGAAACCTATAATTGCTTATCGTTCAGTAAGCAACAATATTTACTTGCGCAACCGAGGTTAATTTATGTAGATGGAGAAGATCATAAGAGAATATAGGACAACTAACCTGAGATGGCAGAGGACGTGCCAAAAGTGACTGTTGAATGCTTGCTTTTGGAAGAGCCATCTGTGAATGGAGCCCCATGCTTGTAGTTCCAACGGGTTTAGTCTGCTGCAAAGGGGCCTGTATCTGTGGTAGCAGCCCTTTTGAGGTCGAAAGAGTAGAGGGAGGAACAGAAAAACCACTCAAAATCTTTGGGTCTGCTGATGGAAACGTCGGAGTCCCTGGCTTTCCCAGAAGCATAGTCTGTGATGCATATTGAGCTTGTCCAGTCTGCAAATGCTGAAACTGAGGTTGAATAGAGCCGTCTTGGAGGGAAGAGGGATTGGAAATCAAAAGGCTTTGTGCTAGCATGGAGACCTGAGCATCTGGCTGTTTGGCCAAAATTCCAGGCTGTGTTACATTTTGCTGAGGAGTTTGCTCATGAAAAGATGGAATTGCAGATTTCTGATCAAAGAGACCATCCTGTAAGACAGTCTGTGGAACAGAACCGGATGCTTGTCGAATATTTGGCATCTGTAACTGCAGAAATGTAGAACCATGCAACTGTTTAGTTTACATCAAACACTGGCATTGCTATTATCTCCTGGTTTTAAGGTGAAGGACGACCTACCATTTGTGGTGTAACCATGTTAAGCATTATCTGGGCCTGCAGGACCAGAAGACATATGAATGTTTAGTTTGACAAACCAGTTGAGCATGTGCACAAATGTGACAAGAAATAGAAAGAAAAAATTGAAACATTGAATGAAGACAGAGGCTAAAGTTGCTTCCATTAGAATACACAAGTTGTTCAAACAAACAAAATTAGACCAGAATAAATTAATGGAGAAGATGGTAGGTATAAACACCAAAAGCTTGAAAAATCATCAGTGTTAAAGAAGAGAAAATCCTACTGCAAATTTTTCATAAACACCTCAAAAGTCGTATACCAAAGCCATTGTAACAATTACACTGTTCAAATAATACGTGAAATTTCAGACCTTGTCTTGTCAATACACAGAAAACCAGGCAGTGCATAACTAGAATATACGTCCCAAATGAAATGAAAAACTATGAGCCAAAATACACTTGAAGGGTAATATGCATGACCAACATAATGATCAACAAAGGAAATAGATGAATCAAGATTCTAGTATAAATCATCACCATGCCAACATAAGCCTCATCATGTTGATCTAGTGTTGGCTAGATCCAGTGAAGGAATCCAAGAAGTTGTAAAAGTTTTCAACAGCCAGCCTGACATTGACCCTATATAAGGTAGTGGTAAGTACCTAGACCGGGTATGTGAGAATCACTGAGGTTTTGTTAAAAGTCTATGGAACCAGTTGAAAATAGAATGCTGTCTTCTTGCAGTTTGTAGCTCATGCAACCAGAGAGTAACACTATGTCTATACCTTTCAAAAGAGACTAAATGACAAGTGACAAGTTTGTACAGGGATTTGTCATGCTTTCAAGAAAACTCTCAGCAAAAGAGGGAATTAAAATAGAGTAACAGGCATTCTAACCGAAGTTCCATTCACCTGAAATAAAGCCTTTGGTAACTGCAAACTTGTTTGCAGCAGCTGTCTGGCTAATGGTCCATTTTGTGTAGCTAAAGCCTGTGAAGAAACAACAGATGTTTGTACACCAATATACAACAAAAGATTCACATGAAAAATAGGAAGAAGCAAAAGAAATGTGATTTACTTTCATCTCGGTCATAATCTGAGACAATTGATGTCTGGACATTTTAGCTAAATAGTGAGTCAAAGGATCACTGCCCAACATAGACTGATCTTGTGAAGCACTGTGATGTAAGGATAAGCCACTGGTCTGAGCTTCACCCAGGGCTCTGGTCATGGTTGCAGCAGCATTAGCAGCTAAAGGAAGACCAACTGGCTGATGAAGAGATGAATCTCCAAGAATTGAGGGAGCACCTAGTTTTGCATCAAGTAAACCATTTTATTATGTAAACCTATGAAAATGGAAATAAAACATACAATTTAAAAAGGAAAAAACACAGATGGACAGATGGGAAAGAGGATGGTCACCTGTGTTTGATGCCAATCCTGGCCCTCCACGACCCTGCAGCACATATTTTCATAAATACAAAACTTAGATAACTTGCAAAAGATAACTGTCAATTCACAGTCCAATTAGCTTATGCACTTGATCCATCAGCTCAAATACAATTATATAAGGCCAGTGTAGGATTCAAAAGCAATGACAAAAATGTTGTCAAGAACCAGTAAAAATGATGGATGAATTACCAATCTGCATTGTATGCTAGTAAAACACAATCTGGGTGCCATAAAACATACAATATCTGATTGCAGTACTAAGAACATGTTCCAGACAACTTAAAAATGTTTTCAGTAATGAAAGTTTGTCTCTCCTCATAATCTCCTACGACAAAAGTTTACAAAATGGCAGTGGTTGTACAAGCAAAACAATGTGCAATATGGGAATTCTTACTTTTGAATTAGACTATGCTGCAGAACTGCTGCTGGTTCTTGAAAATTTTTCTATATGGTCAAATGAGTTATCTAGAAGAGCTGAGTGCAGAACAAAATCAAATGAGCTACCCAGAAAAAGTTGAGTACAGTACAGGAGCAAAAGATGGAGTATTGTGTATAATGCTAACTATTATTTTTGGATCTTTATGCAGACCATGCAGCTCCTAGTGGTTCCAAAACCAAACTATCTGACAAAAAAAACTCGTTTAAAAATCCTATCCCTAGAACAAATCAAGTAAAAAATATAAGTGCATTGCCTTCTCAACGACACAAACAATTAGAAGATGTGACAGAACAACCAAGTTCATTGTGTGAAAGAACCAACATAACTTACTGATGCGGAACAGAGGGAAAAGAGGGTAAGGAAGAAAGAGAAAGGGGAAGGTCGCTGGAATCTCACCGGAAAGAGGGATAGGAGGTGGGAGTGTAGGCTTCGCACCCTCCCTTTCGCAGGGACCACCTTGGGGCTTCTCACCCAAACACAAACTCCATTCTCGGAGGCACTCACAAGAACTCAAAATTTTCTTCTTCTCTTCTATTCTATCACCCTGGTTACAAGACTCTATATATAGACCTCAAAACAAAGAGACTCTTCATACGAAAAGACACTTAATAAAGACCTTACTTAAGACTTAGAAAATCCAAAGGACTTAAACTTAATTATTTTAATGACCCTACGAATTTGTAAAGCCAAATAAAGTTACAACCATTGGGTCTTTTAATAGGCCAAATAAAACATAACAAAAACTTTGATTTAGCCACCCTTCATTTCCCATCATTTAACCAACAAAATGCAACTCTATAAGACAAAAGAAATGTGGACACAATTCTAAACTCGGCAGCTTCATATAACTATGAGATTAATTAGTTTTACCTGTTCTCTGTTTCTATCAGCACCTTTGTCATTTTCAGCAAAATCAACTCGTAGTTGTCGACCGTTTATTTCATAACCATGTAGATTGCGGCGAGCACTCAAAGCTGTCTCCTCATCCTTGTACTCACAAAACCCATACCCTTTGGGCTTTCCAGTTTCTCTGTCAAGCACTAATCTGTAATACATGATTGTAAGTGTGGCTGTATCAGAAAGAATAAGAATTTGACATGCAGACACACAGAAAGAAAGAAAGAGTAAGTGAGACCTTGGAGGTTATAAAGAAAAAAAAAAACATTTCAAAGACAAATGTATGCATTGAAGAAGAGATTTCACCAGAAATGTATCTTCTGATTGCTAATTTTAATTCACTAGTCTACATCTAGAGATGCAAACAATACTGGCAAAACCTACTAATACATGTCTGAGTCTGAGCATACTGTTGATAGGGACATCATAGGCTCCCTGAAGTCAAGAACATAAAGAGATTGATGCCTCTTGAAGGGCATACTAGTATGGAAAACCTCTGATAGTAGTATACTCTCCAAGTCCCAAAGAATAGTGTAGTCCTTGTGGAAAGATGAGATAGTTTACGTGAGTCTGAATTAACAATCCTCACACAACAAACTGTCTAGTGTTACTTGCCAATATCTTGTTGTGGGATGTTCATTTAAGGTCCCCATGTTCCTTGGAAATAGTGCATGTGACTTTGTAAATTTTGTAGATGGGAGATGGGATAAGTTCAGATGCAATCGTCAGTTCTTTCTACCAACACCTTGGATAAGTTATTGTAAGAGACTCATTTCAATCTGTAATACCCCACAAGACATCTGCTGCATGGGGGATTAGGACAGCCCTTGCCCGGGAGACTTTTTGAAGTTCTACAAGCATAGTTTTCCTTCTAGGTTTATTCATGTAAAAAAAATGCCGGGGCTCTCCCATCATAAAATTGATTTTCTCTTGCTTTAGCAGCAATTCATGCAGTTGATGGCTTGGATCCCAAAGAAAATTCATGCATCTCATCTGTATTAGCAGAACAAAGTTTTCATGAGAAACTTCAATAAGCTGTCATTTACACTGTCATTTATTGACTACCAACAACAAGATTCCTTATCTCCACACAACTGCCCCATTTTGTTTGCAATCAAGTTCACTGCTTCTCTCCACCCATAAGAGATTCCCTTTCGGATGTTTTTTTGCAGCATGTCTCTCAGATCCATGCATACAAGAAAAATCTGAGCATAAATATGTGGTATGTGAAGGACTTGGATGTAGGAGGAATTTTGGTGGGCGTGTAAGTTTTAGCTTCCTCTAAAATTCTGAATTTCAGCCATCATCGGCAGTACACATGGTAGAAAATAAGGTTGCAGGGGGGTCTACTAGATGGAAATGCAAAATAAAGGCTTTGACCCAGAGAGGAACACAGCGTCGCCCAAGTTTCTGAGCAAAGAACCAAAACTAGAGTTCATTTACCCAGTCTTTGTAAGAAAGAAAAAGGAAAATAGCAATGAGAGCAATTACTCGTAGGAAAAAATCATGAGGGCATGAACACTTCAAACATAGTAATCTCTCTCTTTTCAGTGAATCAAAATTTTCCAAGCAAATCCATTTTCCTGGTTGGCCGACTCGTTTACCAAGGTTGTAGCAGCATCGTTCATCCGTTTTAACATCACAAGCTGGTTCACACACAAAATGTTGGACACTGTGTGAAGGATGAATGTTGCTGAACGAGAAGGTACTAGATGCAAGTGCAAACATCCGCCAAGAGATCATGCCCAACTTCACCAGAAATGTTGCCGCTTTCTCGATCAAACAAATCAACAGTGCGCGGCAACAGAGAGAGAGGATATGACAGGATGTGGAAGGAGAAAAAAAAATTATATATATATATATATATCTAGGGTTTCTTGTGGTCGACTCACCTGAACGAGACGACTGGCCCAACCTCTTTGCAGATTTGCACCAGCTGCTCTTCGGTGGCATCATAAGGTATGTTCCCGACTGCCCAACGACGCCAATCGCGTTAGGAGATGAACCCAATACTCGAAATTCACAGAAAGAAGAAAACAAGGACAAAGAAAGTTTCTTTCTTTTCTTGATGGGTGGTGCAAGATAGGCGAGCAAACTGACCGAAGACGCAGCGGCGCTGGGAAGAGCCGGACGCCATATCACCACCGCGATCTCAAGTCGCTCCTCTCACAGCTCAAATGGCTCCAGGAAATGTCACGATGGCGACGGCGGCCGGGCAGTAACATCGTTTCCTGAATTGTTGTCGGAATTCGCAGCTGGATCACTCCGGCTCGGACTACGATTCCACTTTTGGATGAGTTAGCGAGGGAGGGTGTTGGCAGCCTGGGGCTTTTGAGGCGGCGGGCGTTTTTCCCGGGCGGCGACGCTGGGCAATGTCCAGAATCCAACAGACGAACGGGAGAGCTGCTTCGGATAGGTGTAATTACACGTGCCCTTTGGAATAGGATTTTACGATATTTTCATGGTTTCCCTTTACATAGTCTTGGAGTTTTATTTATGTAACCACACTCATAAATTGAAATGAAATTTGTAATCGGGTAATGTTGTCGTTTTCTTAGTTAATTCAAATTCTCATAACATTTCAATCTTATCATTATAAGACATGCACACAAAATACAGGGGTAAAAGGGGAAGGGGGGGATCTCCCTTTTGACATCATCTTGGTAGAAAATGTATAATTTTTAATAGAGAAATATTTAGTGTACTCTAAGAAAGACAATAAAAATGATGTGATTTTCATCGAAACAATTCTAATAGTGAAAAAAGAGAAAGAGAAATGTCTTGTCAAATAGTTAACTAATAAAATTGTTTGGAGAGTAATTTACATCATCTTTTATTATCTCTTTGGAGGGTACTAAATATTTCTCATTTTAATAACTATAACCTATCTTTATAATCTTCAACAAGTAAAAATCATTTATTTTAGTTAATGTCGATTTTTTCTATTAAAAATAGGGTACAACTATGCTAAAAATTTTCATTATCTCAAAAGTCCACTAAAGAATTAGTAGAGATAAATTATTTCTGATCTTTTCCCATGAGTCTTTTTTTTGTCTATCTCACTCTTCTTAAATGTTAATATCTATGCGTAAAAATTAATCAAATATTTAGTGACTCACTCATTTTAAATATTAATATGTTTACATAAATTGGTAGGTCAAAATGGTGCATTTGAATTTTGGACATTGATGTGAATAATGACTTGTCAATGTCTTAATTAACTATAAACTATATTTAGTACACAAGTGGATAGATGACGCCATATAGGTAGTGCGTCATGGTGAAGTCCAAGTGATGATTAGTGGTGGTGATCGACGGGCGATGATGATTTGTGGGAAAAGATCAGTTGCCACTATGATATCATTATTTCTACGACGTCTATGTGACATCACAATGGAGCCATTTTTACAAATGATATACGTCTAAACATATACTAAATATATCACTAAGTATTATCTACTGTGAATATTAGATCTCCCATCATATTTTAGATATTGAAAATATTTCTTATATTTTTTTAATTTTTTGATAGTTTAAAATGAATGGTTGAAGTATGTCTCCCAATGTAAGAGTCACCAAATAATTTTTTTACTCTCTTTGTCATGCCCCGCCAATTTAGCAGCGGGATAAATCGGGGAGGCATGAACAACATGTATGGTAATGTAAATTGCGCATACATTCACAAATATCAGAGTAACTAATGAACATTATTTGTAATAAACTCTTTATTTTATTGATAAATCACCTAACTATTACAACCACTAATTCTGAGCCAAAATATAGGGCTCAATAATACCGTTACATCTGGAAAAGATAATTAAGCAAACATCTAACTATACTCTAACGTACTAAGGACACTCCATCGCTAGGACTCCGGGTCGCTCATCACTCCAGTCCATTCCCATTGGTGTGCGTAGGGTCATCACTTAACTTACCTGAAACACATACAACAAAAGCGCAGGGTGAGCGATAACGCTCAGTAGGACTTAATATCTCATGTAAACAAGCTTGCTTTAAATAATTAATGTCTTATAAGACATGATAACTAAAGAGAACGATTAAAATATAGCCAAGAGAGTAATAGAACATGATGTCAAAAGGACGATAAGACTTCCAACAGAGATATTGCAAAACTAGTATGATAAATGATTGGCCATGTAACGAAATAGTGTATATGGTTGCACCACGGTGCACTAGTAGAGATAGCACCTCTGGTCGAGCATCTTGTCAACCCAGAGAATGATTGCATAGTGATAGATATGTTGATATATTGATTGTCATAAATTAATCTAGATAGTAAACTGGCGTTGGATGCATGCCGTACACATCCTGATCATGTAACCCTTGCAAGGAACTAGCACTCTTTAGGAGCTCCTCCCAGGACCAGACCGGGCCCTATTGCTTTGGCATATAGTACTTGCTTGTTTAATTTAGACAATCAATTGTATGGCCAAGAGAGTACCAAGAAATAGATGAGAGTAGTAGAGAGAACGTGAACGGATGAGAGGATATAGATAGTAGATGAGATAAGGACATTTCCGTAAAATGACGATAAACATACGATAGTAACGGTTGCACGGCACCAGGTCGGGTAATGACAGTCTGGTAGAAGTCACAACCACCCACTTAGTCGTGTCGTGAACACGGCCAAATAGTTCGGAGTGATCCCGAGACGAGAAGGAAAACACTAAGGCATGGATCGTACTGATCCCTAATGTGTATCGGGATTTGGGGTACAACCAGCTCGTTGACTAAGGACGTGCACCAAAGCCAAGAAGACTTACGAAGATCTTGACAAGGATTCCCTAGTCCAGTCGAGAGTATTCCTGGTGAAGAGGTGGTCCAAGTTAAGAGAAAGTGTGTAGAAACAGGTCCGTAGTGCCTCGAGTGCTCGAAGTCGAGGGAAAACGATAATTGTATTTAAAATACTCGTATAAAATGAAAATAATTGTATTTAATAAAAATAGGGTAATTTAGTCATTTATTTCGCTAATTTACCGAATACATTATGGCATAATTTATCAGGGTCAATTGACAATTTATAATGTTATGTGTGTGTAAGTGTAGAGAAATCTTGAGGATATGACAAGTCGTGCAAATACCATTTTAAATAATTAAATTTATATGGTTAATGCCATTTGTTAACGTACCAAGTCGAATTAACTATAACATGGGTTAATCATGGCTAATTAAGGGATATAAAGCTTAACAACAGGGCATATGCACAATTTCCATTTTGGTCGGATTCATGAAAACGCGGCGGACTTACCCGTCGCGATTCAAGTCGCGACAGGGCGGTCGGGCGTGACACGGGGCCTAGCCGGTCTGGCCTGGTCCAGAGTGAATCGCGGCGGCTTATGCCGCCGCGTTCTTGACGCGACGTTTTCAGCCGGCGCGACCCCACTGATATCGCGGCGGATCGCGCCGTTGCGATAATAGGTGGGATTGCCCTTTTTTCCTTTTTCTTAGGACGAGTTCTCTGTGATATAGGGACGTTATAAATTCCATATAAAATAGCACGGTGATTCAAAAAGCACGAAACTAGTTTTAAACAAAAGTAGACATGTATATCTATCAACTTACACGATTAATTTGAAAATAGACAAGGTTTAGACATGCGTTGATTGGGTTACTTTTCAGTGACCTAAACAGACGCAGTCAGAGTTCAATGAATTAATTTGAGATGAATACATGATGAAAAATTCCGAAACTAGGGGCTTCAAAATCTAACAAGATGTAGTATTTATGATAATTTTCTCATGATTTGAAGTCAAGTATAAACGAGGTTCACAAGTAAACATGAAGGGTCGGGTGTATGTATCTAACAGGGATTCAAAGAATTAATTCTCCCTCATGGGAGATCGAAATAGAACGAAACCAGGGGAGTTTGAAAGCTATTGCACTATAGTATCAATGAGAATTTTCTCATAGCATGGTAACAAGTACGTGCGGAGAATTAGAGAGAACATGAGATTTCAGGTTCATGGTGATAGCAGGGTTTTATGAATTAAATTCACCCAAATGGATAAGCAGAATACAACGAAACCATAGGGCTTTTGAAGAGGTACATGAAGGCTACCTAGGATAATTTTTACACGATTTTTTCTTGAGAGATTGCCTACTTTTTTGTGCTGTAAAGATCCTAGGGTTTGGGTTGACGAAATTTCCAAGTTCTTCTTGCTCCAAGCCTCCCTCTTCCTTGCTCTCCTCGTCCTCAACCTCCTCCTTCATTCTCCATAGTTCCAGGAAGGAAAATGGGGCTTGATAGATACTAATTAGAGGTCTATTAGGTTGCTTAAGAGTCCTAATGACTTAAAACTCTTCCCTTCCCTTCAAACTTCGAATTTTTACATTTATCTCCATATTCTCTTGCATTTATCCACCTAATAAGATATGGAGAGGTCCAATTTCGTGGGTAATGGGTTAGGATAGGCTTAGGACTCTTTTTTTAGGATAATTACTACTCATTTAGGCATTATCTCACTCTTATATAATTTATCAACCATTTAGCTCTGAATTTCTTATTTATCTCCCCATCTTCTATCATTATTCCACCTATTTGGCTTGTGAAGAACTCAAATTTCAGGGCTAATGGATTTGGGTATGTCTAGGATTCTTTTTAAGATAAATAGAAGTCATATTGGTGCTTTAATGATCCCTTTTTAATTAAGAGATAATATAATTACGAATTTCACTATTTAATATAGGTCTTCTATTTCTTATCCATATTTCCTTTTATCTAAATTCCCTTTTTAGATTAGGATAGAGTCCTATTGAGTTAGGCTAGGGTTAGGACTCTTTTAAGATAATTTAGGAGTTAAAATAGTTATTATCTTACCCCTTTTTATTTATTATTATTTTAGGTACGAATTTAGACTTAATTAATCTCCCATCCAAATTGGGCTCTCCACATTTGGGCCCATCATTCCATGCTTGGACCACTTATACAACCCATACTTAATTTTGTCTTAATGGCTTTTTAAGTACTTCGAATTATTCACCCTGTATTCTAATTTAAATCCATTTATCATATTCATTCAATTGATTTCTTATTTTAATTCAATTTAATATTACTTATCCCAATATTGATAACCTTCATCCATCATTTGGCATCTTGCTTTTGGTCAAGTAACTTATGTATAACTTAATTGTACAACCAATATACTTAATTTACTTAATGGGTTAATTATCCTTTCGTTAGTGAATTTATTCATGGGCCAAGATTGTCCATTGGTCCAAATATCATAATGGGCTATCAGCCCATATTATTAAAAGTCTATTCATATGTTTATTTTAATTTATAACCCACCTTGGCTCATATAATAATAGATTTTCCGTCTTATTCCTTAATTATGACAATAAGTCGCATAAGTTCTTAAACTAGGTCCAAATGATTTTTCTATGCTCAAACTTCCTGATGAGTCATTAGAGAATATTATTTGAAGCATAACCATTATTTTTACAACATTTTATAGGGGTTTTTACGCATACGATAATGATGCGTACCTTTTTTAACTAGTTTGAATTTATAAATTGATAAATTTTATTTTATCTTTATTTTTGAATTAATGAATTTTTCGGGGTACTACACTCTCCCTCTTCCTCTATCTTAATATGAAATGCACTTAAAAGATAGATTAATTTAAGAGTATTTTATATTTATAATTTAAAATCTTATAATTATGGTATTCATAAGATGACTAATTATTCTATTTTAGACTATCCTATAAATTGTTTTAACAATAATAATTTAAATATGACAATAAAAGAAATGTGCTCCATACACATAAACTATTATTGAAGATTTATGGGAGAAGATCAGTTGTCACTATGATATCATTATTTCTACGACGTCTATGTGACATCACAATGGAGCCACTTTTACAAATGATATACGTCTAAACATATACTAAATATATCACTAAGTATTATCTACTGTGACTATTAGATCTTCCATCATATTTTAGATATTGAAAATGTTTCTTATATATTTTTTTAATTTTTTGATAGTTTAAAATGAATGGTTGAAGTATGTCTCCCAATGTAAGAGTCACCAAATAATTTCCTTACTCTCTCCCTCTTCCTCTATCCTAATATGAAATGCACTTAAAAGATAGATTAATTTAAGAGTATTTTTATAATTATAATTAAAAATCTTATAATTATGGTATTCATAAGATGACTAATTATTCTATTTTAGACTATCCTGTAAATTGTTTTAACAATAATAATTTAAATATGACAATAAAAGAAATATGCTCCATACTCATAAACTATTATTGAAGATTTATGGGAGAAGATCAGTTGCCACTATGATTTCATTATTTCTACGACGTCTATGTGACATCACAATGGAGCCACTTTTACAAATGATATACGTCTAAACATATACTAAATATATCACTAAGTATTATCTGCTGAGACTATTAGATCTCCCATCATATTTTAGATATTGAAAATGTTTCTTATATATATTTTTTAATTTTTGATAGTTTAAAATGAATGGTTGAAGTAAGTCTCCCAATGTAAGAGTCACCAAATAATTTCCTTACTCTCTCCCTCTTCCTCTATCCTAATATGAAATGCACTTAAAAGATAGATTAATTTAAGAGTATTTTATAATTATAATTAAAAATCTTATAATTATGGTATTCATAAGATGACTAATTATTCTATTTTAGACTATCCTATAAATTGTTTTAACAATAATAATTTAAATATGACAATAAAAGAGATGTGCTCTATACACATAAACTATTGTTGAAGATTTATGTATGCTCTCTCATCTATTTGTGTTTATATTTTTCCTTATTGTGTGTGAATGATATTATAGTTGAGAAGTGTGAGGACAACCAAACACAAAATTAACTAATATCTTTTAATTATAAATTGACTATTGTCTAACCCTTTCATCAAGATTCATTTACATAGTAATAAATTTGAGAGGGTAAAAAAATTATTTATTTTATAGGAAAAAATCGTTAAACATCCATATAAAAATTAGATGACAAAATTTTTTTTGAGAAACAATTTATTTCCTTAAAATAATATTTCTTGTTTACTATGGATAAACAATAGAAATTAAGTGTCACACACCTACCTCACTTATTGGAACTAATCAGAACATGTCATGCCACACAAAATATGATGTGACATAACATGGACTATCTTTTTTACTTGTTACTACCATCTTGTTGTTGTCTATTGTCAATCATCATCACCATCCCTTCCCTATTTTCATGAGAAATATTTATTGTAAGAAACATCTTATATATAGATGGCAAAAAATATAATCATGTTAATTGAGAATAAGTGACAATATATATATACCGCTGTGAGGTAATGAGATTGTTGTGTTGTAATCCACATCAACTTCTTCCTGTAAGTGTTCATCTACCTTAGCAACATAGGCACTCAGAGATGGATAAGGTGGGAGAGATCCATGATCCTATGACTAATTTGTCAATTTTCACCAGCTCCCATACCACTTCCCATTTTGTCAACTCTCACTTTTGACCACTCTCTTCCACCAACTCTCACTCATTGATTCTCACTTTCTATGGTTAGAAGGTAGATCAATCCAGCGACTGTGCGACAATCTGATAGTGATGGCTGGAGATGATTCAGCACTAGGCTAGCTGGAGGTGATCCAACGCTAGATAGGTTGGAGGTGATTTGGTGCTCGGATTTCCTAAGTTATCTAGCTTTAAATGAAGTTGACAACCCGACGGTCGAATTTCCCAAGTGGCCCAAATGTAGACACGCGAATTCGACTTCACCACGGGTAAATTTCATGTTGCGCCATAATGTCACAAATGTCCATCTTTTTGCTTTGCAAGAGTGTTTCCCAATATTTTTAGATCTCACCCATTCTTTCTCGATGCTTCCCCTTCATTTTCAAATGTGGTTCGGTCGCGGATTGACCTGCGTGGTCAGGTCGCGGGGGTCCAGGGGGCAGCGCCCCTGGCGGGGGTCTCCGGGGGCAGCGCCTCCAGAAGCTAAATTTGGTTCGCAAAGGCATACAAACAACTTCATTGCTTCGCGTCCGCTACAATGGACGCCTTTTAGGAAGACCGTATCGCGTCCCGCCGCCCCGACGCGTTTCAAATCAAGACGTGTCGGCCTGAGCCGCCGCGATTAGGCGAGACCTCGAAAGTCGTCGCACTCAAGTGCCTGCCCCTCAAAACCACGCAAAATCTCCAAATCGCGTCATGCCACCTAGACGTGATTAGGTCGTAGGCCTGACACACCAGACCTCGAAAGTCGTCCCACATACCTAAATCGCAATCGCGGCGAGGTAGGCCGACGCGTTTCAAAAATGCGGCGGCCATCCCCGATGCGATTCTAAAAGTGGTCATCATTACCAAACGTCAAATCAAGTTGACTTCTGAATCATGGCCTACCGCCCAGACGCGATTTAAATAAAGTCGCGGTGTGCTCGCCCGATGCTATTCTAATCACGGCCTGCAGCCCGGACGTGATTCAATTCATAATCGCGGCTTCCTGTTTGGACGCGATTCAAGAATTTGTTGCCTATAAATTGGACCCGAGGGTTATTTGTTCAAGGGGGGTTCCACGAAGCGGCGAAGCCCTGCCGAATTCCTGCCTCGACTCTGAGCTACCTTCCACGTCGCGTCGTCCATCCCATCCCTCGGAGTCGGCGTCCCTGCGGTTCACGTGTACCAGAGCGAGGTGGACGACGTCTTCCTCCTATTCCTCCTCTCTGTCCAACCGGCAATGGCCCGTCACGCTGCACCAACGTTTGGGGAAGCACCCCCTTTCCTTTTCCTGTCTTTGCATTTATCTCCTCTGGGCCCCACGTGGCCCATTACACACACATGCATGCATACACACACACCTACATTTTAGGGGTTTAAAACCACCATCCGATGAGTCCTCCCCATTTTACTCATTTCATTTATTTATTCGGGATTCGGTACTACACGCCTCATTTCGCTAATCCCCATTCTTATTTGTCTTTTTTGCAAGGGTAATCAAACGAGGAAACGCCCTCTACCGCAGCCGGCCGTGTTCATAGAGGAAGATAGAACCCACATCATCCCCCACGCAATCTCCCCGCCAAAAAGGTACGCTCGTCATCACTCCTTCCATCCCGCACCCCTCGCCGTGCGTCTCCATTCAGCACCCTCGTGTACCTGGCGATCACGTTTCTTTTCTTTATTTTACGCTTTTCACACTCCACATCCACACACCACACATTCTACACACATTTCGCAAACCATATTTTTATTTTTATCACCACCCTCTTTGTGGACCGTTCTTCGTCCCCCCTAAAAAGGGAACGGAAAACACATCTACACCAACACTTGACCATGTTGGGTGATTTGGCACCCGACTTCAGCCTTTGCCTAGCAATAAGGTCTATAACTTGATATGCTATTGATGTATGTGACTTGTTGCATAATTGCAAGTCCTCGACTTGTTACACAACCACTAGTCTTTAACATGGTGCAGAGGCATAGGTTTTTAACTTTTTATAGTAATACACATCCTTGTGTCAATAATGTTATGGAGCCTTTAGTCATCTATGAGCGACAACATTGCCATTTCCATAGTTCCATCAAATGGCTTTTGACTTTGTCATTCATTTGCACCTACTGGTACATGGGCTTTGTCATTAAGGATGATGTTCTAAGTTCTGAGCTTAGGTCTTTGTTGGCACCAGCTTATTATATCCAATGTCACTTTTTGCCTTGTCACTTTTGCTTGTCTTAATCATTATGTTTGTTGTTTGCTACCATCTTATCATTTGTAAATGTAAAGGCCATTTCTGGCCTCCTAGGTCCATAGGCCCATCATGATCCATCCAGAACCTAGAACAGTGGCTATTCAGCTACGTGTCTCCGAACACAGAACAAGGTTCACATCTATAAGCCCTTGGGTGACACCGAGCATGACCGCTCTGAACACCGAACACAAAGAAGCCACCAAACACCGGACAGCCTTACCAAACAGGTCCGCGGTTTCTTGTTCGGCATCAATAAAAGGCAATCATGAGGAACGACCCCTAGCCTCCTCACCGCATTCAATGGAACAGCATGACACGCCTCCCCATGAAAGGAGCAGTCCTGGCACAGGGTCCCAGGGGACGTCTCGAACAGACATCCTATCATCTTGGGAACTCAACAGTCACGTCCTTCCTAGCATTATTGGAGAAGGATGCGTCCGGACCTTTCAGGTCCCTCGCCTATATAAAGAACATGTAACCATCATGCAAAGGTATGGGCAATCATCCCCTCACAATCACCCATGCACGAGACCACACACAAAAAGAACCCTCACCTCCTTGCCCTCTCTTATAGTCATCCTTGACTTAGGCATCAGAGGGTTCTCCTGGTTCTTCAACCGAGTTCCCCTAACGTCCTCTGGTCTTGCAGGCATTCGTCTGCACCAGCGACCGTTCGTTCTCAATCATCAAGTGGGAACATGTTCGGCTTATTACCGAATAGAGAAAGACTCCTACATTTCGGTGCCGTCTGTGGGAATGACGATAATTATGGCTCGCGGACAATCCTCTCACCAGAACCATGGAGCCAGGCGACGTGATCCCTCCAGTCGCAAGAAGACTCTCATAATCAAGCCCCTCCGGTCAAGGACAATGTAATCCCCACCAGAACAACTGTCGACGTCCTGCGGCTGAAACCCCGGTTCGGCCCAGGAAGTAGCAGAACTCTGGGGGCAACTTCAATGACTGGTGGGGGTCTGCTAGGGACTTCGGGCCCAATTAGCGGGGCAACCAGTGTAACGGCCTAGATGTTTATACCCAATAAGGCTCCATATCCAAGTCCACCTTCCGCGATCGGACCGAAGTCTCGCAAGGGATAACATGCACAAGTGTCCAGTAAGAATATACAAGACAACAACAATAGTATAAGACACAAGAAAGTACATGTGCTTATACCTGTATACAACAATGTACAACTGTCTCATTACATCATTACATGTCCAATAAAAAGTACAACTATCTGGGGCATACCCCGAGGGAGCATAAGCTCACACAGACATAACTAACTCTACTGCTGGTGGTACAAGTCTGCCACAAACGCCTCCGCAAGCCACACAAACAGCTAACACCTGAAAAGAGCTGTAAGGGAGTGAGCCTCAACACATCACTAGCTCAGTAGGGACCTCCCCAAAATAACAACTAAACACTGAGGAGACCTTAACTCCAAAAGGGGTCTCACTGGCAACACCGGTAGCCAAACCATACCATGCTCACAACAATTATGATTAAACAACAATTATACATAAGCATACCAACTAATTCAATTCTCGGAAAGTAAAGGGAAACAACAGGACTAGCTCGGCACCACTAGTCCGCTCAACAGCTAAAATGCCTCGACCATAAGCCTTACCGGCATACCACTGCCTAGGCTACCAATCTCACAGGAAAACCATTACTTAAGCCGTAAGCCTCACAGGAAAACTAGTCGCGCAGGGTAACAGGACTGGCATCAACCTGCCAATCCCCATATACCAAACCATAATCGGAAGCTTACCCTAAATAGGGTAGGACACAATGCGTGGCTGGTACACAACGTACCACAACACAAGCTACCCACGAAGGGTACAAGTACCTACTACCATGAGGTACCACCACGGAACCACAACCACAACTGTGCCAGTACCAGGGCACACCCCAATGGGTAAAACCTCAGCCAGTGAGTCACTACATAAGCCACAACTGGTGGCAAAACACGAGTAGGAACGAAACGACGCCACCACACGAGAACGAACTACTGGTTCATGACGCCAGTATCCAATCCGGACAACATAGCACAAGAACCACCTCTCAGTCTCGCAGTCACGGACGAAAGGTCCAACTGCCGCTCCACAGCCACAAGCCAAAGAATAGTGGAGACCAACTAACACCACACCTGCAAACCACACAGCTGCAGGCCCATGCATGACATCTTTAGGGACTCCGGCCTGAGCTCCCTAAAGTGAGGCACTGGAAACACAGGACTAGTTGGGGACCAGTGACGTCTACTGGTGTCCGTCCCCTAACTACGAGCATGCTACAAGCCTACAAGTGACTGCACACCCACAAACACAAGTCGCTGCCCACTGTCGTCTTTCCCTCAGCTGGACATACAACTCAAACACAGGAGTGAGGGTGTCCAGGAAGACGACACCGACCTCTATGGTACACACCGTATAAGGACACACTTCGAGCACAACACACGTGCCTGGCTCACCAAGGAACTTGGGGTACCCAACTGAAGAGGTATTCCGAATAGGTGTTGGACCATCAGACTCGGTAAACACACAAACCACAATATAAATACTTATACAACCTTTATTAATAAACCACGATATACAAGTGTTAGGATTAGCTTGTCACCGATCACCATGTAACCCTCAGGCCATCCTATATTGATACATTCATGAACCACTAACGTGTAATAACTTTGCATGTCATTGGTCATCTCATGACCTCCATCGCAACACTCAACACCTTGCTCGTTAGCCACTTAATTAAATACAATAACAAACGTAACATGAGTTACACAACTCACTAACTACTCATATATCACCTTACACATGCTTTACTAGTTTAACCATCTTAAGCAACACTTAATACAGCCAAAATGTGATAGTCCTCGCCGTTTAGGCCTGTTAACCCATAACGTGCTCGACACAACTCCGCCTCCCGCGATCGGGCCGAAGCCTCGCAAGGGATATCAACCACACATTCCGTAAAAATAGAAACACATTGAACATATATAATATACCATTTCTCACATATATTCACATAAATGTACATACTCAGTTCCATATCATAGTCATTTAAACAAGTACAATAGCCCGAGACAAAACCCCAAGGCTCCATAAGTAAAAATATACTCTACTGGTGGTAAGGGCTCGACTCTACTATGATGCCGACCGGAACTAGAAGAGGGACGTGAACCCTCCTGCTCTCCTTCACCTGGAAGAAGAAGGGGTGTGTAGAGGTCCTCGCCGTACAGACCCGGTAAACTGTTAACAAGCCTGACACGACTCCGCCTCCCATGATCGGGCCGAAGCCTCGCAAGGGATACCATTTACAAGTCCGTAGAAATATAAAGAAAACAACTTAAATATATATAAGATTTTCAATCTCACAAATATTCACATGAAATATACATAGCCATTCCTCAACAGTAACCAAACTACAACAGTAACCTGGGGCTCCCAATTAAGGAGGTATCCACGGTAGGCGTCGTACTACTCGCCACGCACACACAAACCACGTGAACACCACACAAACCACGTGAAACCTCACGACAACCGCATGAATACCATGCACACACAACGCGCTCCCGAGTGCCACAAGTGCCCATGCACCACTTCCCATAACCATGTACAACGATATTCAATAGTTAAATATAAATGTACACATGAAAGCACACAAACAGCACTCTCGGCTGTGATCGTGACAGGGACACAGGTAGCCAATAGGTCGCGACCCCCGATATGCGCGATGAGAAACCTTATTGCGGCAAGTCGGCCTGTCGCGACCTGGTCGCGACAGCCAGGTCTGTCGCCTTCACAGGCGCAAACCCTAAACCGGAATCCCTCTTCCAGATCACCCTAAAAACCCTGCAAACTATGGTTTTGATTCCTTTTACATGCTTAATGTGTGTCCTAGCATGGTTTCTAGTGTTTGGAAAGCAAATAACATATCACACACACCACATGCGTAGTTCACGGATCAAAACGTGGGAAATCTCCCTACCTCTATGAAGAACGCGAGGTACGAATTCCACACAACGTTTCCCCTGCTCCACGTAGCATCCTCGCGGCGGAAACACGCCAAAGCAACCTCCAAAAAGTCGAATCACCCTCGAACCCACGCACAGCACCTCTCCCAGCCGAGCAGAGCTTGCCAAGCTCTGTTCGGTGGAAACAGGCTTAAAACACAGCTCGAGTAAGAACGCGACATGCATCTGGGCCGCGACCTGATCGCGACGTAGGTGTCTGTCACCTTCCTAACCCGACGTCAGCAGGAGCTGCCCCGCGCGCGACACACGGCGCGCATGCAGACGACCACTCACGACAGCGGTTCCATGAACGCGAGCCCAAGGACCGTCGCGTTCAGAACGCGACTCACCTCATTGTTGCGTTCACAGACAGTGAACCAGTGATGCTCCACGCCCAAACTGTTGGCCCACGAAGCCTCACAACCTGCGGTACACCTGCTACACACGTCATCGGCCACACATTGGCCTCCATAAGCATGACACAAGGATCCGAATGGTCGGAACATTACATTACTTTCACCTAAAAAGAAATTTCATCCTCGAAATTTAAAACAGAAATCGGATACCAAAAACGTTTAATTCTACTAGCATGGTACTATCACCTAAAAGAATTAAAAGCTTACTCAAACAAGTATAGATACACTTTCATCATTTCTTCCGCTAATTCCCATGTATCGTCTCTGCCTTGTCTGTTTTCCCATCTGACTTTTACTAGCTCGATCTCTTTATTCTGAGTTTCTGGGTTCTGTGGCCTGTAATCTGCATTGGATATTCCGGCATTGTCATATCTGGTTTTAAGTCATCCCTTTGATAACTGACCACTTTGAGATGGATCTCTGATATATCTTCTAAGCATCGAGATATGAAACACGTCATGAGCATCTGTAAAATATGCTGGCAGATCCAACCTGTGTGCAGTCTCTCCCATTCTTTCTTTTATTTGAAACGGCCCAACATACCTTGGGCTCAACTTGCCTTTCTTGCTAAATCTAAGTACACCCTTGGTAGGAAAAACCTTCAGAAATACATAATCACCAGCCTCAAATTGCAACGACCTTCATCTTGTATCTGCATAACTCTTCTGACGGCTTTGCGCTGTGCGAAGCTTTTCTTGAATAAATTTCACTATTTCTGCACATTGTTGAATAAGTTCTGGACCCATAACCTATCTCTCTCCCACTTCATGCTAGTTTAGCGGTGATCTACATGGTCTGCCATATAAAGCTTTATACGGTGCCATTCCAATACTTGAGTGATAACTGTTATTATATGCAAATTCAACTAAGCCCAAGTGGCGCTCCCAAATACCTCCCCATACTAGGTAAAAAGCTCTCAACATATCTTCAAGTGTCTGGATTGTCCTTTCTGTCTGTTCATCTGTTTGCGGATGATATGCTAAACTATATCTCAATTCTGTACCAACTACCCTCTGCAAACTCCTCCAAAAACCTGAAGTGAACCGGGGATCTCGGTCTGAAACTATAGTGACTGGAATCCCGTGCAAAGGCACAATCCTTTCTACATACATTTTAGCTAGTCTGTCCACTGACCATGACATGCTAACTGGTAACAATCTGCAAACTTTGGTCAATCTGTCCACAAAGACCCAAATAGCATTATGACCTGATGACTTGGGTAAACCAACTATGAAATCCATTGCAATATCATCCCACTTCCACTGTGGAATGGGTAATGGCTGCAATAATCCTCCTGGTCTTTGGTGCTCTGCCTTGATTTGCTGACATACTGCACATCTCGTTATGAACTCTGCAATTTCTTTCTTCATATGCGGCCACCAGAAGTGTTTCTTCATGTCTTGATACATTTTTTGTGCTGCCTGGATGGATAGTATATCTTGATTTGTGAGCTTCTTCCAAAACTTTTTTTCTAATCTCTGCATCAGGTGGAACATATAATCGGCCCTTGAGTCTGACCACACTGTCATCCCAAAAGTCACTTCTTCCATTCTCATAATCTCAGCTAAGTTGCTATATGCTTTTTATGCCTCTACTATCTGCCAATATAAAGAAGGCTCCACTGCACTAGTTGCTAATATTGCTCTTCAATGGCTGCTTGGCACATATAATGAATTCTCTGCAACGTCTTCATACAATTTTCATTCTCTTATCATAAGTTGATTCATAACCGCTTTTCTGCTCAGTGCGTCAGCTACTACATTTGCTCTTCCTAGATGATAGGCTAGACTGAAATCATAATCTTTTAAATATTCCATCCATCTGCGCTGTCTTAAATTCAAATCTTTCTGAGAGAAAATATATTTTAAACTCTTATGATCAGTAAAAATTTCAAACCTTTCACCATATAAATAATGCCGCCAAATTTTCAATGCAAACACAACTGCTGCCAGCTCTAAATCATGGGTTGGGTAATTTTCTTCATGTTTCTTTAACTGCCTAGAAGCATAAGCTATCACTTTGCTATGCTGCATTAAAACTGCACCCAAACCCCTCTTGGATGCATCAGTAAACAACACAAATCCGCCACTGCCTGACGAAATCTTCAATACTGGTGCTGAAGTCAACCTCTTCTTTAGCTCTGCAAAGCTACGCCTGCATTCTGAGGACCATACAAAAGGAACCCCTTTCCTTGTCAGTCTTGTCATAGGGGCTGCTATCTTGGAGAAATCTGGAATAAATCTTCGATAATAACCTGCAAGACCCAGAAAGCTTCTAATTCTGACACAGTCCTTGGTTCCTCCCATTTCATTACTGCTTCCACTTTAGCCGGATCCACTGCAATACCTTCTCCTGATATTATGTGTCCCAAAAATTGAATCTCTTTCAGCCAGAATTCACACTTACTGAACTTAGCAAATAACTGGTGGTCCCTCAAAGTCTACAAAGTAATCTGCAGATGTGCTGCATGCTCCTCTTCTGACGCTGAATACACCAAAATATCATCAATAAAAACTACTATAAATTGGTCCAGATACTGGTGGAATATTCTATTCATCAAATTCATAAAAGCGGCTGGCGCATTCGTCAACCCAAATGGCATCACCACAAACTCATAATGCCCATATCTGGTCCGAAAAGTTGTCTTATCAATATCTTCTTCCCTAATTCGCAATTGATGATATCCTGACCTCAAATCTATCTTGGAAAACACCTTAGCTGACTGAAGTTGATCAAACAAATCATCTATCATGGGGAGTGGATACTTATTCTTGACGGTCACCTTATTCAGTTGCCTGTAATCTATACACATTCTCAAACTACCATCCTTCTTTCTGACAAACAATACTGGCGCTCCCCATGGTGATTGACTGGGTCTAATAAAACCCTTCTCTATCGGTTCCTACAATTGCTTCTTCAATTCTTTCAACTCTGCTGGTGCCATTCTATATGGTGCTTTTGATATCAGCATATTACCTGGCTGCAGCTCAACTATAAAATCTACCTCTCTGTGCGGAGCCAATTCTGGCAATTCTTCTAAGAAAACATCCGCAAACTCTCTAACTACTGGCACTGAGTCTACAGACTTATTATACTCAACTAAACTAACTGAGGCAAGGTACACTATACATCCCGCATTAATCAATCTTCTAGCTCTAAGTGCAGAAATAATAAACTTGGGAGTGTAAAAGGGCATACCTTAAAATTCAAACACCGCTCCTCCAGATCTGCAAAACCTGACTCTCTTTTTTCTACAATCAACTAATGCCCCATAAGCTTCTAGCCAATCCATTCCCAGTATCACATCATAATCTTTCAATGTCAATGCATATAATCTTGCTGGCATCTGATTTCCATGAATTACTACCGTGACATCTTCTAGAAAATTAGAAGTCAACAGATACCCTCCCGAAGGGATCTCTACAACCAACTCACATGGCCTTTCCTCTAGGGGATGAGCCATGCTATCCAAAAATCTTCGGAAATAAATGAATGGGAAGCACCCGGATCAATTAATACTCTAGCATTAAAATAAAAGATGGGTAATATACCTTCAATGAGATTGGATGCCTCCGCTTGAGCTCTGATAACTGCCATCACTCTGCCCCGACCTCCTCTCTGATAAGGTGCACCTCTGCCTCGCTCTGCTGGCTGCTGGATCCCTCTACCATAGCTCTGCTCTCGAGGATATGGACAATTCCTCGCTAAATGCCCTAGCTGCCCACAGTTATAACACCTGAAAGTCAGGTATGATGTAGGCTGCCTTGCTGTACTCTGCTGAGACTCCTCTGGAACCGGTGGCCTGTAACCATGACCCTACTGAAAACCTCCCTACTGAAAACCCTATAGCCTGCCTCTACCTCGGCCTCCTCCTTGGAAGAATTTCTTTATTTGCTTACCCCACTTTGCTATACCTGACGATGTAGAAGCTCCAGATGATGTCTTTCCTTTACTGATGCCTGCTGACTGCTGCGGTAGCCGGAAGCTACCCGAACCACCTGACTGCTCATGCCTGGCCCGGACGGTCTTCTCCAATATCGCCGCTCGTTGTGCTGCTTCCTCCACTGTTCTGCATATAAGGGGAATCACTGCATCTTGCAGCTCTGCTCGCAAACCTCTAATAAAGTACTCCACCATCATGTTATTGTCTGTCACCACGTATGGGGCGTGCCTACTCAATGCCATAAATCTCATCTGATACTCCAATACTGATAAATTTCCCTGTTGCAATGTTCTAAATTGTTCCCTTTTCATCTGTTGAATCTGAACCGGAAAGAAAGTATCATTAAAAACTGACAGAAATTCCGGCCATGTAATAGTCTCCTCCGCCCTGCCTGCAAAAGCTGTCTGCATCTTCAATCTCCACCATTCCTGCGTAAACCCTCGTAACTGATATGTCGTAAGAATCACCCTCTCTGCCTGGGAACACCTCATTGTCACGAACACCCTTTCAATCTCATGTACCCAATGCTCTGCTGTACTGGGTTAGGGCCTCCGTGAACGTAGGGGGCTGCAACCTCAGAAACCTCTCTACTAGTGCCGTAGGATCCTCTACACCAATTGGCCGTGCTGGTACTGGGAGTACGGGTACAAAAGGTGGTACCTCAACTCCTGGTGGTGGTGCTACTGACACTGTTGGCACCGCCTCCTCCGCAACTGGTGGTACTGCTGCCGCTGGCTGTACCGATGGCTGCTGATCCATTCTCATATGTATATCTGTTAAGCTTTCCCAGATTCTTTCTATCATACGCTGCATAGAATCCTCTCCAGACTCCTGTCTACCACCTCCCCAATCCCCTCTATCTGCCATTTCTAATCCTGCACAAACATCATTCCAGCAACACAACATACAACAAATCAATGCAAAAATCAGGTTCACTACCAGCAGTGGGTTAAAGTAAAGTAGTGGCTATGCAATCCCCGATTCCTTTATATCCTTACGGACCTTGCTCTGATACCAACTGTAGCGGTCCTCTTCGTACAGACCCGTTAAACCATTAACAAGCCTGACACGACTCCACCTCCCGCGATCGGGCCGAAGCCTCGCAAGGGATACCATTCACAAGTCCGTAGAAATATAAAGGAAACAACTTAAATATATATAAGATTGTCAATCTCACAAATATTCACATGAAATGTACATAGCCATTACTCAACAGTAACCAAACTACAACAGTAACCTGGGGCTCCAAACTAAGGAGGTATCCACGGTAGGCGTTGTACTACTCGCCACACACACACAAACCACGTGAACACCACACAAACCACGTGAAACCTCACGACAACCGCATGAATACCACGCACACACAACACACAATGCGCTCCCCGAGCGCCACAAGTGCCCATGCACCGCTTCCCATAACCATGTACAATGATATTCGATAGTTAAATATAAATGTACACATGAAAGCACACAAACAACACTCTCGACTGTGATTGTGACAGGGACACAGGTCGCCAACAGGTCGCGAGCCCCCGATATGCCGCGATGAGAAACCTTATTGCGACAAGTCGGCCTATCGCGACCTGGTTGCGACAGCCAGGTCTGTCGCCTTCACAGGCGCAAACCCTAAACCGAAATCCCTCTTCCGGATCACCCCCAAAAACCCTGCAAACTACGGTTCCGATTCCTTTTACATGCTTTAATGTGTGTCCTAGCATGGTTTCTAGTGTTTGGAAAGCAAATAACATATCACACACACCACACGCGTAGTTCACGGATCAAAACATGGGAAATCTCCCTACCTCTGCGAAGAACGCGAGGTACGAATTCCACACGACATTTCCCTCGCTCCACGTAGCGTCCTCGCGGCGGAAACACGCCAAAGCAACCTCCAAAAAGCCAAATCGCCCTCGAACCCACGCACAACACCTCTCCCAGCCGAGCAGAGCTTGCCAAAGCTCTGTTCGGTGGAAACAAGCTTAAAACACAGCTCAAGTAAGAACGCGACATGCATCTGGGCCGCGACCTGATCGCGATGTAGGTGTCTGTCGCCTTCCTAACCCGACGTTAGCAGGTGCTGCCCCGTGCGCGACACGCAGTGCGCATGCAGACGACCACTCACGATAGCGGTTCCATAAACGCGACCCCAAGGGCCGTCGTGTTCAGAATGCGACTCACCTCACTGTCGCGTTCACAGATAGTGAACCAGTGATGCTCCAGGCCCAAACTGCCGACCCACGAAGCCTCACAACCTGCGGTACACCTGCTACACACGTCATCGGCCACACATTGGCCTCCACAAGTGTTGTGGAATATCCCACGATCGGCAGCTCTATCTCACATGACTCACACGTAGAGATTGGAGAAGAGATTGAAGAAGGGAGAAGAAGAACACAAGAACACCATATTTTTATGTGGTTCGGAGGCAACACCTTCCTACGTCCACGGCCATATCAGCGATTTAATGCTATATGTCAGGAACATCATAGTACAAGGAGAATCCGCCCCACTTTATATATTGGGAGGTTAGGGCACCATAATCGAGATTTACAAGGACAATAATGCCCTTCACTTAGAAACGCAGAGTCACCTGTCCTGGGGTGTGAGAAGTCGAATGCCTTGAGGACTTCGACTGCCTTGGGTCTTGAAGTCGACTACTAAAGTCGATTGCCTTAAAGTCGAATGCCAAAGTCGACTGCTGAAGACTTCGACTCATTCTCCTTTGTAAGCCAAATTTAGCTTCCGGGGGCGCTGCCCCTGGAGACCCCCGCAGGAGGCGCTGCCCCCCTTGACCCCCTGCAGGGGGCGCTGCCCCCAGACCCCCCGTGACCTGACCGCGCAGGTCGATCCGTGACTCTGAACCGGTCCACATTGAGAGTTCAGGCTCCACACTCTAACAACAAGCACGACACAAGGATCCGAATGGTCGGAACGTTACAGGGTGAGCCTCACAAGTCACTGGCTCAGTAGCGTAACTCCCCCAAAGCAGAGAAACACAATATAAATAACAAAGCTGTAAAGCATTTAAATGGCATAACCACCTATGCGTGATGCTACAAATGTAAGTAAATAAACGACAAACCACGTACACGTGTACAAGCTACAGAATGGCACGCCGTACACGAGTCATGAGAACTGGTTCGCGACACTAGCCACAGACCCAGACAAACAACACAAGTCCACCTCTCAGTCTTGCAGCCACGGACGAAAGGTTCAGCTGCCGCTCTACCACAACAAGACAAGAACTGTGGAGACAACTAACACCACACCTATAGGCTACACAGCTGTAGGCCCAAGCTTGACATCTTTAGGGACTCCGGCCGAGAACCCCAAAGTGAGGCACTAAAAATAGGACTAGCTGGGGACCAGTACATCTACTGGTGTCCATCCCCCAACCAAGAGTGAGCTATAAGCCACCGCACACCCACAAACACGTGTCGCTGCCCATTGTCGTCTTTCCCACAGCCGAACGTACAACTCAAACTCAGGAGTGAGGGTGTCCAGGAAGACGACACAAACCTTGAAGGTACGCACTGTATCGGGACAAATCCCGAGCACCCAGTGCTGGAGACCCGACTGGAGAGGTAACCTCGGAAGGCGTCATGACCCGACTTGCTATGCACATATTTCCACGCAAAACCTCTCGTTAACAACCACGATACAAACCAACATGACTCATACTGTCCCTACATTGCATGGCCAACACTGCCCAAGCAATGTAGGACAGAAATTGGGTAGACTGGCCAAGGAACCCCAGAGCTCGGGTGGCCACATTCTGAAATGCGTCCAACACAGAGGTCGCTATTTGACCTAAATCACGACGGGCTTACCCTCCGCCTTACTGTCTAAATCGCAACGGGCCAGATCATCGCGTTCACATGAATCGCGACGACTGGTTCCGTCGCCTTTCAGACAACATAAACATACCCTGCAACCCATTCCAGAAATTACTCCACAAGGCCATATATGTATGTAAAGCGGGAAATAACAGTTCATATGAAACCCTACACATGGTTTCTATCATGCTTATCCAATTTCCACAACCAACACCTCAAATCCTAACCTACACAGTCTACACAAAGGAAACTAGGGTAGAATTCCCCTACTGACTGGTGAAACGTAGAACCAACGATATCCCGGTGTTCCCCGCGCTCCGAAGCACCTCCTCGCGCTGGAACCACGCCGAACGGACACCAGAATAGTCACAATCGCCCAATTTCTCCTCTGAAACCCGCAACAAAGCCTTCCCCAGCCTAGGACAGAAGCCCAAAAACACACTGTGTTTAAATCACGACGTATCGTCCCGTCGCGTTTAGAAACGTGACGGACCTCACTGACGCGTTTAAACCCGACGTCTCTGCATGCGCCACGCGGCGCGCATGCAGCGACGCCCACGTAAAAGCGGTTCAAAATCGTGATGTGGAAGGTGGTCGCGTTCATGTGAGAATCACGATGTCTGGTTATGTCACGTTCTTAATGAACCGACAGAGGCTTGTTTAGGCTGGAAACTCCAACCCACAAGCCTCCCTTCCTATCAAACCAACCTATGTAAACACATGTAGACCCACATGGTCTACCAATAGGCCATACATTGGCCTCCAAACCCGGTAAACCTCGATCCGAACATACTAGATATTACATTACTATCACCTAAAAAAAATTTCGTCCTCGAAATTAAAAAGATAAGCGTAAACACAGTTCAACATATATGCAACTATCACCTAAAAAGAAATTAACGCTTACTCAAACAAGTATGGATACGTCTTGTACATTTCATCGGCCAACTCTTAAGTGTCTTCACCACCCTGCCTGTTCTCCCATATGATCTTTACTAACTCAATGTCTTTATTTCTTAACTTTTGTGTTTGGCGGCCTGTAATCATCACGGGATACTCCAGCATAGACATATCCGGCTTCAAATCACAAACCCACATATCTAGGACTCAACTTGCCCTTCTTGCTGAACCTCATCACACCTTTAGTTGGAGAAACTCTTATGAACACATAATCACCAACCTCAAACTGTAGAGGCCTGCGCCGTGTATCTGCATAACTCTTTTGCCTGCTCTACGCCGTTTGAAGCTTTTCCTTGATGAACTTAACCATTTCCGCACATTCTTGCACCATTTCCGATCCTATCACCTGTCTCTCACCCACTTCATGCCAATCCAGTGGTGTTCTACATGGTCTTCCATAAAGTGCTTCATATGGTGCCATGCCGATACTTGCGTGATAGTGTTGTTGTAGGCAAATTCAACTATACCTAAGTGTTGCTTCCATCCGCCTCCCCAAACTAAACAGCAAGCTCACAACATGTCTTCAATAGTCTGAATCGTTCTCTCCATCTATCCATCTGTTTGGGGATGGTATGCCGAACTGTACCTCAATTGTGTGCCAACTACTCACTGCAAACTCCTCCAAAAACCTGAGGTAAACCTGGGATCTCTGTCTGAAACAATGGTGACGGGGATGCCATGCAACGGCACAATTCTATCCACATATAACCTGGCCAACCTATCCATTGCCCATGACATACTTACTGCTAATAACCTGCATACCTTTGTCAACCTGTCAACAAAGACCCAAATGCCATTATGTCCTGACGTTGTTCTGGGCAAGCTTGCAACAAAGTCTATTGCTATATCATCCCACTTCCATTGCGGTATCGGTAAGGGCTGCAACAAGTCACCTGGCCTTTGGTGTTCTGCTTTAACCTGCTGGCATATCAAACACCTTGCTATGAATTCCGCTATTTCCTTCTTCATACTTGGCCACCAGAAATATTTCTTCAAATCTTGATACATCTTTGTGCTTCCTGGGTGAATGGTATACCTAGATCGATGTGCTTCCTCTAACACTTTCTGCTTTACCCCAGCTTCACTTGGGACATATAATCGGTGCTTGAACCAGACAACACAATCATCATCTATGGTGACATCCTCCATCTTCACAATATCAGCCAAGTTCTCATCTATTTTTTGGGCTTCCACTACTTGCCAATACAAAGAAGGTTCCACCGTGCTATTGGCTAACACTGCTCACCGTTGGCTACTTGGAACAAATAGAGAGTTTTCTGCTACATCTTCATACAACTTCCATCCTCTTATCATCATGTGACTCATCACTGCTTTTCTGCTCAATGCATCCGCCACCACATTAACTCTACCCGGTTGATATGCCAAGCTGAAATCATAGTCTTTCAAGTATTCCATCCATCTTCGCTGCCTCAAATTCAAATCTTTCGGTGAGAAGATATACTTCAAGCTCTTATGATCCGTGAAAATCTCAAACCTTTCACCATACAAATAATGTCGTCATATCTTCAATGCAAATACAACTGATGCTAATTCCAAGTCATTGTAGACACGCAAATTTGGCTCCACCGCGGGCAAATTTCATGTTGCACCATGATGCCACATGGCCCTCTTTTTGCCTCGCAAGAGTGTTTTTTTCTCAATATTTCTGGATCTCACCCATTCTTTCTCGATGCTTCCCCTTCGTTTCAAATGTGGTTCGGGGGGCAGCGCCCTTGGCGGGGGTCTCCAGGGGCAGCGCCCCCGGAAGCTAAATTTGGTTCACAGAGGCCCATGAACAACTTCATTGAAAGGCGTCCAGACTGGCGGATGCGATTCAGGAACCTTGTCGCATCGGCCATGCAGGACGCGACCATAAAGGCGTCGTGCATGGCAGACGCGTTCATGTTTAATTGAAATTGTGTCCAATTAGTTGGACGCGGTTCAAAGTAAAAAAGGTTATGCCCCCCAAAGTCATCGAACCGTTGTGCAATCATGACAAATCCCTGAATCGCGTCCTTATCAGTAGACGCGATTCAGAAGGTCAAATCCAAATGTCACGTCAGCAAACAGTGCGTGTATGAGTCAGTTGCCTTGGAACCACCCATATTGTAATCGCGTCTGGGCGGCCCGCCACGATTCAAGTCACGGCAGCCTGGCCCGACGCAATTCTAAAGCATAGCCGAGGCTACTCCGTCATCCGCCCGTCACATCGGTTTGACTTTCTTAATCGCGGCCTACCGCCCGGACGCGATTCAATTCATAATCGCGGCTTTTTGTTTGGACGTGATTCAAGAATCTGTTGCCTATAAATTGGACCCGAGGGTCATTTGTTCAGTGGGGGTTCTACGAAGCGGCGAAGCCCTACCGGATTCTCACTACGTCGTCCGACCTTCAACTTCCTCCATCCTCCGTCGTCCACATACCCCGGAGCGAGTCACTGACGTCCTCCTCCTCTACATCCTCCGTCGTCCAACCGACAACGCCGCCACGCTATTCACCATTTGGGGAAGCACCCCCTCCCCTTTCTCTCTTTTACCTTTTTATTTATCTCCTCTGGCCCCCACGTGGCCATCCTTTACTTTTTTTTACATATACACACACGCATGCATACACACACACACCTATTTCTTAGGGGTTTAAAACCACCATCCGGTGAGTCCTTCCTATTTTACTCATTTCATTTATGTGTTCGGGATTCGGTACTACAAGCCTCATTTGGCTAATCCCTATTTTTATTTGTCTTTTTTGCAAGGGTAATCAAACGGAAAACGCCCTCTACTGCGGCCGGCCGTGTTCGTAGAGGAAGATAGGACCTACATCCCCCGCGCAATCTCCCCGCTAAAAAGGTACGCTCGCGATCACTCCTTCCATCCCGCACCCCTCGTCGTGCGTCTCCATTCGGCACCCTCGCATGCCTGGTGACCACGTATCTTTTTCTTTATTTTACGCTTTTCACACTCCATATCCACACACCACACATTCCACGCACATTTCGCAAACCATATTTTTATATTTTTTATCACCACCCTCTTTGTGGATTGTTCTTCGTCTCCCCTAAAAAGGGAATGAAAAACACATCTACAGTCATGTGTGGGGCAATTCTCTTCATGTCGCTTCAATTGCCTGGATGCATATGCCACAACCTTTCCACGTTGCATTAACATCGCCCCAAGTCCTCTCCTGGATGCATCTATGTACAACACAATACCACCTTGACCTGACGGTATCTGCAATATAGGAGCTGAAGTGAGCCACTTCTTCAATTCCATAAAACTGCGCCAACAATCGGATGACCATACAAACGGTACACCCTTCCTGATAAGCCTTGTCATTGGTGCTGCAATCTTGAAGAAATCTTGAATAAATCACCTGTAGTAACCTGCCAAGTCAAGAAAACTCCTAATCTCTGGCACTGACCTTGGTTCCTCCCATTTCATGACAGCTTCCACCTTAGCTGGATCCACTGCAACACCCTCACCTGAAATAACATGCCCCAAGAACTTCCTTCCTTCAACCAGATTTCACACTTACTGAATTTTGCAAATAACTGGTGCTCCCTCAATGTCTGCAATATAACCCTCAAGTGAGCTGCATGTCTTCTTCTGAGGCTGAATATACTAAAATATCATCTATGAAGACCACAATAAACCAATCTAGGTATGTGTGGAAAATTCTGTTCATCAAATTCATAAAAGCCACAGGTGCATTGGTTAGCCCAAATGGCATAACCACAAACTCATAATGTCCGTACCTTGTTCTAAATGTCGTCTTGTCAATGACTTCTTCCAGAATCCTCAACTGGTGGTATCCCGACCTCAAATCTATCTTGGAGAACACCCTTACTGATTGCAATTGATCAAACAAGTCATCAATTCGTGGAAGTGGATACCTGTTCTTTATTGTGACCTGATTCAACTGGCGATAATCAATACACATTCTCATACTGCCATCCTTCTTTCTTCCAAACAAAACCGGTGCTCCCCATGGTGAATGACTAGGCCGAATAAAACCTTTCTCAAGCAACTCTTGCAACTGCTTCTTCAACTCTTTCAATTCTGCAGGTGTCATTCTGTACGGTGCCTTGGAGATGGGCATACTACCCGGCTGCAACTCTACTGTGAAATCCACCTCTCTGTGTGGTGCCAAGTCTGGTAACTCTTCTGAAAACACATCTGCAAACTCTCTAACCACTGGTACCATATCTACTGTTTTGCCTGCCTCAACTAAGATAACGGATGCCAAATAGGCTACACACCCTGCATTAATCAATTTCCTAGCCTTAAGGGTAGAAATGATAAATTTAGGGGTATAGAATGACATACCTTGAAACTCAAATATTCTGCCTCCTGGATGGCTGAACCTTACTCTCTTCTTTCTACAATCTACAACTGCTCCATATGCTTCCAACCAATCCATACCCAGTATCACATCATATTCTTTCAACTGTAATGCATACAATGTGGCTAGCAACTGACTACCTTGGATCATAATAGGAACCTCATCCAAATGGCATGTAGTAAGCATGAAATCCCCATAAGGGACCTCTACTACAAGCTCACACTGCCTCTCCTCAAATGGATGCACCATACTATCAATGAAGTCTTCAGAAATAAAAGAATGTGATGCACCTGGATCAATTAATGTTCTAGCAGAGAATTCAAGAAGCGGTATAATACCTTCTATCAGATTCGACACCTCCACTTGAGCCCTTATGATCGCCATCACTCGTCCTCGTCCTCCTCCTCTCTGGTAAGGTGTGCCTCTACCTCGCTTAGCTTAAAACTATTATTGCTGCTGTGGTACTCCTCTACCATAGCTAGCTCTTCTAGGATACAGACAATTCCTCACCAAATGCCCCAACTGATCACAATTGTAACATTTAAATTCTGCAGGCTGCCTTGCTGTACTTTGCTGGGACTCCTCCACTTCCGGCTTATAGCCTCTACCTTGCTGAAATCCTTGCTGCTTGCCGCCTCCTCGGCGTCTAAATATCTTCTTTAACTTGTTTCCCTACTTGCCAAGGCCCGATAAAGAAGCTCCTCTTGAAGGTCCCTTGCCTTTACTAACACCCAGTGATTGCTGTGGAAGTAGGAAGCTACCTCCACTTGATTCCGATCCACTGGACTGCCTTGCTTGCACTGTTCTTTCTAGTATTGCTGCTCTTTGGGCTGCCTCCTCCACTGTCCCGCACATCAAAGGAATCACTGCATCTTGCAATTTCGGCCTCAACCCCTGAATAAAATACTCCACCATCATTGCATTGTTGGTTACCACATAAGGTGCATACCTACTCAAGGCCATGAACCTCATTTGGTACTCCAACACCAACAAATTTCCTTGCTGAAGTGTCCTAAATTACTCCCTCTTAGCTTGCTGAATTTGCACTGGAAAAAAGATATTGTTGAATGCTTCAAGAAACTCAGCCCATGTGATGGTATCCTCTGCTCGTCCTGTGAATACGGTTTGCATCTTGAGTCTCCACCACTCTTGTGTAAATCCTCTCAACTGATAAGGAGCCAGAATAACTCCATCCGTCTGTGGACACCTCATGGTAGCAAATACCCTCTCTATCTCATGCACCCAATGTTCAGTTGTGTATGGATTCAGATCTCCTGAATACGTAGGTGGCTGCAACCGCAGGAACCTTTCCACTAACATCGTGGACTCCTCTACACTTGCTGACCTTGCTGGTACAACTGAAGGCATAGGTACTACATGTGGTACCTCTGCTCCAAACAGTGGTGCCAAGGGTGCCGACACTACCTCCTCTTGTACCGGTGGTACTCCTGCTGGCTGAACCGGTGGCTGCTAATCTAGCCGTGTTCGAATTTGAGTAATACTATCCCATAACCTCTCTATCATTTGATGAGTGGTCTCCTCTGGATCATCACCACCACCTCCCCAATCTCTTCTATCGGCCATTTATAAACTTGCATACAAACCATTCCATCCACACAACACATAAGCATATCATTAGAAAAATAGGGTCAACTACCAGCAGTAGACTATAGTAAGGAACATACTATGTACATTTCTTATTTCCTCATATTTACACGAACCTTGCTCTGATACCAACTGTGACAGTCCTCACCGTTCAGGTTCGTTAACCCAATAACGTGCCCGACACGACTCCGCCTCCCACGATCAGGCCGAAGCCTTGCAAGGGATATTAACCACACATGTCTATGAAAATATAAAGAAACACATTGAACATATATAAGATACCATTTCTCACATATATTCACATAAATGTACATACTCAGTTCCATATCATAGTCATTTAAACAAGTACAACAGCCCGGGACAAACCCCCAAGGCTCCACAAGTAAAAATATTACTCTGCTGGTGGTGAGGGCCCGACTCCACTATGATGCCGACCGGAACTAGAAGAGGGACGTGAACCCTCCTACTCTTCTTCACCTAGAAGAAGAAGGGGTGAGCCTCACAAGTCACTGGCTCAGTAGGGTAACTCCCCCAAAGCCGAGAAACACAATATAAATAACAAAGCTATAAAGTATTTAAATGACATAACCACATATGCGTGATGCTACAGTTGTAAGTAAATAAACGACAAACCACGTACGTGTGTACAAGCTACAGAAGGGCACGCCATACACGACTCACGAGAACTGGTTCGCGACACCAGCCATAAACTCAGACAAACAACACAAGTCCACCTCTCAGTCTCACAGCCACGGACGAAAGGTCCAGCTGCCGCTCCACCTCAACAAGACAAGAACTGTGGAGACAACTAACACAACACCTGTAGGCTACACAGCTGCAGGTCCAAGCCTGACACCTTTAGGGACTCCGGCCGAGAACCCTAAAGTGAGGCACTGGAAATAGGACTAGCTGAGGACCAGTACGTCTACTGGTGTCCGTCCCCCAACCAAGAGCGTACTACAAGTGACCGCACACCCACAAACACGTGTCGCTGCCCATTCTCGTCTTTCCCTCAGCCGGACGTACAACTCAAACTCAGGAGTGAGGGTGTCCAGGAAGACGACACAAACCTCGACGGTACGCACTGTACTGGGACAAACTCCAAGCACCCGGTGCTGGGGACCCAACTGGAGAGGTAATCTCAGAAGGCGTTATGACCCGACTTGCTATGCACACATTTCCACGCAAAACCTCTCGTTAACAACCATGGTATAAACCAACATGACCCATACTGTCCCTTCATTGCATGGCCAACACTGCCCAAGCATTGTAGGATAGAAACTAGGTAGACTGGCTAAGGAACCCCAAAGCTCGGGTGGCCACATTCTGAAATGTGTCCAACACAGAGGTCGCTATTTGACCTAAATCACGACGGGCTTACCTGTCGCCTTACTGTCTGAATCGCGACGGGCCAGGTCGTCGCGTTCACATGAATCGCGACGATTGGTTCCATCGCCTTTCAGACAACATAAACACACCCTGCAACCCATTCCAGAAATTACTCCATAAGGCCATATATGTATGTAAAGCAGGAAATAACAGTTCATATGAAACCCTACACATGGTTTCTATCATGCTTATCCAATTTCCACAACCAACACCTCAAACCCTAACCTACACAGTCTACACAAAGGAAAATAGGGTAGAATTACCCTACCGACTAGTGAAACGCAGAACCAACGATATCCCGACGTTCCCCGCGCTCCGAAGCACCTCCTCGTGCTGGAACCATGCCAAACGGACACCAGAACAGTCACAATCACCCAATTTCTCCTTCAAAACCCGCAACAAAGCCTTCTCAGAATGCACTGTTCAGCCTAGGGCAGAAGCCCAAAACACACTGTGTTTAAATCGCGACGTATCATCCCGTCGCGTTTAGAAACGCGACGGACCTCACTGACGCGTTTAAACCCGACGTCCCTGCATGCGCCACGCGGCACGCATGCAGTGGCGCCCACGTAAAAGCGGTTCAAAACCTCGACATGGAAGGTGGTCGCATTCATGTGATAATCACGACGTCTGGTTACGTCGCATTCTTAATGAACACGACAGAGGCTTGTTTGGGCTGAGAACTCCAACCCACCAGCCTCCCTTCCTGTCAAACCAACCTGTGTAAACACATGTAGACACACATGGTCTACCAATAGGCCACACATTGGCCTCCAAACCCAGTAAACCTCGATCTGAATGTACCAGATATTACACAGAAGGCCAAGGCTAGGTTCGCACTGGAACCTCACTGCTCAACCATCACAAACTATCCACAGGTGCTAAAATGCGACGAACACAGGCGTCGCCTTTCAAATCGCGACGACCTGTCCAGACGCCAATCAAATCTTGACGCGACAAGGCCCAGTGTTGTGACATAATCGTGACGGCCCGATACATCGCCTTTAAGCCCAACCTGATAGTCGGAGTTCAAATCACGACGACACAATGCGTCGCGATATTGCAAGTCGGTTAACACACTTAAGAATGCAACGTACCAAAACGACACGTTCATGACCACCAATAACCATTAAACAATACTAATATAAATGCGACGACCTTAATGGTCGCGTTTACATCAATCGGAATAGCTCAACAATCGGAAACAGAAACGCGACGTCTTACTACGTCGCGTTCATACCATGAACGCAATGGTTAAGCGCGTCGCATTTCAAACGCGATTGTGGAGTTAGCTGCACAGCTGAACCCCACCTTCTCCACAGAAGAACCAACACACAAACGATACAAACAACATAATAAAGCATTAAATGGGTTATCACCCACACATGCCTCCACCCTTTTAAACCCTTTCAAACAAAATAACACAAGTAGGAAGTCTCCCTACCAACTGAACAAGCCCGAAGAACATGAAGAACACCTCATCTCCGGCGCACCCACGCTCCGGACGCCATCCTCACGTGGACCCCGCGCCACACGAACCACCAGACGTTAGAAAACGTCGCAGGAGACGCCGCAGCAGCCTCCCCCATCGCCGGACAGAGCTCCCTCTGCTCTGTTTAGGCAAAACAAAGCATTTAAGTCACATTCAAAATCGCAACGTAGCCAGACGTCGCGTTTAAGAGTTAAACGCGACGACCCTGATCGTCGCCAATCAGAACCCGGCGTGCCACGCGTCACAAAGGCGGTTCTGTGAATCACGACGTAGTAAGCCGCCGCGTTTTAAAACACGATGACATGCCCTGTCGCGTTCATAACCAGTGAACCTATGGGCTAAATGGGGTGAGAGCTAAAGCCCATAACGCCCACACACTGCATGAAAGCCACAAACAAGGCCCAATGACCACCTCTTGGTCATGGGCACCACTCCAAAACCATTAAACACATATCCGAAAAGATCGCATCACTACAGCCAGCCCCACCAATCCACTCAGCACTAGAGCAACAGGCGGAGTCATCCCGACGGTCGCAACCAGTCCCCTCGGCCTGTCAAGTTTCGGAGCACCGCGAAGCATCTGTCTGCAGGTCCCATCGATCCGTTGGATGCCAGAACACCAGGTTGAGTCGCCATGCAGGTCTGTCGTGGCTCTGCTACCTCCGCGTTCAGTCGTATGTGCAAATTCCCACGGCTCTCGACGGGAAGGCACAACACATTCTGACCCTGAACTGGCAAGGAGGCTCCAACACGTCGTAGACCTGAAGCGACATATGGAGGATCGCACCCGCCGAATGGACGCCATAGTCCACTGAGTAGAAGGCAAGGCACCAGTGAATGATGACCTGAACTTCCATTCCCCCTTCGCGATGGAGATCCTGGAAGGGTGGGTATCGCCGAAGATGCCTCTGCCCTCCATATGATGGCACCACTGACCCGCCAGATCACATCCACAGGTTCGAGTCGCACAAGGTGTTCCACAGAGCATTAGACGCAGCAAAGTGTCGGGCCTTTCTGGCCACCCAGAAGGAGACTACGAGGGCCTAGTTCAAAACCCTCCCAGCAGGCTCCATCACCTCCTTCCACCAGCTGAAGAAGTTTTTTCGCAATAACTTCCTAGATGGAAGGTCACAGCCCCGTACAGTGGCCTCTCTGCTAGACATGCGGCAAAAGAGGGGCGAAGCCCTCTGGAACTACGTGAAGAGGTTCTAGAATGAAGCCTTGTGCATCCCACGTCTGGATGTCCCTCTCGCCACCAGTGCTCTCATTCAGGGCACACACGACGAGTTCCTCCAACGAACACTAGGGGTGCAACAACTGACGATGCTCGCAGAACTCTTGTCAACCGCCTAGTGCCATGCTGCATGCGAGGAGAGTCTTGTGGCTAGCCGAGCTGACCAAGGCGACCTGATAGATAAGAAGAGGCCTTCTGACAATGGTTCCGACCGAGATCGGAAGAGGGGACGTCGCAACGGGGACTCTCCGCGTAGGCCATGCCAGTTCACCGAATATACCCCCTCGTGGTAGCTCCGGAACATATCTTAGCCGAGATCCGGGACGAGCAGTATGTTCAATGGCCAGCCAACTCAGATCCCCGTAGACGCTACCCCGACAAATATTGTTGCTTTCATCGCGACCATGGCCATGACACCTCTGAGTGTCACCAACTCAAGGATGAAATTGAGTCCTTGATCAAGCGCGACTATGTCAGACGATATGTGCGTCGTAACGAAGACCGCCCGAGACACTGAGAGAGGACCCCAAATAGCCCATTAACAATGAACCAAATGGCCAGGAGATCAACGTGATCGCAGGAGGTCCAAGTGCAGGAGGAGAAAGCAACCAAAATCGGCACAACTACACTCAGAGAGTACATTAAGTGGAGCGGTCCCCTGCACCGCGACCTGCGCTATATCCTCTTGGTCCAACATGCGTACAGTCCGGGGAGGCCATCACATTTTCGAACAATGACCTTGTAGGGGTTATGACTCCACATAGTGATGCACTAGTCATTTCGGCCACCATCAACCATTGTACTGTACGCCGCATTCTGGTGGATAATGGAAGTGCCTCTGATGTATTGTCTTACAATTGTTTCCTTTTAATGGATCTGAAAACCAAACAACTATCTCTGGTAGAAACACCTCTATTCGGCTTCTACGGGGTATCGGTTCAACCAATGGGTTAGATCTGTCTGCCCATCACTTTGGGAACTGCGCCAAAGAACATGACCAGAATGGTGGAGTTCCTGGTGGTAAAAAGCATGTCAGGTTACATTGCCATCCTCGGGCGGGGTCTGATCGGACGCATCAGGGCCGTCCCATTGTCCCTACACCAGAAGATGAAGTTCTGTACCCCCCACGACGTAGGAGAGGTGCTCGGGAGCCAGCGCGAGTCTCAGCGGTGCTATATTCTCTCACTAAGAGACAAATAGCGTGCAATGGAGGACCCAGTGGTCCCGTCTCCACCTGCTGAATAAGCTTCAACCAGCCGAGGAACACCCATTGAGGACCTGCTGCCAATACAGGTCGATGACGACCTCAAGCACGTCCTCTATATTGGAGCATTATTGCTAGAAGCTGAGCAAGCCCACTACAGAGAGTTCCTACTCGCGAACCTAGACGCATTCGCATGGTCGAACGACGAGCTGTCAGGCATACCTCCAGAGGTGATCACTCACCGTTTGAACCTGAATCCAAAGGTAATACTCGTACAACAAAGGAGGCCTCCAACCGAGAACGACAGACTACGATCTATAATCACGTCACCAAAAGTTGGTCAACTAGTCTCCTCCGAGAAGCTCAGTACCCAAGGTGGATTTCTAATGTGGTCCTTGTCCGGAAAGATAATGGCAAATGGCACGTGTGTGTGGACTACAAGGACCTTAACAAGGCGACGCCAAAGGATAATTTCTCTTTACCACGTATTGATCAGCTGGTGGATGCGACATCCGGGCACGAGCTCCTCAGCTTTTTGGATGCCTACTCTGGTTATCACCAGATCAGCATACATCCCCTAGACCAGAATGCCACGACATTCGTGACCGACCTCGGCCTCTATTGCTTCACCAGAATGTTGTTCAATCTAAAGAATGCCGGCGCAACATTTCAACGGTTGGTCAACAGGATGTTCGAGCGGTAGATCGACCACAACATGGAGGTCTATGTCGATGATATGTTGGTTAAGACCCTCCCAAGCAGGGACCACATCGCCAACCTAGCGGAGACCTTTGCAACTTTGCGAAGGTACAACATGAAGCTCAATCCAGAGAAATGCACCTTTGGAGTCCACTCGGGAAAATTTCTCGGCTTCCTCATATCCAATAGAGGAATTGAGGTGAATCTCGAAAAGATCCAAGCAATATTGGAGATGAGCAAACCAAAGACGATGTGCGACGTCCAGTGGCTCACCGGACACCTCGCAGCACTCAGCCAGTTCATGTCTCGAGCAACAGAGAGATCCTTTCCTTTCTTCAAGTTGCTGCGAGTCCTCAAAGGAGCCTCACCGCAAGGGGGGCAAGTGCTATGGACCCAGGATTGCGAAGCGACATTCACCGAGCTAAAGAAATACTTGATCGCTCCACCAGTTCTCTCAAAATTGGTTCAAGGAGAATGGTTGTCCATGTACCTGTCAGTCACCGAACACTCTATCAGTGCGGTCCTGATCAAGGAAGAGGCAACAGTCCAACATTTAGTGTACTACGTCAGCAAGGTACTACAAGAGGCGGAAAGGAGGTATCCCCGAGCAAAGAAGCTCATGCTGACACTCACCACGACTACGCAGAAGCTAAGGCCTTACTTCCAGGCCCATCCAATCATGGTGTTAACCGATAAACCACTGAAGCTAATCTTATAGCGCCCAGAGGCTTCCAGAAGACTCATCAAGTGGTCCATTGAGCTCAAAGAATTTGATATTGACTTCTGCTCGAGAACTGCTATCAAAGCTCAGGCTCTTTTAGATTTCGTGGCGGAATATACTCTCCCTACCAAGAAGAACCCCCCATTGGTGGATGAACCACCGTGGGAACTCTACGTAGATGGGTCCTCTTATGTCACAGGGAGTGGTGCAGGACTGGTCCTCACCTCCCCTGAAGGGCTGGAATTTCAATACGCCCTTCGATTCTGCTTTGCCGCCTCCAATAATGTGGCCGAGTACAAAGCGTTATTGTCCAGAATCAGGATGTCCAGAATCTTGGTGCTCTTCGGCTACAAGCATTCAGCGATTCGCAGCTCGTCGCCAATTATGCAACGGGCAGTTCGAAGCAAGGGAGCCACGCATGGTGCAATACCTTTAAGAAGTGAAGCGCCAGACAACTGTTTTCATCTACTTCGAAGTGGTGCACGTTTCACGAGAACAAAATGCGCAGGCGGACGCACTTACCCGATTAGCATCCTCGGGCAACGTTGCTCAGTCTAGCTCCGTATTTATCAAAGAGCTTGCCTCACTGAGCACAAAGGTAGACGTCACAGTCATAGGAGCCATCCAACCAGCCCCAAGCTGAAAGGACCCTATCCTACCTCCTCCAAGGTGAGCTTCCTTCCAGTCAAGTTGAGGCTCGCCGAGTTCGGTTGCGAAGTTATAGGTTCACCATCGTTGAAGGTTAGCTCTACCGACTCTCACTCTCCAGACCCCTCTTGAAGTGCCTCAGTCCTTCCAAAGTGACACCGGCAATCGAAGAGGTGCACAAGGGTCTTTGCGGTAGCCACCTGGGCGAAAGGACCCTAGTGCACAACATCCTCCGAGTAGGGTTTTGGTGGCCAACTTTGCAAAAGTATTGCCTGTCATATGCTAAGAAGTGCCTGGAATGTCAGAAGTTCGGTTAGCTTATCCATCAGCCTGCTGAACAACTACATTCCCTCTTAGAACCACGACCCTTCGCTCGGTGGGGAATCGACATTGTAGGACCCTTCCTAGAAGCCCAAGAAAGAAAGTGGTTCCTCTTGGTCGCCATCGATTATTTCACTAAGTGGATTGAAGTTGAGCCCATGGCCGCCATCACCGATCAGGCAACTTGGAAGTTCGTATGGAAGAACATCATGTGCCAATTCGGCGTATCGAAGGTGTTTACCACGAACAACAGAAGGCAGTTCAACTGCACATTTTTCAAGCAGAAGTGCTCGGAGCTGGGTGTCTTCAATCATTTCACCTCAGTGGCACATCCCCAGGCAAACAGTTTGGTAAAGAATGCCAACCGAACACTGCTGCATGGGATACACACGAGGGTTGAAGCCGTAGGAGGTTCGTGGATGGAAGAATTGCCTAACATTCTCTAGTGCCACTGAACAACTGCCCGAGTTGCTACTTGTGAGATGCCCTCCCATTTGGCCTATGGCATAGAAGCTGTGGTGCCTTTGGAAGCTGCTCTCCCACCGCTCTGAACAAACCACTTCGATGAAGCAGCCAACAACCGTACGCTAAGGGGAAACTTGGACAGGCTCGGTGAACAACAAAGCGACGTTAGCATCAGGTTGGTCTCCTATCAACAACGACTCGTGCAATACTACAACTCCAGGGTTTGTGAATGGTGCCTCTTCAAAGGTGGACTAGTACTACGCCGTTGCTCAACTTCGGATCCCCGAAGAGCAACCGACAAGCTCGCCCCGAAATGAGAAGGATCTTATAAGGTCATCCAGGTTCTCAGAAAAGGGACCTACAAATTATCGACCCTTAGAGGCGAGACCATACCCAGAACCTGGCATATTTCAAACTTAAAGGCTTATTATTCGTAAGAGCCTCTTGCATCTTCTTTTATCAAAAATACATTTGACTTCTCCATTTCTTTCTTTCTTATCGGTTGGGGGAGAAGGGTGTTCGGTACAACCCCGAGCTTCTCTCAAGCTTTTTAGCTCAGAAGGCTTGTGCGGTACCAGAAAAGCCCTAATTCTTACCAAGTCTCTAAATGTTTAGAGAAAAATCCGCCACACAAAGAAAAAATATGGAGAAATGTGCACTTTCATTCATTGATAAAAGTTTGTACATAAAAGGGTAGGTTACACATCAAAGAAACAAAAAAATGTGTACAAGGCCTTGGGGTCGCGCTCGGAAGGGTCGACATCCTCCGCGTCAAAAGACATCCGTCCTACCCAAAAGCTTTCGAACCAGACCCCTTCAAGGCGAGGATCCTCATCCACTGATGACAGTCCCGAAGAGCAGCTTCGAAGGCTTCACGAGCGTACTCCACTGAAGCCTGTTGACGACCCCGGCGGTCGCCAACTTCGAGGCCTACCTCGTAGTAGGCCGCACCATATTGTTCCTGTAACATCGTGAATGTTTGGATCGTAGTTTAATGGGTTTGGTGGCCCGTGTATGGCCTATTGGTTGTGTTTCTGGTGTTTGAGCATGTTGAGAGGGGTTGAGGGTCGGGAATCCAAGCACAACAAGCCTCTGGTCCGCTTTCTATAAATGCGACCAACACAAGCGTCACGTTTTATGGAAACGTGACCACCTGTGTTGTCCCGATTTACATGTCACTTTTTCGAGTGCGTGGCTACATGCGCACCGCATAGTGCATGCAGGGACGTCGGGTTTTAATTACAATGGTGAAGTACGTCATGATTTAAACTCGACCGCGCACCCTGTCGAGATTTGATTGTGATGTATTGTCGGTCGAGCCCTGGCCAAGCATTGTAAGAAACACTGCTTGGCCAAGGGAAGGATTACTGTGGGGTTTTTCGGGTGATTCGATGTTTACGACATGCGATTTGGCGTGCTACCGTCGCAAGGAGGTTGTTCAGAGCAGGAAATGCTAGAGCAACGCCGTTCTTCGCATTCATCGTATTGGTAGGGGAATTCTCCTCGTTTTGGATTGAATGGATCATGTTTGAAGTGTTTTATGCATGGAAATGGTTATGATGAGTAGAAAGCATGTGTAGGTGTTTATGTGAATGCAAATATGGGGTTTACATACCCGTACAGGGTGGTTTGTGTGATTTCTAAAGGTGAAGGCCGAGGTGGGAACCATGGCTTGAAAGGCGACGGACTCAAACGTTGCATTTTGAACGAGACGACCTGATCCATCGCGATTCAACCATTGAAATGTGTCGTCTGTGTACGTCGTGATTTGAGAAGCGACCACCCGACCCATCACATTTCTTCCCCAGATGTAACGACCCTGAGAACCCGACCCTCGGCCCACACCGAGGACCCGATTTTCGCAGTCGCTGCCCATGGATCTTGAGACCCGGAAGGGCTATAATATAAATCTAACAGGATATGTAACGGAAGTAAACGTCAACTGCTAAGCTAGAAGCGCACGCGCGGAAACAGAAAAGAGAGCGAGACCACTGCGTGCCGCTCTAAGTACAATCCCAACACACAACTAGTACAAGTAAAGGCAGGGGTTAACAAATCCCTTAGGGGCATACCCCGAGGGTGACGTACACTGAGAGGGGGACCACTGCTAGCTACAGGAACCACTACTACCTCCTCGTCTACTTCGCCCGGCGCGCGCCCTGCTGCTGAGAAGTCTTACCTGGGAAAAAGGAGGGATGAGCTTCACAACAGAAGCTCAGTAGGGACTACCAATCTCCTACTGGCTCTAACAGGCAGAAGATATATATAAGCAATTTAAATAACAACAGTTATATCTTCTACCTACGAACGGAAGTGCGGAAGCAAAGCTACAACTAGTGTGGTACGGAAGTACAACACGATCGGAAACTCCGTACAACTACTCATTGTGACCACCACACGGATAGCAAACACAGACAGGGAAAAACCCCGCCTAGACAAAGAACACTAGCTACAGAAAGCACTACCACTAGTCAACCGGTTAGGTGCGTCCACCGACGTCTTATCCTCGACCCAGGTCCAAACCTCCACGTCTCGTCAGAGTGAGGCAGGACACAAAGTAACACAACAGTAACTGTCGTAGTATGGCCGGACTACGGTCCCATGCCTGGCCTCTCTAAGCGGTTCCGGGGCCACAAGAGCGAGGCAGTGAGAAAAGGACTAGCTGGATTGTGCCGGGAAGAACTCCCCAAACGACCTCGGCGTCCCAGACCAACTACGAGAGCTCTGCAAACGACTCAACGCCGTTGTCCTAACCACCGTTTTCCCCTCTGCTCCAGAGTTTGCCTACTCGGCTGCCAACTCGAGCACGCTCGTAGCTCAGAGTACTCCCTCAACAACCTCCCGAGGACGGGGGTTCCAGGCAACGGTAACAACCTCTCTACGGGACAAGCCCTCAAGTGCTGAGCATCGGGCGACGACTAGTGTAGGACCATACTAGGGAACTAGCACATGTGCCATGGGTACAGTAAAAGAAGTGGAAACGGTGAAGACATAACAAGCACAGTACTTCGCAAGACCATAACCTGTCTCTCGGCTGTAGTCGCGACGCATCGAGCTGTCGCGACCTTATCGTGACGCCCTACCCTGTCGTGACACTGTCGCGGCAGCCCAAGCCGTCGCGACCCTGGTTGCGACGTCCTAGAGCGTCGCGATCATGTCGCGACCGGCCAGGCTGTCGTGACAAGATCGTGACCTCTATAGTGGTCACGTCTTCAGCCGAGGGGGGTTCCGGAGCAGTCCTCCTGGGAACCACCCCAACAACACGATATACACATTCCACAGGGGGAGGGGAGCATGCTCAACATATAGGAAAGCTTATAAATCATGCATACCACCCCTAAAACCCCACAAATATGGATTTACATGAATCTACACTCAATGGAACCTCACTCAACCACGAGCATGGATTCCTCACACCCCCACAACCCAAACCACGGGGAAAAGCACAATCTCAAGGGGAAGGGGAGCATGCTTAGGGCGAGAGGATCAAGGGGTCCCTACCTCCACAAGGAGAGCCAACCTGTTGGGGCCTTCACGTAGGAATGACCACCTCCTCCTTGCTCCAAGCAACACGAACACGTCCCATGCACGAACGGGACGACACCACCTCAGCACGAGCACCCCGAGCATGAAGAACCACCGAGAAAACGCAAGGGAGCTCGAGAGGGGGAGAAGAGGGAAGACGGAGAAGAGAGAGGGTGAGAGGGGGAGAATGGGGCGCGCCTTTGGTTTTAAACTGACGGCCCCCAAAACGCGATGGGGGGGGCCCGGCGCGACAACAACCATGTCGCGGCGGTCACCCCCGGCACGACCCTAAAAGCAGTCAAACCTCGAAGACCGAGAAAAACAAATGCGACGGCTGACCATGTCACGTCAATGTTTTACACACCTGACACCCGACAAAGCCATTCCAACAGAAAGGACAGTGGTCACGTCTGTCAGAAAAGCAGTCGCGACGCCTCCAGACGCCGCGACAAGAACGCGACGCCCACCCCCGGCGCGACCATGTCGCAACGGCAGGGTGTGCCGCGACACAACCATGCCGCGACGGGCTCCCCTGGCACGACCAGGGAGCCTGCCGCGACCCTGAGGAAAGAGCCAAAGGGCCCAGGAGGGCCGGGTCTTACACCAGAGGACTAAAAGCATGTTTTGTGTTATGCGGTGGTTATACATTATTGTTTAATGTATTTTAAAGCATGGAAGTGGTGCATTGGCACATGTTGTGACTAAGAATGTCGAGTTTGCATGATTTGTGTATGTGGCAAGTTGGGTAGCATGACGCCTTCCATGGTTACCTCTCGAGTCGGGTACCCCAGGTTCTTTGTGAGCTAGGCACGTGGTGCTCGGGATTTGTCCTGGTACGTGTGTGTACCTTCGAGATCTGTGTCATATTCCTGGACACCCTCACTTCTTTGTTTGAGTTGTACGTTCGGCTGAGGGAAAGACGACAGTGGGACAGTGACTCGTGTGTTGTGGTTGTGTTCGATCGCTTGTAGCACGTTCTTGGTTGGGGGATGGACACTAGTAGATGTAATGGTCTCCAGCTAGTCTTATTTTCCAGTGCCTCACTTTAGGGAGCTCAGGCCGGAGTCCTCAAAGGTGCCAGGCATGGAGCTGCAGCAGTGTGGTCTGTAGTTGTAGTGTTGTTTGGTCTCCACAGTTTGTTGACTCTATTGAGGTGGAGTGGCAGCTGGACCTTTCGTCCTTGGCTGCGAGACTGAGAGGTAGACCTATGTTGCTTGTCCGGGTCAACAGCTGGTGTCGCGAATCAGTCTTCGTGACTCATGTTTGGCGTTACCCTTCTTTAGCTCGTACTTTTGAGTGTGGTTTGTCGTTTATTTATGGAAGTTCAATTTGTATTGGTAATGTAGATTTGCTATTTAATTGCAATAGTAGTATCATGCTTAGATAGCTTCATTAATTGTTTAGATAGATGCTTTACTCTTGCTTCTATGTGGTTAACAATGTTTCGACTTTTGAAGGAGTTTCCCTACTGAGCCAGTGACTTGTGAGGCTCACCCCTACTCCTTTCAGGTGAAGGAGAGCAGAAGGGTTCTAATCCTTCTTCTAGTTCGGAGCCGCATTGTAGCAGATTTGGGTCTACTCCTCTAGCAGTATAATTTTTCCTTTCTATTATACCTCGGGGTATGCCTCAGGCTATAGTACTTTGTACTTTGACTTTTGTTGAGACTTGGCTATGTAATTATCATGTAAATATGTATGGGGTGTGCAATATTATATATATATATATATATATATATATATTCAGTGTGTTCTTTTGTATTTCCACGGATATGTGTGTTGATATCCCTTGCGAGGCATTGGCCTGTTCATGGGAGGCGGTTAACATGTTTGATCGACAAGAACCGTCACAATTGGTATTAGAGCAAGGTTCGTGTAAATATGAAAGAACAAAAAGATTTACATAGCCCGATCTCTACTTTAGTACATTGTTGGTAGTTGACCCTAGTTTTGTATTGATTTGTTAGTATGTTGTGTGGTTTGGAATGTTGTATGTGCAGGATTTGAAATGACTGACATGAGGGATTGGGGAGGTGGTACAGATGAGCCAGAAGAATCTACACATCATTTGATTGAGAGATTATGGGAGAGTATCACAGAGATACGGACGAGGCTAGATAAGTAGATTCCAGTTCAACCAGAAGTAGTAGCACCTCAGGTTGTTGAGGAGGCGACACCAGTACCAGTAGCACCACTCCCGCCACCACCAGGAGTCGAGTTACCACCAGTTGTGTCAGTGCCCTCGGTTGCACCGGTATGTCTAGTTAGTGTTGAGGAGCCTACTGTGCTAGTGGAGAGATTCTTGAGGTTGCAACCACCCACATATATAGGAGGTTCAAACCCGGATACAACGGAGCACTGGGTGCACGAGATCGAGCGGGTTTTTGTCACTATGAGGTGTCCACATGAGGACATAGTTATTTTATCTACATACCAGTTGCAAAGGTTTGCGCAGGAGTGGTGGAGGCTGAAGATGCAGACATCTGTGGAAGAAATCAGTTAGAAAAATCTCACGACCAAGCAGAAGGTGAAGACAAACGAAAATAGAACTCACCCCAGGCGTAGCTCAGCTTGTGCTTAACAAGCTTGTACTTGGTCAGGAGCAGCTCGGCCTTCGACACAAGCACCTTGGACAGCTCCATGGAGGCCTTGGCCACATCCTGGATCAAGAAGGGTGCATCATCCACCTTCTAGAGCGGCTCATTCACCCGAATGGGAAACCTCCATTCCAAAGAGCCGGTCCCCTTCTTCCGACCAATGAAGAAGAGGCACCCGGTCCATCCCTTATTGTTGGACAGCCGGGGAGAGAAGTTGATTTGCATCCTATTCGGCTGGTGCTTCAGGTACATGATACTATACCCTGACTGCGACGAGGATGCTAGGCTGAAGTGGTTCCAGAAGAGATCCTCCGAAGCTTGGAGTCCTCGCTTTCGGCACATGATGCAGAAGATGAAAATCATCCTCTACGAGTTTGGCGTCAGTCAGATGGGGGGGGGGGGTTGAACTTCCAAGCATTAAGCAATTCCCTAGCGATCTCCGGCACTAGCAGCCGAAATCCTGCCTCCTGGAAGTCCAGGGAGAGCATGAAGCAGCCCGCTTTATCGGTCAGATACGATTGATCCTCTCACATCAGCACGATGTCGTACTCCTCTCCGATGCGGAATCACTCACGGAGGCCGTTGAAGCACTGATACTTAAGACCCTTTGTCTTCGCAGGCGACCGTCCACTGGTCTCCACCATGGCCTTTGTAATAGTACGATCGTTCGGATCCGAGTTTATCGGGTCTACGTGTGGTGCTCTTGACCAAGAGAAGGTCAATGGGCTGTTTGTGTGGTTTCTATGCACAAGGTGAGCAGTGTGGGCTGATTATGCCAGCCCATTTGCACTGCTGGTTCACTATTTGGAATCGCGGTGGAGGTAGGCGACGCGATTCTGAATGCGTCGGCCTTGCCGGACGCGATTTTGGGATCCACCTCTGTGATGCGTGTCATTCAGTATCTATGTGGCGTCAGTTTGGGTGGACATGTTTAAAAGGTTTAAACGTGGCTTCTGCCCTGTACGCGATTTCGATCAGTGTGATAAAAGCTTCGTTTCGGCCAGACAGAGTAGAGGAGGCTCTGTCCAGTGCAGGGGAGGAGCTGTTGTGGCTTCTCCGGCGGATTTTCGGCAATTCTTGTTTTCGGATGGTTCGTGCGGCGCAAGAACCACGTGAGGACGATGCTCGGAGCGTGGGCGTGCCGTCGGCGAGGAGGTTTTGGCGTGCTTCGGCGTCTTCTACCGGTAGGGAGACTTCCTACCTTTTCATCTTGTTTGGAATGGTTTAAAGGGGTTGAATGAGGGGTGGTGCATGAGTGGGTGGTTTGCTATTGTGTAGATTTTAGGTTTAAGGTTTAAGTTTGAAATATGAAAGCATGTATGTGTAGATTTCCCGTGGAGGGGGTGGGTTCGGCCTGTGAGCTGACCTCCCTGTTTCAGTGAAAACACGGCCAGGACAGCCAACGCGTTCATGGGAACGCGTCGCGCTGAGCGGACGCATTTCGGGTTTTATCCGTCATGTTATGGGGCATTGGGGTCGCGTCTGGTTGACTCGACGCGCTTATGTGGAGACGCGTCTGTGTTGTCAGATGCGACTATGTGATGACCGTTGGTTTGACCGATTTGGGTTTAGTGGCGTCGTGTTGGGCCGACGCGACTTCGTCGCGTCACTACGGCCTGTCGCGACAGCATTTTGAATAGCGTCTGGAAGGGGCGACACAATTTGGTCGCGGCGTTTGGCCCTGGCGCGATAAGGTTCTGTGTGGCGTCCGGACAGGTCGGCACGATTTGAGAGGCATCGCCTGTGTTCGACACGATTTGGTTTTCGAAGGGAATGTTGGGTGTTGTGCAGTGAAGGTCTGGTGTAGACCTAGCCCGGGTTTGTGGTTGTTCTTTAAAGGTTATTGTAGGGTAATGTGTTAAATGGTGTGTGTTGCCATGGAGGTCACGGGGTGACCAATAACAGGCAAGGTTACGTTCCGATATTGATATGGTATGCTTATGTGATGTGTTAAGCATGTTAATGTATTAAGATATGTGTTTAATGGTTAATGTGTACAAATCTAATGTGTGGTCTTGGTCGGTCATGTGATGACCCCGTTAATGAACGGTTGTGTGTAGGATGGCTTGAAGGTCACAGGGTGACCGATGATAAGCCATTCAGTACGCTTGTATATCGTGGTTTGTGTATGTGTCGGTGTTGGTTGGCTTGGAGGTCACATGGTGACCATTGACAAGCTAAGCTCGACACTTGTATACTATGGTTTATAATAAAGAATCGTATATCGTGGTTTGTGTGCTTATCAAGTCTGGTGGTCTGGCGCCTATTCCGGAATACCTCTCTAGTCGGTTACCCTAGCACCGGGTGCTTAGGGCTTGTCTCGATACGAGAGTACCGTCGAGGTTTATGTCGTCTTCTTGGACACCCTCACTCCTGTGTTTGAGTTGTATGTCCGGCTGAGGGAAAGACGACAGGGGACAACGGCTTGTGTTTATGGGTGTGCGGCCGTTTGTAGGGAGCTCGTGGTTGGGGGTATAAACACCAATAGTAGACACTGGTCCCCAGCTAGTCCTGTTTCCAGTGCCTCACTTTAGGGAGCTTGGGCCGAAGTCCCTAAAGGTGTCAGGCTTGGGCCTGCGGGGTGTGTGACCTACAGGTTTTGGTGGTTAGTTAGTCTCCACTGTTTTTGGCTTGTTGTTGTGGAGCGGCAGTTGGACCTTCCATCCGTGACTGCGAGACTAAGAGGTAGTTCTTGTGCTTTGTTGTCTGGGTTGGATACTGGCGTCATGAACCAGTAGTCCGTTCTCGAGTGGTGGCATCGTCTCTGTACCGACTCGTGTTTGACCACTGGTTGTGGTTTGTGTGTGATCCGCTGGTTAAGGTTATAACCATGAAACTGTTAACCATTGTGGTGTGCCCTGGATGTGGCACGGTTCTATGGTTTAGTGTTGTACCTCGTGGAAGCAAGTACATGTACTCATTGTGGGTAGAGTTGTGTTGTGGTCGTACGTGAGTCCCGACCTCAGCTGGTGAGGTGAGACCGTACGTACTGTGGAGGTCTTGTGGTGTGACTCTCCACATGTTGTGTGTTATTTATATTTGTACTGTGTATTTCTAGTTATGGTTTGGTATGTGGGTATTGGCTGGTTGTTGCCATACCCGATGCTTTGTGCGACTGGTTTGCCTGTGAGACTGTAGCCTAGGCAGTGGTTTGCCAGTGAGGCTTATGGTCGAGGTGGTTTGGTTGTAGGGCGGACTAGCAGTGTTAAGCTAGTCCTGTGTTTCCCATTAGTTTCCAAAGACCGGGGTTTAGTTGGTGTGTATATGGTTGTTGTTGATTAACATGCGTGTGTGTGCATGTTATGTTTCGGCTACCCGTGTTGCCAGTGAGACCCTTTTGGGGTTGAGGTCTCTTTGTGTGATTGTTGTTTCATTGTGGGAGGTCCCTACTGAGCCAGTGACTTGTTGAAGCTCACTCCCTTACAGTTTGTTTCAGGTGTTGGCCGACGTTAGCGTGGTTGACGCATGAGTAGTGTAGACTTGTACCACCAGCAGTAGAGTAGTTGAGTCGTTTGAGCTTGTGCTCTCTCGGGGTATGCCCCAGGTAGTTGTACTCTTTATTTAGACATGTAATATTGTAATTGTGGACTATTGTACATTGTGGTTTATAGTTATATACACTTGTACTTTCCTGTGTTATATACTGTAATTGTGGTCTTTTATATTCTTACTGGACACATGTTAGAGATATCCCTTACGAGACTCTGGTCCGATCGCGGGAGGCGGATCTGGATATGGACCGTTATTGGGTATAAATATCTAGGGCCGTTACAGCCTTCCCCTCCCGTTGTGCCATTAGCGCTAGAGTCAGAGAAGGAGAAGACGAATAGGAGGGTGAACAAAGAGGAAGCGAGGAGGAAAACATCAAAAATGGGAAGACAATGCTCGAAGCAATAGAGCGTGGGGTGTTCCCACCACTTCTCTTCCTTATAAGGGGAGACGCGGAATTCAAAGGCCGAAATAGTGGTCTTGAACAACCCGCTCGAACGACTCATTTGAATCTCCAGTCGCATCACGTCTCTTCTGCCATCATGAAACAGGCACCCCGAGGAAGCCCCAGTGACATCACTAATAGTCGTACGCTCCGTCACAACCAACATCACATTTAATGAGAAGAGGGAGACGCCAGATGGTCATCTCCCCTCTCAAGTGCTCAAAGTCACATCCGAGCAGGCTTGAGAGGGTGGGGGTCAAGTGTGAAGGCCATTTCTGGCCTCTTATGTACCAATCTTGACTTTTAAAATCTTAAATAAAATAAAATTTTAATTAATAAATGTGATAAATAGAGTTAATTTGGAATAAAGAGAGAATAATTGAAATAAAAGGGAATTAAACCACTACCCAATAAACAAAAATAGAAATGGGTTGTATAAATGGCCCAAGCATGAAAGAATGGGCCCAATTGTGAAGAGCCCATCATGGGATGGGAGGTAATTTAGCCTAAATTCGGAGTTAAATATTAATAAATTAAATAAGGGAGAGATAATGCCTAAATGGGTAGTAATTATCCTAAATAGGAGTCCTCATCCCATCCTAACCTCTTGGCCATGAAATTAGGCCTCTTCCTTACCCTATTAGATGGATAAATGCTAGAAATAATGAAGATAATTATGGATTTTCGGAGTTGGAGGAGAAGATGAGAGTTTTATGACATTAGGACTCTATTAGCTAACAAAAACACCCTAATTCGGCCCTATTATCCCATATTTCGTTGCTGGAGTTCTGGGAGACGAAAGGAAATGTTGGAGGACAAAGGAGCAAGGAGGAGAAGGCTTGGATCAAAGGGGGATTTCTTCTTCTTCATCACCAAACTTAGATTTTCATTACAGCAATGAAAGGTAGGTAATCTCTCAAGCACAAATCGTGAAATTTTCACCCTAGGTAGCCCACATGATCCTCTTTGAAAGCCCTCTGGTTTTGCTCTATTTTGTTCTTCCATGAGGACAAATTAATTGTTTGAAACTCTGTCATCATCTTGTACCCGAACCCTAAAGTTTGTTTTCAATCCATGCTTGTACTCGATCTCATGCCATGTTATTATTCTCATAAATACTACATGATCTTAGCTTTCAAACGCCCCTATTTGCCCCAATTTTTATGGTGTGACCATTGCCAATTAATTCGTTGAATCATGACTGTGCATGTTTAGGTTACCGAAGATCAACCTATTCAAAGCATGCCTTACATGTATTTGTTTTCTAATTAAACATGCCCATTGTTAGATCTACATGTCTAGTTTCGTTTAAAATTGATCTCATGATTTTTGGATGTTCCTGTGATTTTATTCGAATTTTCGAAGTGACTGTTATCATGCATGGAGGGAGGGAACCCACCTAGAAAAAGGGCAAATCCCCTTTTCTGGGCTCGGGCCACCTTCTGGAGTCGCGACGGCCCGATCTGTCGTGATCTCAAAGGGGGTCGCGACACGGTGGTCCGTCGTGTTCTGAACGCGATGGGTTGACATGTCGCGACCTGGCCGGGTTGACCCATAGTGGCCGGTTCAGCAGAACACGACCGGACCTGGCGTTGCTACTTGAACGCGACAACCATATACATCGCGACCTGAACACGACAGCCGTATACGTCATGACCTGAACGCGACGCGCTCCTATGTCGCGACCTCAGTGTTGCGGCTAGAACCTAAAATTACCCTTTTAACCCTGCTATTTAAGCCATTTAAGCCATGTTTAACCCTAATTAAATATTGTCATGAACTGTAACGACTTGTTAGTCAATAATGAGTAATGTCTACATGAATTAATTAATTTACAAGCTATGTGCACAATCCATTATGCTCTCTTGATTTCTTACACTTGCACACACCTAACAATCGTGTTTGCCATTAAAATTATTTAAATTACTCAATAACGTATCTGATAATTAAGTGAAATAAATTAATAAATTCCCCATTTAATTATTTACACTTGTCTTCATTTTAATTACATGATTTGAATACCGTGATCATTGCCCTCGGCCTTCGAGCACTCGAGGCACGACGGACCCTAGTTTCTACACACTCTCTTGGCTTGGACCACCTCTTCGTTGGAAATACTCCTGACAGGACCAGAAACTCCTTGTCAAGGCCTCCATAAGTCTTCTTGGCTTTGGCGCACGTCCTTAGCCGACGAGTTGGTTGTACTCTAAAACTCGATACACCTTAGGGATCAGTACGATCCACAGCCTTAGTGTGTTTCTTCTTACCTGGGATCATGCAAGACCGTGTTCACGACATGGCTAGTGGGCGGTTGTGACTTCTACCAGACTGCCGGCACCCGACTTAGTGCTGTGCAACTGTTACTATCTATGTTTAACATTGTTTTACGATTATACCCTATCTCATCTACTATCTCGTTACTCTTCTCTGTTCACTTTCACTCTACCACTATCATCTAGTTCATCTACTACTCTCATATTCCTGGTACTCTATTTGGCCATCAAATTGATTGTCTAAGATAACAAACATGACTATGCTAGGAAACTTATAAGGGCCCAATCTAGTCCTTGGGAGGAGCACTTGAAAGGCTATAACTCGCGGGGGGTCTAATGATCTGGGTGATGGCATAACACCTAACGCATGACACTCAAGATTTAATATATGAAAATCAATCAATCATTTGTTTGTTACTTGAACTCGGGGTTGAAAGAATATCGACCATATTTGATATCGTGACTAGTTTACTTGCTATCTCGTGATATGGCCAATTCATTATCAAACTTGTGGTGTTAACTCCCGTGAATGTGCTATTGTTTCACGTTATCATGTTACATCGTTCTCTTGACTGTACACGACTACTCGTTCTAGTATCTTGCCTCATAAAGACATTAAACACCTAAAGCATGGTTGTTTTTACGAGATATTAAGTCCTACTGGACGTTATTCGCTCATCCTGCGTATTTATTTCATGTGTTTCAGGTGTGTCTGATTGGGAATACCACACTCACGAGGAGGGAAATGAGGATGAAGCTCAGGAGTGATCAGTTTCGGCAACCACTGCTTATTAGTTAGTTAGTTTAGTTCTGACTCTGATTAGTGATTGTAATAGTTATTTGATGGAATATTAATGAAGTCTGGATTTCATTTGGCATTAATCCAATTGCGTGATGGTTTGTTATTTATTCTCACTCTGTACTATTTAATAACTGTAATTCCGCTCCGATATTCCGCATCGGGGCGTTACATCTTAGGTCCATAGGCCCATCATGACCCATCAGAACCCAGAACAACGGCTATTCAGCCACGTGTCTCCGGACACCAAACAAGGTTCACCTCTATAAGCCCCCGGGCGACACCGAACATGACCACTCTAAACACCGAACATGAAGGAGCCACCGAAGATCGGACAACCTTACCAAACAGGTCCACGATTTCCTGTCCGGCATCTATAAAGGGCAATCATGAGGAACGACCCCTAACCTCCTCATCGCATTCAATGGAATGGTGCGACATGCCTCCCCACGAAAGGAGCAGCCCTGACGCAAGGTCCTAGGGGACGTCTCGAACAAACATCCTATCATCTTGGGAACTCAACAGTTGCGTCCTTCCTAGAATCATTGGAGAAAGATGTGTCCAGACCTTTCAGGTCTCCCGCTTATATAAAGAACATGTAACCTTCATGCAAAGGTACGGACAATCATCCCCTCACAATCGCCCACGCGCGAGACCACACACAAAAAGAAACCTCACCTTCTTGTCCTTTCTTACAATTATCCTTGACTTAGGCATCAGAGGGTTCTCCTGGTTCTTCAATCGGGTTCGCCTGACGTCCTCTGGTCTTGCAGGCATTCGTCCGCACCGACGATTGTCCGTTCTCAATCATCAAGTGGGAACCTGTTTGGCCCATTACCGAATAGAGAAAGACTCATACAGTAATCATACTACTTAATTTTCATATTGTACCTCACATATTTTTTTGGTTATATAGTTCAGTGGCTAAACTATTGGGAGAAATCTATCCTATTTTGTGATCGATCCTGAGGTCCACCCCCCACCCAACCCTGGTGTCCACTGCATTATAAGCGCGACACTATCATATCCCACATGACATGTTATAGTTTAATAGAAGGGAAATGCTTAATACCAACGTAGCCGAGAAATAAGGACAAGCTGACTTGTTTGAGAACGCTGGTGATTGGTGGGGCGAGGGTGTGGGGTCCGACACTATATTAATCACTCGTACGGCTGATCAAACTAATTCGACCTTGTTGCTCAGCCATCGAGTAGCGAGTGGAATTGTTAATAGAAAAGATAGAGAAATGACACATCATCCCTCACTGTTTGTCCCATGTGGACAACAACATTACTATTTCCTTTATGTCAAAAATCATAAAAATTATAGAGAAATATTTTTTTCCATGGGAACAAACTTTAGTCTATATATAATTTCTCTAAAAACTTTCCCCACCAAGGGAAAAAATGTGGTCAGTGGATTACGTAAGATTTTTATTCTCAAGAGCAAGAGAATTTTTGCTCATAAGAAAAAAATATATGTCAAGAGAAATGAAAATTTCATAACTATGGGTTATAAGAAAAATCAAATGGGATTTTTGAGAAAGTAAAATCTACAAATTTTAATATTTTTATTCATTGTAGTTGTAAAAGTATATTATTTCAATTTATTATTCATGATAATCACAATTGAAGCTATTAAAAAGTTAACTATGTTAAAATAATTTTAATTATTTTGTATACTTATTGAATCTTTTTAATATTTTATAGAACTTTCAAATATAGAGATTCTATTCTATATGGAAACTCAATCTAATTCATACAAGTGGGAAAGTAGTTTCTTTATTTATCTTTTACCAATATTTCTTTTTATTTTTTTAAAAGTTATAGTTTTACATATTACCTATTGATATTCCAAGTATCATTCTAAAATCTTAGGAATTCTTGAAACATCTTCATATCTTCAATCATTCAAAAAAAAAAACTGTACTTCCTATTAAGATGACAATTTATTCGGTGTTAAAATTAATCCTACATGAAAAAAAATCCTCCTTTAAGTTAACCTCTCTCTCTCTCTCTCTGCTCTCTCTCTCTCTCTCTCAATCTCTCTCTCTCTCTCTCTCTCCCTCTCTCTCTCTCTAGAGGGGAATTACCCCTCCAACCTATTACGTCCCGACATTTAAAATATCTATAAATGTTGCAACATGAGTGTTGGTACACGCGGAATATGGCAGCAAGCTTTCTAGAGGGGGGGGGAATAGCATTGCTACAAAAATTACAACTTAAAAGCTTTTGTTAGTGAATGTGCTAGTGTGTGATAGAGAGTAGTAGTGCAGAAGTAAATTTGAACAATCACACAAATGAACACAATGAATTTTATCCTGATTCGGTACTTCACAGAAGGAAGACCTACGTCCAGTCCCTAATCAAAATCTTAGGATTTCACTAACCGAGGTACAATCCTCTTAAGGATATACAACCCCCAGCTCCCTGCTGGTCCTCTTCCTTTCTGAGTAGGAAGGAAACTCACTTCTATTACAGGTCAAGAAGCTAACCTTCTGGAATAAACTCCAGTGTTTTGTTGGAACAAACCCCAACTTGGGCTAGGTTCTTCCCTTAAGGAAGTGCTAAGAACAGTCCCTTAGCTAGACAGAAACTGCCAGCAACCCACTGGCCTTCTCTTCACACAGAGGCACACTATATATAGTCCTACGTTGGACAGAAATCTTTCTTAGAAAAGAAAGAACTGACTGAGAGTTGTACAAGATGCACACTAACTCAAGAGCTCTCAGTCGAAAGACTCTCCCCAAATTTACAATGAGCACAAAGAGAGTGAAGAGAGGAAAGCTTGAATGCTTGAAGACTTTGAAAACTTCTGCTTTAAAGCTTCTCTTGAAAGGGCTCGAGCTCTTCTCTCTTTCTTTAAGTGTATATGGCGTTGCGGCTTCCCACATGATGTACACTCTTTGAATGATCTTCACACTATTTATATGAGCAGCTTTGAACAGATCCGTTGAAGAGATCCGTTGGAACTCTTCTAGCCGTTGCTGATCTCTTACTTTATCTACTCTTCTTCTTCTTCTTCATCTTCTTCTTCATGTGTCTAACGGATGCTAATAGTAGGTCCAAGATGTTTTGACTAGGAGTAGAATAGTCCTGCAGACATTAATGCATGGAAGAGAATGTTAGACTAGAAAAGTCTTCTGACAGATAGCCCATACCTTCTATGTGTAAGTCCATGATTTCTGCTGACAATATCTTACCTACCCTGAAGGATAGACAAGAAGAAGATCTTCAGCCAGACAGAGAATAATAAGATAGACATGTGAGGTACATTGAATTTTTAGTTGTTGCCACAAACTTTTGAAACATTGAAATGAGAGGCAATCGATGTCTCAAGATAAAAGACAATCGATGTTCAAAGAGAGTTGATGTTTGAATGTAATCCATGTTTAAGATAATCGATGTTTGAATGTAATGTCGATGTAACATAATCGATGTATAAAGAGTTGATGTAAACATAATCCATGTTTGTAAGTGAATCGATGTTTTCAATGAAGTCGATGTTGAGTGGAGTCGATGTTCAAGATGAAATCGATGTTCAACAGAAGTCGATGTTCTAACTGAAATAGATGTAAAAGCATAATCGATGTTTAATGAAATCGATGTTGCCTTAAAGATGTGAAAGCATAATCGATGTTCATGTGAAACATAATCAGTGTTTAAAGTGAAGTCGTTGTAAAACATAATCGATGTAGACTTAGAAAAAATCTAAGGAAACCAGCAGCTGTCGACAGTAGGTTGCATCTGTCGACAGCCCAGCCATTGATTTAGAAATATGGTTCTGGAAGACACATATGCTGCAGTACCTGTCACAGCTGATGAACATCTGTCGACAGCCCAACCGATCGCAGTTCGGAGTCGGAGACTAGAGTCAAAGACTGTATGATATACAATATCTGTTGTGGGCTTAGAATTTTTGAGCAACGGAAGAACATATGTGTTGGCCTTTTGGTACGGCAGCAAGCTACCTAGAGGGGGGGGGGGGGTGAATAGGTTTTCTGAAATCTGAATAGAAACTTAAACACAGAAATTAACACTTGAAGGTTTGGTTAGATTAGTGTGATAAAGAGTAGTAGTGTGGAAGCAAATAAATAATCACACAATGGACACAAGGAATTTATCCTGGTTTGGCCCTTCCCACATGGAAGTCCTACGTCAGTCCCCAAGCAACCTCTTGGGATTTCACTAACCAAGGGTACAGTCCCCCTTAAGGACACTACAACACCCAGCACCCCAGCTGGTCTTCTTTCTTTCCCGGGCAAGAAGGCAGCCCACTTCTCTTACAGGTAAAGAAGCCAACCTCCTGGTACAAACCCCAGTGCGGTTCTGCTAGACACTAACCTCTAGCTAGGTTAACAACTGGTACAAACCCCAGTTTGGTTCAGCTAGACACAACCCCTAGCTGGGTTATCTACTGTATACAGTCCTACAGCTGGACAAGGATCTTTCTTAGAAAGATCAGACTGAGAAGCTTTACAAGATAAACACTTGTGTAAAGCTCACAGTCCCAGACTCTCCCCAGATATACAATGAGCTCGGAGAGAAACAGAAGAGAGAAAAGAAAGCATAGTGCTTGAATGCTTGAACGCTTGAGATGCTTCAAAGCTTGAGTGCTTTTTCTGGGCTCAGGCTCTTCTCTTTTTCTTTGAGTGTATGTGTCGTTGAGGTTCTTCCACAGTTGTACACTCCTTCAAAGATATTCAGGAAAAGGGCCTTGCTTTTCTTCAGCTAAGCTTCTTCTTTATATGAGCAATTTGAATGGATCCGTTGAAGAGATCCGTTGGATTTCTAGCCGTTGCTCATCTCCTCTTCATTTGTCTTAATCAGACTCTGACGGTCTTCGAGGTCTGTACACATAGAAGAAAGTGTTAGCATAAAAAAAGTGTTTTATGATAAACGATGTATAGTACTGTGCTTCTGCTAATCATACTAAAATTAGTAGGTCATATCTTTTTCTGACAAGATTATGCATACAGCTTTTTGTCAGAAGATATTTGACTTTTCATTTAAGCGCCAAGCATATTTGAAATATAAAGGCAATCTGAGTTTGATCAGAATCCATGAAGAAATCGTTATGAGCATGACTTATGAAATCGTTATGTGAAGAGTCGTTGCTCATTATAAAGAAATCGATGTGATTAGTTATGAAATCGTATGAAAGCAAATCGTTATGATCTTCTGAAGAAATCGTTGTGATCAGTAAAGAAATCGATGTGATCACTTATGAAATCGTTATGGCATCGATTTTTAGCAAGTCGTTGCGCTTACAGAAGAAATCGTTGCGAACACTTATGAAATCGTTATGGCATCGATTTCTTAGCAAATTGTTGCGCTTACAGAAGAAATCATTGCGAACACTTATGAAATCGTTATGGCATCGATTTTTAGCAAGTCGTTGCGCTTACAGAAGAAATCGTTGTGAACATTTTTATGAAATCGTTATGGCATCGATTTCTTAGCAAGTCGTTGCGCTTACAGAAGAAATCGTTGCGAACACTTTTATGAAATCATTATGGCATCGATTTCTTAGCAAATCGTTGTAGCGCTTGTTACTTTGGCACTTTAAACAGAAGTCGATGTATATGAGTTAGACATCGACTTTATCATTTTAGTGCGCCATATTGCATCAATATGAGACTCAGCATTTTGCTATGAGATTGATGCGACACAGATGACAAAATATTCAATTTAAGTTACATCAGAAATTTTATTATCACCAAAATACAAGAACAAATAGAGAGTGGTTCAACAATATGTACTATCCAAATATAGTGTTTATAAAATACATTCTTCTGTGATACTATTATAGTGCGTTTGAAGATTATATATGCAGATGGATATGCACTCATTGTACGTTCAAACATATTAATGAAATGCATGAGTTTTCATATTGAAAACAAGACATGAGATAAATATAAGATTTATTTTAGTCATGAGTTTTAGTTATCACAAAACATGAGATAAACAAAAGAGTGGTTCAACAGTGAGGTATACGAAATAAAGAGAGAATTTTAAATTCACCAGACAGAAATTGTCCGACTCTTCACCTTAAAAAAAAGTAATTAATTGACATTCCTCTAAACTGAGATATTTACATGGTTCACAACTAAATTCAAAAAGTAGAGGCAGCAAGGCCTGAATACTCAACACACAATACCTGATATCTCACCTTCTAGAATTGTAGATCACTTGGGAAAAGAGTAGGTATAAGCAGTATTACCTAGTAGGATTTATCCTCTAATATCAAGAAATTACAAAAATATACATGAGTCAAACAAATTACTGCATTGGAAAGTAGAAAATAAATAGATATAAGTAAAAAAGGATGATACAATTAAGTATGTAGAAGAACTGAGCCAAGATAAAGTAATAATGATAGGAACAAATCAGTATGCGGAAGAAGAACTGAGCCATGATAACATGTACCAAACATATAATGAATGTCTGTCAATTTCAATCATATAATAATTGCTTACCAATTTCCAACATATATTGTCTATTCATGGCAGATATAGAACAAAATAAACATAAGTAAATAATAACATGTAATGGAATATCTACTAATCTTGCTTGTCATGGTGTCATGCCAAACATCCAGTAGATCTATTATCGCTCTACATAGATTAACGAATTTGAGTGCTCTTTCTGGGACTGGATCTGTGCTCAGGCATTGGTCCAAAAGATTCTGAAGATCTGAAGAGTCATACACAACCCATACGGTTATGTTTTCGGTCATTTGTTTATGTAGTAATAAAGAGTTTCAAGACTATGGTAAATGTACACGATGGTATATTGTACTGATTGCAGGTGTAACATCCCGGGTTTTTGTTCCCTTGGTGTTGTTCTTGGGATCGCGACGGATCGGGCTGTCGCGTTTTGAATGTGACGTGTTCCGTGGTGCCTTATGGTTGAGAAGGTGGCGGCCCTCTTGTCGCGTTCCTGTTGTCTATGGATGGTGCGCCACGTGTCCGCGCACATGTGTGTGAAGGCGACGTGCCAGTTGTCGTGTTCACCTGAGGCACATGCATGCATGACACGTGGCCTGGAGGCTGTCTGTCAGTCAAAAGACTTGTCGGAACTTTTGAGAAGGTGACAAGATGCTTGTCGCGACCTCAGTTCTAATGCCTTAAGGCATGCAGACCCTCCTGTCTTATTCTTTCTTCTCCTTTCTCCTTCCTTCTTCCCTTCTCGGTGGTGGGGAGCTCCCTCCTCTTTCTCAGGCTTTGGGCATGGGGAGGTGTCGGCGTGCTCGTGGAGGAGCGTTGGAGCGGCGTGGGGCGAGGAGGAGGCGGCCAATCTGATGTGAAGGGCCCCAATGGGTCTGGCTCGTCATTTCTCGATAGGGATCTCTTGCTCTCTTTTACTATCTTGAGGAGATGGATCTTGTTTTGGGCTATCCTCCTGGTGCTCGAGGCTTGCTTGTGGTTTTGCACAGGAGAATGCTTGCCAGTGGTGCTCCCTCTTTGTGTAACCTCGTCCTTGTGGTTGTGGGCGAGGAGAGGTGGTGTTGTGCCCTTTGAGCCTTTGCTTGTTGTGCATTGTGTGTGCATACCATTTCCCTTTCCTTTCTGTGGCTTGTGTGGCTTGGGGGACCGTGGGATGGCCCCATCCCCTGTGTTAGTTTTCTAACTGAGATCGCGACAGGATGGCTGTCGCGATACCAGTCAGAAGGCGACATGTATCCTGTCACATTCTAGTCGCGACAGGGTAACCATCGCGTTCTTTGTGCCCTGTGGTCTTTTGTTTCCAGTCGTGGTGGAGGATGGCTCATGTTCAAGTTGGTTAGAGGGAGGTCTCCCCAACTTGGTGTTGAACCACTTTATATTACCCTTATTTTTGGTGATAAAACTCATGATTAATTAAATATTATAAATATATTTAATATCATATTTTCCTAATAAATATAAATTTATGGCACTATCGCTTCTCGATTTGTACTAAAAAGACAAATCGATGGCTGTTCAATACACATCGATTACGGACTAAGTGCCACAACGATTTCCATACAAATACATCGTTATGGTTCATCTCATGTGAACATCGACTTTGTTCATCGATTTCACTTAAACATCGACTTTGTTGAACATATTTCATTAGAACATCGATTTTGTTCAAACAATGATTTTAGTTTAAACATCGACTTATGTTAAACATCGACTTCCATCAACATCGATTTTTCTAAACAACGACTTCAACTTAAATATCGATTTCATACATGAATTACATTGGAACATCGACTGTTTCTCACATCGACTCTATTATACTTAAATATCGATTTCCTCTGTATTTCAAACGTTTCAAATTGTCTTTGGCACCCAATGAAAAGTCAAATGCAGTTCATATGCGTAACCTACTATATCTCTGATAGAAATCTTTTTGCTTATCTCATAGGATCTCTTCCTTCCTGTCAGACAAAAAGAGTTTACCTACCACTTCCGGGTGTCAGCAGGAAACACAGAGGTATGAGCCTTCTGATAGAAACACTTCTCTGGTCTAAACAACTTTCTTCTAGGCTTGTAGACCTCGAAGACCACCAAGTGGTTGTCAGTCAAAAGAAGAAGAATAGAAAGATCAGCAACGACTAGAAGAGTTTCAACGGATCTCTTCAACAAATCTGTTCAAAGCTGCTCCATATAAAAGATGAAGCAAGGCTGAAGACAAGAGAGAGCTTTTTCTGAAGATCTTTGAAGAAGTGTACATCTGTGAGAAGCCTCAACACCACATACGCTCAAAGAAAGAGAGAAAGAGCTCGAGCCCTATTCAAGAGAAGCTTTCAAAGCATAAGTCTTCAAAGCATTCAAGCCTTCCTCTCTTCACTCTCTCTGTGTGCTCATTGTAATTCTTGCGGAGAGTCTTTCAGCTGAGAGTTTCTGGGTTAGAGTCCATTTGTAACATCGCGCATTTTTCAGATCCTCGTGGATCCTGTGTTTAGTGGTTGTGATGGCTATCGTGAGGCCAATGTGTTTGTGTGTGGAACGGTGCGTATTTCAGGGGCTTATGGGCCGATAGTAGTCGGATCTGCAGCACCCTAGTGTCCTCAGCATGTCATCGCGACAGGGAGGAGTGTCGCGTTTCTGAACGCGGCAGAGGTGGCCGTCGCATTCTGGTGACTGTCTTGGGGCATTGATCGTCTGCATGTGCGCCACGTGTAGCGCACAGAGCGGCAGGCAGGAAGGCGATGCCGAGGTCCGTCGCGATCAGGTCGCGACGACGACGAACGTCGCGTTCCCAACCGCTGGGTGTTTTTAAGAAACCCCAGCTGGACAGAACTGCAACGAGTTCTGCTCAGCCAGGGGAAGGGGAGTTGCGGTGATTCTTGCGGGAATTCGTGATGTCAGCATGATAGTGCCGTGGGAAGCTCACGTGGAGTGAAAGAAACACCGGGGGAGCGTCGTATCACATGTTCTTCGCGAGGTAGGGTGACTCCTCCCGTTTCCGGGGCGAGAATCGCATGGAATGCAGGGTTTGATCAGTTTAATGCTTTCTACACAATAGATATCATGCCTAGGAACCCATTAAATCATGAAAAACACTAATTAAGGGTGGTTTGCATGGTGTGGGTTGGTAATCCGTGGAGGGGATCCCAGATTAGGGTTTCCGACTGCTAAGGCGACGGACCCCCTGTCGCGATCAGGTGGCGACGGGCCGACCCATTGCGTTCAGGTTGTGAAAGCGACTTGTTTGTATGTCGCGTTAATGTGTTGAAGGCGACCTATCGGGCTATCGCAAACTGAAGGCGATGCAAGACCCTGTCACGACTTCAGCCGAGTGGTCTATGCATGCATGGCTCATGCGATTGGATTATCCGAATATCGTTATGCGACGTGTTTACCGATAACGAGCGGTGCATTGGCACTTGTGGCACTCTGAGAGTGCATGGTTCTTGAAGCTAGCACTTCGGTTGTGTACCTAGCTGGTACTTTGCGTAGTTGCACGGTGTTCATGCAGGCAGTGGTTGTGGTCACGTGTTGTGGACAGTTGTTACTTGAGGTTTACGTGACGTTTCACATGGTTCTGTGTGCGTGGCAAGTAGTACGACGCCTACCGTGGTTACCTCTCTAGTTGGGTCCCCCAGGTTCTCTATGAGCCAGGCTGTTAGCTCAGGGCTTTGTCCTGGTACTTGTGTTGTACCGTTGAGGTCTGTGTCGTCTGTCCTGGACACCCTCACTCCTTTGTTTGAGTTGTACGTCTAGCTGAGGGAAAGACGACAGTGGGACAATGACTCTTGAGTTTGTTTTTAGTCACTTGTAGCGCGCTCTTAGTTGGGGGTACGGACACCAGTAGTTGACACTAGTCCCCAGCTAGTCCTTTCCAGTGCCTCACTCTAGGGTGCTCCGGCCAGAGACCCTAGAGGTTCCAGGCATGGGCCTGCGGTTGTGTACCTGCAGGAGTGGTGTTTAGTTGGTCTCCACAGTTATTTGACTTTTCCACGTGGAGCGGCAGTTGGACCTTTCGTCTGTGGCTGCGAGACTGAGAGGTAGACCTGTGTTTGTTTGTCCGAGTCAGTTACTGGTGTCGCGAACCAGTCTACGTGGCTCGAGTGTGGCAGTCTCTACTTTAGCTCGTACACGTGATTGAGTTTTTCCGTTTATTTAATTACTTTGTTTAATATGGTCGGCAAATGGTAAGTATGTTTATTGTTTTAATAATCTGTGTGGTTGTGCTATAAATTGCTTGTATAGTTACTGCTTCCGTACCTGTGTATGGTTTGCTCGAGTTGGGGGAGTTCCCTACTGAGCCAGTGACTAGTGAGGCTCACCCCTACTCCCCCAGGCGAAGGTGAAGTGAAGAGGAAGTTCGTTACCGTCTTCCAGTTCGGGGCCACGTCGCAACGGTGTTGGGCCCGCGCCTCCAGCAGTGTAGCTTCTTTCCTCAGTTGTACTAGTTTACCTCGGGGTATGCCCCAGGCTTATGTACTTTTTTGTAATTTTGTTGAAATTTGGCTATGTAAATCTTGTACATTATATATGAAATGATGCATATATGTGATCAAGTGTGTTCCTTTCTATTTTTCACGAACTCGTGTATGGTATCCCTTGCGAGGCTACGGCCCGTTCGTGGGAGGCGGACTCGGATCAAGTTCGTTAATGGTCTAACGGACTTGAACGAGGCGTTCCGTCACACCATTCTTGTAAAACTCTCAACCTATTCTTTCTTTTCTAAGAAAGATCTTTGTCCAACTGTAGGACTGTATACAGTGAGTCTCTTCCTGCGTGAAGAGAAGGCCAGTGAGGTTGCTGGCGGTTTCTGTCCAGCTGAGGGACTGTACTCAGTGTAGAACCTAGCTGGGGGTTTAAGTCTAGCAGAACCACATTGGGGTTTGCTCCAGGAGGTTAGCTTCTTGACCTGTAATAGAAGTGAGTCTTCTTCCTACTCAGAAGGAAGAGGACCAGCGGGGAGCTGGGGGTTGTATATCCTTAGGGGGATTGTACCTCGGTTAGTGAAATCCCAAGATTTTGCTTGGGGACCGGACGTAGGTCTTCCTTCTGTGAAGTACCGAACCAAGATAAAAATCATCGTGTTCTTTGTGTGATTGTCTATTTGCTTCCGCACTGCTACTCTCTATCACACACTATCACATTAACTAACCAAACTTTAAGTGGTAATTTTCTGTGTTTAAGTTTCTATTTTTACAGAGAATCTATTCCCTCTAGATAGCGTGCTGCCAACCGTAGTAGTGGCGTGGGAAGAAGAAGAAAATTTGAAGGGGGCATGCGGAGGGTAAACAGAATCACAGAGAATGTGAGAGGGCTATATATAGTGGTGGCCATGCTCCTGCATGGCTGCCACGATAAGGGGGTGCAATGATGAGAGAAATCCTCATCATCCTCCGAAGCCTTCTCCATCTGCCCCCAACCCTATCTAGATAAGGATTAGCCATATTCTAACATGTAGCTACTTATCTTCTAGAACCTAAAGAAATCTTAGCTCGCAAGTTTCTTATGTAACTATGGTTACCAAATTATTACATTTACATCCCAATAAATCACAATTTGTCAAAAAGTGACAAGAAAAATTAACTCATGAATATTGTGAATATATTTAATAATAATTTTTAAAAGGTATTTATGGATAAGAAATAAGATAATTTATATGGCTGTAGAAAGAATGCACTAAAAATCCATATTGATTACAGTTTAATGTATATCTATTAAAGACTAAAATGCTACATCGATTACTGACTGAAAAACTTCCTATTGATTGGAGAACAAAGTTTCCATCAATTAGAGAACAAAGTTTTTTATTGATTGGAGAATAAAAATCTCTATCGATTAGTGTTATGAATATTCCGATTACTGAACAAATGTTTCGATTACTAAACAAATGTTCATTTCTTATTCTGATTGGTTTATAAAAGTTCTGATTAGAGAAAACCATATCAATATTGTTGTTTTATATCGATTGGTGAACACTTACTTTATCTTTCCGATTAGTGTTATGATTGCATCAATTACTATTCATATCTTCATGTTATATCGATTACTGAACATTTACTCTGATTATTGATCATATCATGAGTGTTTACATAATTCATTTAGATTTCTTTGAGCTTCTAATTTATATTTAAACTGTGTCCAATCAAGGTGAAATTTCAAGCGCAAGTTAATTATAAGTAATGCAAATTACTTGAGGATCATATCTTTCCAATTTTCTAATGTCATATGATTAGTATTAATTTTTTTGGGGTGTTACAAACACTCAGTGCCCCAAGCCCCCTCCAACATCTACTACCTATGCTCCTTGATCCTCGAAAATTGACTTGACTTAGAATCCCTGAATGGATCATATTAGCTATCAGTTAGGATATTTTACAGTCATAATAGCACAATGGATCTAGACCTGAGTCACCAACAATATTTTGCTTGTGAACCATTGGGTATTTGATTATTAACTTAAGAACTCCAAATTTATATATGGTTCTATACAGTTAGTTATTTGGACTCAATGGAAATATCACAAAGGCAGTTGTATAAATAACATGAAATCATTCATTCGTGGTATGAACCTATAGGGAGAATGCCCTATACATTTGTACTCTACGGCATAAGAGTTCACAATAAAAAGGAGTTTCTGGTGAACTTAATTCGAATATAGGGTTTCATTTAGTTAGAACATTTTAGGGTTTGACAACTCTGCAGGGGCATTGTACGAATGAGGGTCTATAGCTACGTGGAATCTGTGGACAGAAAGGTCGCAAAGTAGGTAGCTTATCCCTAATGTTATTTGGGATCATGAGATGTTGTTTGGTACTTTTCATGATTGGAAAGCTTGTTAGGTTCATTATTAGGTAATGGCTACGAATTAAGTTGAGAAGTTATTCTTAACTTAATAGATTGGAAATCAAACAAATAATTAGGCCTAAAGGGTTACACATAATAGAGTTTTGAATAAACTAGGTAGGATGATAATTATAGATAGTTACCGAGTTTTTTGTGTGAAAAATGTTAGAGTCTATAAATATACGTTGAGTCCAAACCCTGGGCCAAGTTCTAGGATTTAGGCTAGCTGCCATCCTCCTCCCCTCCCTAGCATGGTGTCCCCCCTTCTCTTTCTATCTCTCTCACCTTCTCTTGTGGTGGATGGGGGAGCTGAAGTCGGGATGTCGTCTAGAGATCATGGAGGAGATTGGTATACTTCTACGGCTCGTGAGGATATGTCTAAAGGTCAAACTCTTAAATGACTTACGACCATGAGATCTTTTCCTCATTTGTCTTCGATCATACGAGAGAATTACTATCCCGCAAAGTGGAAAAGTTCTCCTTTCGTAGATTTTATTGATTTTTATGTCCAATTTTGAACATAGATAATGCAATTTGTAAGGTATCTTACTTCTATAGCTTCGTGTCTGATACCTCACAAGCCCCCCTTGCACCACTCACCTTTTTGTATATATATCTCTCTCTACTAGGGTTGGAGGGGGGCTTCCCCCTCTGATGCCCCATGCCCCCTTCCTTACCTACCCTCTCTCCCCCTCGTTCCTTATGTCGGAGGGGGGTTACCCCCCTTCGGCACCCCTCAATCCCTTGCCCCATCTAGAGACTTGTCCCATACACAAGGAAGAGGGCAGGAGGAGAGATAATAACAAACATAAGATTTTTACATATAAAATCGTATAATTTTATTATATTGTAAATAACATCTTTTTTTTTCATGTTGTTGGCCACGCTATGGAGTACTGAGAAGGGGGGGGGGATATGAATGGGTCCAAATCAGATAGCAGAAGTTGATAAAGCAAATAACTGAAGTTAATCGATTAAGCTTACATGTAATCGATTAAGCAAGTAAGTTAATAGATTAATGCAGAAATATGAGCAATAAAGCAAGCACACAAGCTACAAAAATATATCGTAGTTCAGACTAAACTCTTTCAGCCTCCTATGTCCAGTCCCCAAGACAACAACCTTGAGATTCCACTAACCAGCCTGCAGGCCAAACCACCTGGTGCTAGCCTGCATACATGTCTTCCTCAACCTAAGAGAACCACTTAGATACAACCAGTCTTATTCATCCTAAAGGGAATACACCCAAACTCCATCTATCTTCCTCACAAGGGAGGGAAATAACCACCTAGGTTGCAACACCTAGGTTGTAGAGTATTGGCTTCTCAAATTTTGGTCGGGGGGGGGGGGGGGGTGTGTCGGAGTTGGTTAGGCCTTTGGAAGGCTTAGGTTGATATCTAAACCCCATCATGAGAATTTTCTATGTTTTAATGTGTTTTTGGCTCAATTCCCTGAATGCAGTTTCCCTCATAGGCGCATTTTAAAATGCGGTCAAGGAGGCAGTGTGATTAGGTTTGACAATTTTCCTATCACAGTTGGCTTGTGTGCCACGAATAGGGTGTGTGGCACGTGTCCTTATGTGGCCATGTGGTTTTTGAAAGTGGTTGGGTTAGAGGGCATGTTATTAATGCGCCATATCTGACATGTGCATTTTGGGTGTTGTGGCGATTGGGTTGGTGACCGCATTCTTGTCATGGACAGTAGGGCGACCACGTCGTGGTCTTAAGGTCACTCGAGAGCTCTCTTTTCTCCCCTTTATTCACTTATTCCTCTCTCTCCTCCGACCTAGAGCACCCTCCCTCTCCCTCTTCCCCTTCTCCAACGATTGACAAGGGGAGGAATGAGATGGCGATGGCATAATGCTCTGCATTAGGTTGCTGGCAACGGTGTGCAGGTGGAGAATGCGAGCATGTGGTGTCCAACTACAAGAAGGTCCCCAGTAGGTGCTTTCATCATTTTGAAGGTAGGCTGACGCTCTCACCTCATTCTATATGTGGTTCCTTGCAAGATTGTATGTAGAGATGCATGATTCGGTGAGAGAACATCCATTTTACAGCTTGTTGGGGATAAGAGACCATGTAAAGGGAGTGTGAGGTGGTTCTCAATGTTCTTATGGTGTTCGATCATGATAAAGACATTTTGAGATGATTGCGAGGATAGAACTTTTTCTCTTCTTCCTCTCCATATTTGGAGCCCCTTTGGGCGAGTTTGGGGATGAGAGAGCCAAATCCAACAGGTTCTTGTGAAACCAACACTCTGTGTGCAAATGCGTAGGGTGCGAATGTGCAGGGGCAGTAGACACTTCTTGAACGCAGCTTAGTAATAAGGCGCTCTATAGTTTAGTGATTGCAGTTGTGTTGTATGACACATCTTGAACCTGACATTGTGGAGGGCACATTCTAGGCAGTGGTTTTAAGGCCCTAGCAATGTGTTTACCTCCTGGTTAGGTTTCTTCGAGGTTCTTGAGGCTTAGTCCTATAGGATTGAGCTCTCTGGTGTACTGTGTGTGATAGTTAATTCTATGACTATATCCTCAGTGTTGAGCTGAGGTGTTCCTGCATGGTGTCTAGGTGTGTTGTGCTTGATACGTAGTACAAGAATTAGTCGATGATGCACGGTCTTCTGTAGTCTGTAGAGGAACTCTGTGGATAGTTTGCCGAGGAAGGAACACGATTGTGTTTACCACATTTGAGATGCGTGCGTACTAGAGGATATATGTGTATGTGTCTTAGTAATCCCTAGGGGTTTTCGTGTTCTGATGTTCTGTGTCGTGTTTGGTTCAAGTAGTTTGGTGCGCCATGTGTTGTCGTTTGTCGTGCTACTATGTGTAGCACTCATCAATCGCAAACTCTAGTCTTGTGTGGGCCTAGCACTATTGATGTTGCGGGGTTTGGTCCCTATGCAGTGTACACAGAAAAGGTTTGGTGTGTCTTCCTAGACCCCCCCCCCCTTTATTGTGAGCCTACGTCTGGTCAGGGGAAAGACAGTCAGAACAACATACTGTGTGTTGCTTGAGTGCACTCTATATTCTTACTTGACTCACTCTATAGGCTCCATAATCCTTAGAGGTGTCTTTAGGTTGGAGATTGCAGCCTGGATTAGCTAGTGTGTGTTGATTCCACTGCCTCTTGGTCAGTAGATAGATAGGCGTTGGTGCAGTGGTCAGATGTGTTTTGACAGTGAGATTGGGTTCCTCAGTAGTTACTGTTACTTTTGGTCTATGTGTGTGCAACATAAGTTGTCTTCCTTTACAGTTTCTACCTGTGTGGCACTTATATGGTGGTTTTGTCCACATTGGCAGTTGGAGGCCGAGCATGGTAGCGTAGTGCTTGGAGTTTTGTGGTTTAGGTGACGCAGTGGCTTCTAGTACTTGTAGACACCCATTTCTGACCCATAAGTCGAGCCAAATCCTTGTCACATCATTGATGCCCCACGTTGGCTCAACATCGTCAAGCTGGCTTTCTCCGATCATGGCATCCTTTTCATCAGTTCATCGCCCTGGTGGGTCTTTGGTCAAAATCAATCCTCTTCACCATAGCTCTCTAAGTCAAAAGTCCGGCGTTTCAAACGCACGTCATTCTGAAGGCCGCACATGGAGATCGGACACTTTGCATGGTCACATACTCAAAAGGCCCTGAAGGCGACAGCCCCCTGTCGCGTTCAAGAAGACGAACCTCGATATGTCGCGTTCATAAATAGCATTTAATTCCCTGAAAAATCACCAGAAATGACTTAAAGTCACCTTCCATGTAAGGAAGGCGACGTATCGAGGCGTCGCCACCTTTGTAGCGACCAGATGGCCGTCGCGTTCTGGATCCCATGCAGGGAATCCTTTCCGAGCATGACTTGGACACATGCCTACATGGATATTTCCCCTTTTGATCGACCAAACGCGACCAAATCCCACAAAACTCGTGGAGACCTTCCTTAAAGCCTCCTTTCCGAGTTCCAATCGCCCATGCATGGCCATACATACCCAAACCCGGACTCTTGCCCGTGATTCCTCTCACAGCCCTTCCAGGAATAATCACCTATAACTATCTCCATACTCCATCTTTGAGGCAAGGCCGGCGGCGTTGCTTCTTCTCCTGCAGAGAGCTCGAACTCCGAAGAAGAGAGCTCCCTCTCCAGACGACCAGAAACTGCCCCCCAGGGTGTTTTCTCCCCGGCTGCCTTTCTCTCTCCCTTTCTCTTCATTATTTCTCTTCTTTCATGCCCGGACCTGGCGTTGCGACTTGAACGCGACAACCAATACATCGCGACCTGAAGCGACAGCCGTATACGTCATGACCTGAACGCGACGCGCTCCTATGTCGCGACCTCAGTGTTGCGGCTAGAACCTAAAATTACCCTTTTAACCCGCTATTTAGCCATTTAAGCATGTTTAAAACCTAATTAAATATTGTCATGAACTGTAACGACTTGTTAGTCAATAATGAGTATGTCTACATGATTAATTAATTTACAGCTATGTGCACAATCCATTAGGCTCTCTTGATTTCTTACACTTGCACACACCTAACAATCGTGTTTGCCATTTAAATTTATTTAAATACTCAATAACGTATCTGATAATTAAGTGAAATAAATTACTAATTCCCCTATTTAATTATTTCACTGTCTTCATTTTAATTGCATGATTGAATACCGTGATCATTGCCCTCGGCCTTCGAGCACTCGAGGCACGACGACCTAGTTTCTACACACTCTCTTGCTTGGCCACCTCTTCGTTGGAAATACTCCTGACAGGACCAGAAACTCCTTGTCAAGGCCTCCATAAGCTTCTTGGCTTTGGCGCATGTCCTTAGCCGACGAGTTGGTTTTACTCTAAAACTCGATACACCTTAGGGTCAGTACGATCCACAGCCTTAGTGTGTTTCCTTCTTACCTTGGGATCATGCAAGACCGTCGACCGTGTTCACGACATGGCTAGTGGGCGGTGTGACTTCTACCAGACTGCCGCACCCGACTTAGTGCTGTGCAACTGTTACTATCTAGTTTAACATTGTTTTACGATTATACCCCTATCTCATCTACTCTCGTTACTCTTCTCTGTTCACTTTCACTCTACACTCTCATCTAGTTCATCTACTACTCTCATCTATTCTTGGTACTCTATTTGGCCATCAAATGATTGTCTAAGATAACAAACATGACTATGCTAGGAACATTATAAGGCCCGATCTGGTCCTTGGGAGAAGCACTTGAAAGGCTATACTCGCGGGGTCTAATGATCTGGGTGATGGCATACACCTAACGCAGGACACTCAAGATTTAATATATGAAAATCAATCAATCATTTGTTTGTTACTTGAACTCGGGGTTGAAAGAATATCGACCCATACTTGATATCGTGACTAGTTTACTTGCTATCTCGTGATATGGCCAATTCATTATCAAACTTGTGGTGTTAAACGCCCCGTGAATGTGCTATTGTTTCACGTTATCAGGTTACATCGTTCTCTTGACTGTACCGACTACTCGTTCTAGTATGTTGCCTCATAAAGACATTAAACACCTAAAGCATGGTTTTTTTACGAGATATTAAGTCCTACTGGACGTTATTCGCTCATCCTGCGTATTTATTTCATGTGTTTCAGGTGTGTCTGATTGGGAATACCACACTCACTAGGAGGGAAATGAGGATGAAGCTCAGGAGTGATCAGTTTCGGCAACCACTGCTTATTAGTTAGTTGTTTAGTTCTGACTCTGATTAGTGATTGTAATAGTTATTTGATGGAATATTAATGAAGTCTGGATTTCATTTGGCATTAATCCATTGCGTGATGGTTTGTTATTTATTCTCACTCTGTACTATTTAATAACTGTAATTCCGCTCCGATATTCCGCATCGGGGCGTTACATCTTAGGTCCATAGGCCCATCATGACCCATCAGAACCCAGAACAACGGCTATTCAGCCACGTGTCTCCGGACACCAAACAAGGTTCACCTCTATAAGCCCTCGGGCGACACGAACTGACCACTCTAACACCGAACATGAAGGAGCCACCGAAGATCGGACACCTTACCAAACAGGTCCACGATTTCCTGTCCGCATCTATAAAGGGCAATCATGAGGAACGACCCCTAACCTCCTCATCGCATTCAATGGAATGGTGCGACACGCCTCCCCACGAAAGGAGCAGCCCTGGCGCAAGGTCCTAGGGGACGTCTCGAACAAACATCCTATCATCTTGGGAACTCAACAGTTGCGTCCTCCTAGAATCATTGGAGAAAGATGTGTCCAGACCTTTCAGGTCTCCCCCTCTTATAAAAAGAACATGTAACCTTCATGCAAGGTACGACAATCATCCCCTCACATCGCCCACGCGCGGAGACCACACACAAAAGAACCTCACCTTCTTGTCCTTTCTTACAATTATCCTTGACTTAGGCATCAGAGGGTTCTCCTGGTTCTTCAATCGGGTTCGCCTGCACGTCCTCTGTCTTGCAGGCATTCGTCCGCACCGACGATTGTCCGTTCTCAATCATCAAGTGGAACCTGTTTGGCCCATTACCGAATAGAGAAAGACTCATACAGTAATCATACTACTTAATTTTCATATTGTACCTCACATATTTTTTTGGTTATATAGTTCAGTGGCTAAACTATTGGGAGAAATCTATCCTATTTGTGATCGATCCTGAGGTCCACCCCCCACCCAACCCTGGTGTCCACTGCGTTATAAGCGCGACACTATCATATCCCACATGGCATGTTATAGTTTAATAGAAGGGAAATGCTTAATACCAACGTAGCGAGAAATAAGGACAAGCTGACTTGTTTGAGAATGCTGGTGATTGTGTGGCGAGGGTGTGGGTCCGACACTATATAATCACTCGTACGGCTGATCAACTAATTCGACCTTATTGCTCAGCCATCGAGTAGCGAGTGGAATTGTAATAGAAAAGATAGAGAAATGACACATCATCCCTCACTGTTTGTCCCATGTGGACAACAAACATTACTATTTCCTTTATGTCAAAAATCAATAAAAAATATAGAGAAATATTTTTTCCATGGGGAACAAACTTTAGTCTATATATAATTTCTCTAAAAACTTTCCCCACCAAGGGAAAAAAATGTGGTCAGTGGATTACGTAAGATTTTTATTCTCAAGAGCAAGAGAATTTTTTGCTCATAAGAAAAAAATATATGTCAAGAGAAATGAAATTTCATAACTATGGGTTATAAAAAATCAAATATGGGATTTTTGAGAAAGTAAATCTACAAATTTTAATATTTTATTCATTGTAGTTAAAAATGTATATTATTTCAATTTATTATTCATGATAATCACAATTGAAGCTATTAAAAAGTTAACTATGTTAAAATAATTTTAATTATTTTGTATACTTATTGAATCTTTTTAATATTTTATAGAACTTTCAAATATAGAGATTCTATTCTATATGGAAACTCAATCTAATTCATACAAGTGGGAAAGTAGTTTCTTTATTTATCTTTTACCAAATATTTCTTTTTATTTTTAAAAGTTATAGTTTTTACATATTACCTATTGATATTCCAAGTATCATTCTAAAATCTTAGGAATTCTTGAAAACATCTTCATATCTTCAATCATTCAAAAAAAAACTGTACTTCCTATTAAAGATGACAATTTATTTTTTCGGTGTTAAATTAATCCTACATGAAAAAAAATCCTCTTTAAGTAACCTCTCTCTCTCTCTCTCTCTCTCTAGAGGGAATTACCCCTCCAAACTATTACGTCCCGACATTTAAAATATATAAATGTTGCACCATGAGTGTTGGTACACCGGAATATGGCAGCAAGCTTTCTAGAGGGGGGGGTGAATAGCATTGCTACAAAAATTACAACTTAAAAGCTTTTGTTAGTGAATGTGCTAGTGTGTGATAGAGAGTATATGCAAAAGCAATTTGAACAATCACACAAAGAACACAATGAATTTTACCTGGTTCGGTACTTCACAGGAAGACCTACTACGTCCATTCCCTAATCAAAATCTTAGGATTTCACTAACCGAGGTACAATCCTCTTAAGGATATACAAACCCCCAGCTCCCTGCTGGTCCTCTTCCTTCCGAGTAGGAAGGAACTCACTTCTATTACAGTCAAGAAGCTAACCTCCTGGAATAAACTCCAGTGTAGTTCTGTTGGAACAACCCAAACTTGGCTAGGTTCTTCCCTTAAGGAAGTGCTAAGAACAGTCCCTTAGCTGGACAGAAACTGCCAGCAACCCCACTGGCCTTCTCTTCCACAGAAGAGGCACACTATATATAGTCCTACAGTTGGACAGAATCTTTCTTAGAAAAGAAAGAACTGACTGAGAGTTGTACAAGATGCACACTAACTCAAGAGCTCTCAGTCGAAGACTCTCCCCAAATTTACAATGAGCACAAGAGAGTGAAGAGAGGAAAGCTTGAATGCTTGAAGACTTTGAAAACTTCTGCTTTGAAAGCTTCTCTTGAAAGGCTCGAGCTCTTCTCTCTTTCTTTAAGTGTATATGGCGTTGCGGCTTCCCACATGATGTACACTCTTTGAATGATCTTCACACTATTATATGAGCAGCTTTGAACAGATCCGTTGAAGAGATCCGTTGGAACTCTTCTAGCCGTTGCTGATCTCTTACTTTATCTACTCTTCTTCTTCTTCTTCATCTTCTTCTTCATGTGTCTAACGGATGCAATAGTAGGTCCAATATGTTTTGACTAGGAGTAGAATAGTCCTGCAGACATTTAATGCATGGAAGAGAATGTTAGACTAGAAAAGTCTTCTGACAGATAGCCCATACCTTCTTATGTGTAAGTCCATGATTTCTGCTGACAATATCTTACCTACCCTGAAGGATAGACAAGAAGAAGATCTTCAGCCAGACAGAGAAATAATAAGATAGACATGTGAGGTACATTTGAATTTTTAGTTGTTGCCACAAACATTTTGAAACATTTGAAATGAGAGGCAATCGATGTCTCAAGATAAAAGACAATCGATGTTCAAAGAGAGTTGATGTTTGAATGTAATCCATGTTTAAGATAATCGATGTTTGAATGTAATGTCGATGTAAACATAATCGATGTATAAAGAGTTGATGTAAACATAATCCATGTTGTAAGTGAATCGATGTTTTCAATGAAGTCGATGTTGAGTGGAGTCGATGTTCAAGATGAAATCGATGTTCAACAGAAGTCGATGTTCTACTGAAATAGATGTAAAAGCATAATCGATGTTTAATGAAATCGATGTTGACTTAAAGATGTGAAAGCATAATCGATGTTCATGTGAAACATAATCAGTGTTTAAAGTGAAGTCGTTGTAAAACATAATCGATGCAGGCTTAGAAAAAATCTAAGGAAACCAGCAGCTGTCGACAGGTAGGTTGCATCTGTCGACAGCCCAGCCATTGATTTAGAAATATGGTTCTGGAAGACACATATGCTGCAGTACCTGTCAACAGCTGATGAACATCTGTCGACAGCCTAACCGATCGCAGTTCGGAGTCGGAGACTAGAGTCAAAGACTGTATGATATACAATATATGTTGTGGGCTTAGAAATTTTTGAGCAACGGAAGAACATATGTGTTGGCCCTTTTGGTACGGCAGCAAGCTAACCTAGAGGGAGGGGGGGGGTGAATAGGTTTTTCCGAAATCTGAAATAGAAACTTAAACACAGAAACTTAACACTTGAAGGTTTGGTTAGATTAGTGTGATAAAGAGTAGTAGTGTGGAAGCAAATAAATAATCACACAATGGACACAAGGAATTTATCCTGGTTTGGCCCTTCCCACATGGAAGTCCTACGTCCAGTCCCCAAGCAACCTCTTGGGATTTCACTAACCAAGGGTACAGTCCCCCTTAAGGACACTACAACACCCAGCACCCCAGCTGGTCTTCTTCTCTTTCCCGGGCAAGAAGGCAGCCCACTTCTCTTACAGGTAAAGAAGCCAACCTCCTGGTACAAACCCCAGTGCGGTTCTGCTAGACACTAACCTCTAGCTAGGTTAACAACTGGTACAAACCCCAGTTTGGTTCAGCTAGACACAAAACCCCTAGCTGGGTTATCTACTGTATACAGTCCTACAGCTGGACAAGGATCTTTCTTAGAAAGATCAGACTGAGAAGCTTTACAAGATAAACACTTGTGTAAAGCTCACAGTCCCAGACTCTCCCCAGATATACAATGAGCTCGGAGAGAAACAGAAGAGAGAAAAGAAAGCAATAGTGCTTGAGATGCTTCAAAGCTTGAGTGCTTTTTCTGGGCTCAGGCTCTTTCTCTTTTTCTTTGAGTGTATGTGTCGTTGAGGTTCTTCTCACAGTTGTACACTCCTTCAAAGATATTCAGGAAAAGGGCCTTGCTTTTCTTCAGCTAAGCTTCTTCTTTTATATGAGCAATTTGAATGGATCCGTTGAAGAGATCTGTTGGATTTCTAGCCGTTGCTCATCTCCTCTTCATTTGTCTTAATCAGACTCTGACGGTCTTCGAGGTCTGTACACATAGAAGAAAGTGTTAGCATAAAAAAAGTGTTTTATGATAAACGATGTATAGTACTGTGCTTCTGCTAATCATACTAAAATTAGTAGGTCATATCTTTTTCTGACAAGATTATGCATACAGCTTTTTGTCAGAAGATATTTGACTTTTCATTTAAGCGCCAAGCATATTTGAAATATAAAGGCAATCTGAGTTTGATCAGAATCCATGAAGAAATCGTTATGAGCATGACTTATGAAATCGTTATGTGAAGAGTCGTTGCTCATTTATAAAGAAATCGATGTGATTAGTTATGAAATCGTTATGATCTTCTGAAGAAATCGTTGTGATCAGTAAAGAAATCGATGTGATCACTTATGAAATCGTTATGGCATCGATTTCTTAGCAAGTCGTTGCGCTTACAGAAGAAATCGTTGCGAACACTTATGAAATTGTTATGGCATCTATTTCTTAGCAAATCGTTGCGCTTACAGAGAAATCATTGCGAACACTTATGAAATCGTTATGGCATCGATTTCTTAGCAAGTCGTTGCGCTTACAGAAGAAATCGTTGTGAACATTTTTATGAAATCGTTATGGCATCGATTTCTTAGCAAGTCGTTGCGCTTACAGAAGAAATCGTTGCGAACACTTTTATGAAATCATTATGGCATCGATTTCTTAGCAAATCGTTGTAGCGCTTGTTACTTTGGCACTTTAAACAGAAGTCGATGTATATGAGTTAGACATCGACTTTATCATTTTAGTGCGCCATATTGCATCAATATGAGACTCAGCATTTTGCTATGAGATTGATGCGACACAGATGAAACAAAATATTCAATTTAAGTTACATCAGAAATTTTATTATCACCAAAATACAAGAACAAATAGAGAGTGGTTCAACAATATGTACTATCCAAATATAGTGTTTATAAAATACATTCTTCTGTGATACTATTATAGTGCGTTTGAAGATTATATATGCAGATGGATATGCACTCATTGTACGTTCAAACATATTAATGAAATGCATGAGTTTTCATATTGAAAACAAGACATGAGATAAATATAAGATTTATTTTAGTCATGAGTTTTAGTTATCACCAAACATGAGATAAACAAAGAGTGGTTCAACAGTGAGGTATACGAAATAAAGAGAGAATTTTAAATTCACCAGACAGAAATTGTCCGGACTCTTCACCTTAAATAAAAGTAATTAATTGACATTCCTCTAAACTGAGATATTTACATGGTTCACAACTAAATTCAAAAGTAGAGGCAGCAAGGCCTGAATACTCAACACACAATACCTGATATCTCACCTTCTAGAATTGTAGATCACTTGGGAAAAAGAGTAGGTATAAGCAGTATTACCTAGTAGGATTTATCCTCTAATATCAAGAAATTACAAAAATATACATGAGTCAAACAAATTACTGCATTGGAAAGTAGAAAATAAATAAGATATAAGTAAAAATGGATGATACAATTAAGTATGTAGAAGAACTGAGCCAAGATAAAGTAATAATGATAGGAACAAATCAGTATGCGGAAGAACTGAGCCATGATAACATGTACCAAACATATAATGAATGTCTGTCAATTTCAATCATATAATAATTGCTTACCAATTTCCAAACATATATTGTCTATTCATGGCAGATATAGAACAAAATAAACATAAGTAAATAATAACATGTAATGGAATATCTACTAATCTTGCTTGTCATGGTGTCATGCCAAACATCCAGTAGATCTATTATCGCTCTACGTAGATTAACGAATTTGAGTGCTCTTTCTGGGACTGGATCTGTGCTCAGGCATTGGTCCAAAAGATTCTGAAGATCTGAAGAGTCATACACAACCCATACGGTTATGTTTTCGGTCATTTGTTTATGTAGTAATAAAGAGTTTCAAAACTATGGTAAATGTACACGATGGTATATTGTACTGATTGCAGGTGTAACATCCCGGGTTTTTGTTCCCTTGGTGTTGTTCTTGGGATCGCGACGGATCGGGCTGTCGCGTTTTGAATGCGACGTGTTCCGTGGTGCCTTATGGTCGAGAAGGTGCAGCCCTCTTGTCGCGTTCCTGTTGTCTATGGATGGTGCGCCACGTGTCCCGCGCACATGTGTGTGAAGGCGACGTGCCAGTTGTCGTGTTCACCTGAGGCACATGCATGCATGACACGTGGCCTGGAGGCTGTCTGTCAGTCAAAAGACTTGTCGAAACTTTTGAGAAGGTGACAAGATGCTTGTCGCGACCTCAGTTCTAATGCCTTAAGGCATGCAGACCCTCCTGTCTTATTCTTTCTTCTCCTTTCTCCTTCCTTCTTCCCTTCTCGGTGGTGGGGGAGCTCCCTCCCTCTTTCTCAGGCTTTGGGCATGGGGAGGTGTCGGCGTGCTCGTGGAGGAGCGTTGGAGCGGCGTGGGGCGAGGAGGAGGCGGCCAATCTGATGTGAAGGGCCCCAATGGGTCTGGCTCGTCATTTCTCGATAGGGATCTCTTGCTCTCTTTTACTATCTTGAGGAGATGGATCTTGTTTTGGGCTATCCTCCTGGTGCTTGAGGCTTGCTTGTGGTTTTGCATAGGAGATGCTTGCCAGTGGTGCTCCCTCTTTGTGTAACCTCGTCCTTGTGGTTTGTGGGCGAGGAGAGGTGGTGTTTGTGCCCTTTGAGCCTTTTGCTTGTTGTGCATTGTGTGTGCATACCATTTCCCTTTCCTTTCTGTGGCTTGTGTGGCTTGGGGGACCGTGGGATGGCCCCATCCCCTGTGTTAGTTTTCTAACTGAGATCGCGACAGGATGGCTGTCGCGATACCAGTCAGAAGGCGACATGTATCCTGTCACATTCTAGTCGCGACAGGGTAACCGTCGCGTTCTTTGTGCCCTGTGGTCTTTTGTTTCCAGTCGTGGTGGAGGATGGCTCATGTTCAAGTTGGTTAGAGGGAGGTCTCCCCAACTTGGTGTTGAACCACTCTTATATTTTACCCTTATTTTTGGTGATAATAAAACTCATGATTAATTAAATATTATAAATATATTTAATATCATATTTTCCTAATAAATATAAATTTATGGCACTATCGCTTCTCGATTTGTACTAAAAAGACAAATCGATGGCTGTTCAATACACATCGATTACGGACTAAGTGCCACAACGATTTCCATACAAATACATCGATTATGGTTCATCTCATGTGAACATCGACTTTTGTTCATCGATTTCACTTAAACATCGACTTTGTTGAACATCGATTTCATTAGAACATCGATTTTGTTCAAACAATGATTTCAGTTTAAACATCGACTTATGTTAAACATCGACTTCCATCAACATCGATTTTTCTAAACAACGACTTCAACTTAAATATCGATTTCATACATGAATTACATTGGAACATCGATTGTTTCTCATATCGACTCTATTATACTTAAATATCGATTTCCTCTGTATTTCAAACGTTTCAAATTGTCTTTGGCACCCAATGAAAAGTCAAATGCAGTTCATATGCGTAACCTACTATATCTCTGATAGAAAATCTTTTTGCTTATCTCATAGGATCTCTTCCTTCCTGTCAGACAAAAAGAGTTTACCTACCACTTCCGGGTGTCAGCAGGAAACACAGAGGTATGAGCCTTCTGATAGAAACACTTCTCTGGTCTAAACACTTTCTTCTAGGCTTGTAGACCTCGAAGACCACCAAGTGGTTGTCAGTCAAAAGAAGAAGAATAGAAAGATCAGCAACGACTAGAAGAGTTTCAACGGATCTCTTCAACAAATCTGTTCAAAGCTGCTCCATATAAAAGATGAAGCAAGGCTGAAGAACAAGAGAGAGCTTTTTCTGAAGATCTTTGAAGAAGTGTACATCTGTGAGAAGCCTCAACACCACATACGCTCAAAGAAAGAGAGAAAGAGCTCGAGCCCTATTCAAGAGAAGCTTTCAAAGCATAAGTCTTCAAAGCATTCAAGCCTTCCTCTCTTCACTCTCTCTGTGTGCTCATTGTAATTCTTGCGGAGAGTCTTTCAGCTGAGAGTTTCTGGGTTAGAGTCCATTTGTAACATCGCGCATTTTTCAGATCCTCGTGGATCCTGTGTTTAGTGGTTGTGATGGCTATCGTGAGGCCAATGTGGTTTGTGTGTGGAACGTGTGCGTATTTCAGGGGCTTATTGGGCCGATAGTCCGGATCTGCAGCACCCTAGTGTCCTCAGCATGTCATCGCGACAGGGAGGAGTGTCGTGTTCTGAACGCGACAGAGGTGGCCGTCGCATTCTGGTGACTGTCTTGGGGCATTGATCGTCTGCATGTGCGCCACGTGTAGCGCACAGAGCGGCAGGCAGGAAGGCGATGCCGAGGTCCGTCGCGATCAAGTCGCGACGCGACGATACGTCGCGTTCCCAACCGCTGGGTGTTTTTAAGAAACCCCAGCTGGACAGAACTGCAACGAGTTCTGCTCAGCCAGGGGAAGGGGAGTTGCGGTGATTCTTGCGGGAATTCGTGATGTCAGCATGATAGTGCCGTGGGAAGCTCACGTGGAGTGAAAGAAACACCGGGGAGCGTCGTATCACATGTTCTTCGCGAGGTAGGGTGACTCCTCCCGTTTCCGGGGCGAGAATCGCATGGAATGCAGGGTTTGATCAGTTTAATGCTTTCTACACAATAGATATCATGCCTAGGAACCCATTAAATCATGAAAAACACTAATTAAGGGTGGTTTGCATGGTGTGGGTTGGTAATCCGTGGAGGGGATCCCAAATTAGGGTTTCCGATTGCTAAGGCGACGGAACCCCCTGTCGCGATCAGGTGGCGACGGGCCGACCCATTGCGTTCAGGTTGTGAAAGCGACTTGTTTGTATGTCGCGTTAATGTGTTGAAGGCGACCTATCGGGCTATCGCAAACTGAAGGCGACGCAAGACCCTGTCACGACTTCAGCCGAGAGGTCTATGCATGCATGGCTCATGCGATTGGATTATCCGAATATCGTTATGCGACGTGTTTACCGATAACGAGCGGTGCATTGGCACTTGTGGCACTCTGAGAGTGCATGGTTCTTGAAGCTAGCACTTCGGTTGTGTACCTAGCTGGTACTTTGCGTAGTTGCACGGTGTTCACGCAGGCAGTGTTGTGTTCACGTGTTGTGGACAGTTGTTACTTGAGGTTTACGTGACGTTTCACATGGTTCTGTGTGCGTGGCAAGTAGTACGACGCCTACCGTGGTTACCTCTCTAGTTGGGTGCCCCAGGTTCTCTATGAGCCAGGCTGTTAGCTCAGGGCTTTGTCCTGGTACTTGTGTTGTACCGTTGAGGTCTGTGTCGTCTGTCCTGGACACCCTCACTCCTTTGTTTGAGTTGTACGTCCGGCTGAGGGAAAGACGACAGTGGGACAATGACTCTTGAGTTTTTTTTAGTCACTTGTAGCGCACTCTTAGTTGGGGGTACGGACACCAGTAGTTGACACTAGTCCCCAGCTAGTCCTTTCCAGTGCCTCACTCTAGGGTGCTCCGGCCAGAGACCCTAGAGGTTCCAGGCATGGGCCTGCGGTTGTGTACCTGCAGGAGTGGTGTTTAGTTGGTCTCCACAGTTATTTGACTTTTCCACGTGGAGCGGCAGTTGGACCTTTCGTCTGTGGCTGCGAGACTGAGAGGTAGACCTGTGTTTGTTTGTCCGAGTCAGTTACTGGTGTCGCGAACCAGTCTACGTGGCTCGAGTGTGGCAGTCTCTACTTTAGCTCGTACACGTGATTGAGTTTTTCCGTTTATTTAATTACTTTGTTTAATATGGTCGGCAAATGGTAAGTATGTTTATTGTTTTAATAATCTGTGTGGTTGTGCTATAAATTGCTTGTATAGTTTACTGCTTCCGTACCTGTGTATGGTTTGCTCGAGTTGGGGGAGTTCCCTACTGAGCCAGTGACTAGTGAGGCTCACCCCTACTCCCCACAGGCGAAGGTGAAGAGGAAGTTTCGTTACCGTCTTCCAGTTCGGGGCCACGTCGCAACGGTGTTGGGCCAGCGCCTCCAGCAGTGTAGCTTCTTTCCTCAGTTGTACTAGTTTACCTCGGGGTATGCCCCAGGCTTATGTACTTTTTTGTAATTTTGTTGAAATTTGGCTATGTAAATCTTGTACATTATATATGAAATGATGAATCATATATGTGATCAAGTGTGTTCCTTTCTATTTTTCACGAACTCGTGTATGGTATCCCTTGCGAGGCTACGGCCCGTTCGTGGGAGGCGGACTCGGATCAAGTTCGTTAATGGTCTAACGGACTTGAACGAGGCGTTCCGTCACACCATTCTTGTAAAACTCTCAACCTATTCTTTCTTTTCTAAGAAAGATCTTTGTCCAACTGTAGGACTGTATACAGTGAGTCTCTTCCTGCGTGAAGAGAAGGCCAGTGAGGTTGCTGGCGGTTTCTGTCCAGCTGAGGGACTGTACTCAGTGTAGAACCTAGCTGGGGGTTTAAGTCTAGCAGAACCACATTGGGGTTTGCTCCAGGAGGTTAGCTTCTTGACCTGTAATAGAAGTGAGTCTTCTTCCTACTCAGAAAGGAAGAGGACCAGCGGGGAGCTGGGGGTTGTATATCCTTAGGGGGATTGTACCTCGGTTAGTGAAATCCCAAGATTTTGCTTGGGGACCGGACGTAGGTCTTCCTTCTGTGAAGTACCGAACCAAGATAAAAATCATCGTGTTCTTTGTGTGATTGTCTATTTGCTTCCGCACTGCTACTCTCTATCACACACTATCACATTAACTAACCAAACTTTTAAGTGGTAATTTTATGTGTTTAAGTTTCTATTTTTACAGAGAATCTATTCCCTCTAGATAGCGTGCTGCCAACCGTAGTAGTGGCGTGGGAAGAAGAAGAAAAATTGAAGGGGAGCATGCGGAGGGTAAACAGAATCACAGAGAATGTGAGAGGGCTATATATAGTGGTGGCCATGCTCCTGCATGGCTGCCACGATAAGGGGGTGACAATGATGAGAGAAATCCTCATCATCCTCCGAAGCCTTCTCCATCTGCCCCCAACCCTATCTAGATAAGGATTAGCCATATTCTAACATGTAGCTACTTATCTTCTAGAACCTAAAGAAATCTTAGCTCGCAAGTTTCTTATGTAACTATGGTTACCAAATTATTACATTTACACCCCAATAAATCACAATTTGTCAAAAAGTGACAAGAAAAATTAACTCATGAATATTGTGAATATATTTAATAATAATTTTTTAAAAGGTATTTATGGATAAGAAATAAGATAATTTATATGGCTGTAGAAAGAAATGCACTAAAAATCCATATTGATTACAGTTTAATGTATATCTATTGAAGACTAAAATGCTACATCAATTACTGAAGAAACTTCCTATTGATTGGAGAACAAAGTTTCCATCAATTAGAGAACAAAGTTTTTATTGATTGGAGAATAAAAATCTCTATCGATTAGTGTTATGAATATTCCGATTACTGAACAAATGTTTCGATTACTAAACAAATGTTCATTTCTTATTCTGATTGGTTTATAAAAGTTCCGATTAGAGAAAACCATATCAATTATTGTTGTTTTATATCGATTGGTGAACACTTACTTTATCTTTCCGATTAGTGTTATGATTGCATCAATTACTATTCATATCTTTCATGTTATATCGATTACTGAACATTTACTCTGATTATTGATCATATCATGAGTGTTACATAATTCATTTAGATTTCTTTGAGCTTCTAATTTTATATTTAAACTGTGTCCAATGAAGGTGAAATTTCAAGCGCAAGTTAATTATAAGGTAATGCAAATTACTTGAGGATCATTATCTTTCCAATTTTCTAATGTCATATGATTTAGTATTAATTTTTTGGGGTGTTACAAACACTCAGTGCCCCAAGCCCCCTCCAACATCTACTACCTATGCTCCTTGATCCTCGAAAATTGACTTGACTTAGAATCCCTAAATGGTTATCATATTAGCTATCAGTTAGGATATTTTACAGTCATAATAGCACAATTGGATCCTAGACCTGAGTCACCAACAATATTTTGCTTGTGAACCATTGGGTATTTGATTATTAACTTAAGAACTCCAAATTTATATATGGTTCTATACAGTTAGTTATTTGGACTCAATGGAAATATCACAAAGGCAGTTGTATAAATAACATGAAATCATTCATTCGTGGTATGAACCTATAGGGAGAATGCCCTATACATTTGTACTCTACGGCATAAGAGTTCACAATAAAAAGGAGTTTTCTGGTGAACTTAATTTCGAATATAGGGTTTCATTTAGTTAGAACATTTTAGGGTTTGACAACTCTGCAGGGGCATTGTACGAATGAGGGTCTATAGCTACGTGGAATCTGTGGACAGAAAGGTCGCAAAGTAGGTAGCTTATCCCTAATGTTATTTGGGATCATGAGATGTTGTTTGGTACTTTTCATGATTGGAAAGCTTGTTAGGTTCATTATTAGGTAATGGCTACGAATTAAGTTGAGAAGTTATTCTTAACTTAATAGATTGGAAATCAAACAAATAATTAGGCCTAAAGGGTTACACATAATAGAGTTTTGAATAAATTAGGTAGGATGATAATTATAGATAGTTACCGAGTTTTTTTTGTGAAAAATGTTAGAGTCTATAAATATACGTTGAGTCCAAACCCTGGGCCAAGTTCTAGGATTTAGGCTAGCTGCCATCCTCCTCCCCTCCCTAGCATGGTGTCCCCCCCTTCTCTTTCTATCTCTCTCACCTTCTCTTGTGGTGGATGGGGGAGCTGAAGTCGGGATGTCGTCTAGAGATCATGGAGGAGATCTTGTATACTTCTACGGCTCGTGAGGATATGTCTAAAGGTCAAACTCTTAAATGACTTACGACCATGAGATCTTTTCCTCATTTGTCTTCGATCATACGAGAGAATTACTATCCCGCAAATGTGATGAAAAGTTCTCCTTTCGTAGATTTTATTGATTTTTATGTCCAATTTTGAACATAGATAATGCAATTTGTAAGGTATCTTACTTCTATAGCTTCGTGTCTGATACCTCACAAGCCCCCCTTGCACCACTCACCTTTTTGTATATATATCTCTCTCTACTAGGGTTGGAGGGGGGCTTCCCCCTCTGATGCCCCCATGCCCCCTTCCTTACCTACCCTCTCTCTCCCCCTCGTTCCTTATGTCGGAGGGGGGTTACCCCCCTTCGGCACCCCTCAATCCCTTGCCCCATCTAGAGACTTGTCCCATACCACAAGGAAGAGGGCAGGAGGAGAGATAAATAACAAACATAAGATTTTTACATATAAAATCGTATAATTTTTATTATATTGTAAATAACATCTTTTTTTTTTTCATGTTGTTGGCCACGCTATGGAGTACTGAGAAGGGGGGGGGGGATGAATGGGTCCAAATCAGATAGCAGAAGTTGATAAAGCAAATAACTGAAGTTAATCGATTAAGCTTACATGTTAATCGATTAAGCAAGTAAGTTAATAGATTAATGCAGAAATATGAGCAATAAAGCAAGCACACAAGCTACAAAAATATATCGTAGTTCAGACTAAACTCTTTCAGCCTCCTATGTCCAGTCCCCAAGACAACAACCTTGAGATTCCACTAACCAGCCTGCAGGCCAAACCACCTGGTGCTAGCCTGCATACATGTCTTCCTCAACCTAAGAGAACCACTTAGATACAACCAGTCTTATTCATCCTAAAGGGAATACACCCAAACTCCATCTATCTTCCTCACAAGGGAGGGAAATAACCACCTAGTGTTGCAACACCTAGGTTGTAGAGTATTGGCTTTCTCAAATTTTGGTCGGGGGGGGGGGGGGGGGGGGGTGTCGGAGTTGGTTAGGCCTTTGGAAGGCTTAGGTTGATATCTAAACCCCATCATGAGAATTTTCCTATGTTTTAATGTGTTTTTGGCTCAATTCCCTGAATGCAGTTTCCCTCATAGGCGCATTTTAAAATGCGGTCAAGGAGGCAGTGTGAATAGGTTTGCCAATTTTCCTATCACAGTTGGCTTGTGTGCCACGAATAGGGTGTGTGGCACGTGTCCTTATGTGTGCCATGTGTGTTTTTTGAAAGTGGTTGGGTTAGAGGGCATGTTATTAATGCGCCATATCTGACATGTGCATTTTGGTTGTTGTGGCGATTGGGTTGGTGACCGCATTCTTGTCATGGACAGTCGGGCGACCACGTCGTGGTCTTAAGGTCACTCGAGAGCTCTCTTTTTCTCCCCTTATTATTCACTTATTCCTCTCTCTCCTCCGACCTAGAGCACCCTCCCTCTCCCTCTTCCCCTTCTCCAACGATTGACAAGGGGAGGTGAATGAGATGGCGATGGCATAATGCTCTGCATTAGGTTGCTGGCAACGGTGCAAGGTGGAGAATGAGAGCATGTGGTGTCCAACTTACAAGAAGGTCCCCAGTAGGTGCTTTCATCATTTTGAAGGTAGGCTGACGCTCTCACCTCATTCTATATGTGGTTCCTTGCAAGATTGTATGTAGAGATGCATGATTCGGTGAGAGAACATCCATTTTACAGCTTGTTGGGGATAAGAGACCATGTAAAGGGAGTGTGAGGTGGTTCTCAATGTTCTTATGGTGTTCGATCATGATTAAAGACATTTTTGAGATGATTGCGAGGATAGAACTTTTTCTCTTCTTCCTCTCCATATTTTGGAGCCCCTTTGGGCGAGTTTGGGGATGAGAGAGCCAAATCCAACAGGTTCTTGTGAAACCAACACTCTGTGTGCAAATGCGTAGGGTGCGAATGTGCAGGGGCAGTAGACACTTCTTGAACGCAGCTTAGTAATAAGGCGCTCTATAGTTTAGTGATTGCAGTTGTGTTGTCTGACACATCTTGAACCTGACATTGTTGGAGGGCACATTCTAGGCCAGTGGTTTGTTAAGGCCCTAGCAATGTGTTTTACCTCCTGGTTAGGTTTCTTCGAGGTTCTTGAGGCTTAGTCCTATAGGATTGAGCTCTCTAGTGTACTGTGTGTGATAGTTAATTCTATGACTATATCCTCAGTGTTGAGCTGAGGTGTTCCTGCATGGTGTCTAGGTGTGTTGTGCTTGATACGTAGTACAAGAAATTAGTCGATGATGCACGGTCTTCTGTAGTCTGTATGAGGTAACTCTGTGGATAGTTTGCCGAGGAAGGAACACGATTGTGTCTTACCACATTTGAGATGCGTGCGTACTAGAGGATATATGTGTATGTGGTCTTAGTAATCCCTAGGGGTTTTCGTGTTCTGATGTTCTGTGTCGTGTTTGGTTCCAAGTAGTTTGGTGCGCCATGTGTTGTCGTTTGTCGTGCTACTATGTGTAGCACTCATCAATCGCAAACTCTAGTCTTGTGTGGGCCTAGCACTATTGATGTTGCGGGGTTTGGTCCCTATGCAGTGTACACAGAAAAGGTTTGGTGTCGTCTTCCTAGACCCCCCCCCCCTTTATTGTGAGCCTACGTCTGGTCAAGGGGAAAGACAGTCAGAACAACATACTGTGTGTTGCTTGAGTGCACTCTATATTCTTACTTGACTCACTCTATAGGCTCCATAATCCTTAGAGGTGTCTTTAGGTTGGAGATTGCAGCCTGGATTAGCTAGTGTGTGTTGATTCCACTGCCTCTTTGGTCAGTAGATAGATAGGCGTTGGTGCAGTGGTCAGATGTGTTTTGACAGTGAGATTGGTGTTCCTCAGTAGTTACTGTTACTTTTGGTCTATGTGTGTGCAACACTAAGTTGTCTTCCTTTACAGTTTCTACCTGTGTGGCACTTATATGGTGGTTTTGTCCACATTGGCAGTTGGAGGCCGAGCATGGTAGCGTTAGTGCTTGGAGTATTTTGTTGGTTTAGTGTGACGCAGTGGCTTCTAGTACTTGTAGACACCCATTTCTGACCCATAAGTCGAGCCAAAATCCTTGTCACATCATTGATGCCCCACGTTGGCTCAACATCGTCAAGCTGGCTTTCTCCGATCATGGCATCCTTTTCATCAGTTCATCGCCCTGGTGGGTTCTTCCTGGTCAAAATCAATCCTCTTCACCATAGCTCTCTAAGTCAAAAGTCCGGCGTTTCAAACCGCATGTCATTCTGAAGGCCGCACATGGAGATCGGACACTTTGCATGGTCACATACTCAAAAGGCTCTGAAGGCGACAGCCCCCCTGTCGCGTTCAAGAAGACGACACCTCGATATGTCGCGTTCATAAATAGGCATTTTAATTCCCTGAAAAATCACCAGAAATGACTTAAAGTCACCTTCCATGTAAGGAAGGCGACGTATCGAGGCGTCGCCACCTTTGTAGCGACCAGATGGCCGTCGCGTTCTGGATCCCATGCAGGGAATCCTTTCCGAGCATGACTTGGACACATGCCATACATGGATATTTCCCCTTTTGATCGACCAAATCGCGACCAAATCCCACCAAAACTCGTGGAGACCTTCCTTAAAGCCTCCTTTCCGAGTTCCAATCGCCCATGCATGGCCATACATACCTAAACCCGGACTCTTGCCCGTGATTCCTCTCACAGCCCTTCCAGGAATAATCACCTATAACTATCTCAATACTCCATCTTTTGAGGCAAGGCCGGCGTCTGCTTCTTCTCCTGCAAGAGAGCTCGAACTCCGAAGAAGAGAGCTCCCTCTCCAGACAACCAGGAACTGCCCCCCAGGGTGTTTTCTCCCCGGCTGCACTTTCTCTCTCCCTTTCTCTTCATTATTTCTCTTCTTTCATGCATGCATAGGTCCTTTCTTTTCGTAGATTTGCATTAGAACACACACCACCTGTAACACCCCGAAAATTATATTTACTAGAAAACTATGAATAATTGGATTATTAAATATAACCACTATCATGATATGTAATTAACACTAATTTAGGATTAATTTATATTAGTAAGTGCTATTCTAGTAACGTATTTAGAGGTGCGCACTCCCACAGGGCGACACCGGAAAACTGTAACGAAAATGAAATCTGAGAACATCATAATTCATAGAAAATTGTGGTGATATCAAATATGTAATTATCCAAAAGTTTTGACGATCGGATTTTGAGATTTAGCCGACGCAACTATTTTTGGGGCGATTTTTCACCTAGTAGAAAATAAATTCTAAAAATTAAATAAAAATCATGACAATTTGTAAAACCTTCCTATTAGTCTATGGTTGAAATTTCAAGTTAAACGGACATCATTAGGACACCTAAACATAAGGATCTTTGGGCCAGCTGAATTTTGGGCTAATTACGGGAATGATTTTATGGGAATTAAGTTTGCCTACGTGTTGGGGGCTGGGTGAGCCACCTTACTGGGGGAGAAACTTACACGACCATCTCTTAGGTGTAAGGCTTAGAGAGTTGCATGAGATAGGTGGCTCCGCATGGTTTAAGGGGGATTACACCATGACACGTCCATGGCCGACGTGCCTAGTTTGCAAGGGAACTTGGGAGCTTATATAAGCTTCCCAACACCCATCGTATGCATCTTTCCAACACTCTTGTTCTTCCTAGTCTTGCTGTTGCTGTGGTTACAAGCCTGGTGTTGGTGAATTGTTGTTGGGGCTGTATGCGTTGGAGTTGTGGTAGCTGTGCTTGCACCCTTGGTTCCATTTCCTTTCATCAATTGTGGGCCATCGGAGTGGAAGCATTACCTTTCAAGTCAAGTAGGTGGCATACCTCAAATCCTTCTCAATTTCCTATGTACATGCTCATGGTTTCTTCATTCGTAGAAACCATGTCTCCTGTTTGTGCTATGACCTGTATAGTTCCTCTTGCTTAGTTTCACTTTTGATTAGATGTAATCATGTGTATTGGTAGGATCCCTTTTCTCCTTTCTCATTCTTATCCTCTAAAGATGTTAAAGAATTTCCTATATAGGTGTTTAGATCCTCACACATCAGTTTTGACTTCATAAACACCTTCAGAACTGTTTGTTCACCTTCTGTGAACATGTTGTAGCATGTGTATGTTTTCAGAATTCTTCCTATTGGATATAAGTAGGTATTGTATAGGTTCCTATCTTCTCCTCATACTTCTACCCACTACTCTGGTTAGAAAGATCATGGCTTTACACAAGTGGCCTTTGAGCTTATAGACCAATCTTGGTTTAATCTGTATATGTGATTGTAACTCTAAACTTTTGTTGATTCCCTAATTACCTTTGGAACTATGTGATTACCAAAGAAGAATCTCCACTCCTCTTACATATTAAGTAGGTTTCTAGCTTCTTCTTCCACCCATGATCTAAGTTTATGTTATAGAGTTTTGCTAGAAATTTCGATATCCTAGAATATTGTGATTTCTTTCCATTCGGATGTTTGTACCCCAAGCCTTGATTTGGAACATTAAATATCTTGTGTTTTAGTGTTCATCTTGTAAGAATCTCCCAATAATCCATTGCTATCAAGACCACACTTCCAACAATATACTATGTCTAGTTTCTAGCTAAACAAGCTTGAATTGCAAACCTCTCGTTTCATCTCGCTAGTTCGGTTTATAAACCACTGTGAGAACTATAATTAGACTCTTCTATTTGATATACATCATGCCTTGATTCATAGGTTCCATGGACAGCATGATTAGAGTGCATTTAAAGTCACTTATGAGTGAGGAACAGGCGGCTGTCGACAGGCAACCCAAATCTATCGACATGCGCATGTTTTCCAGAACACCAGGTTGCTGGACTGTACACATCTGTCGACAGATCCCTTATTGCTGTCAACAGATCCATACATGCCAGCAAGATAAAGTTCTGTCTGCAGCCATCTGTCGACAGGCCCTTCTTGGTTGTCGACAGGTACAACCCTGAATTGAATTTCTGCACTCTTTCATGTCTGAATCCATTCCAGAACTTCATCCTAAAAGCCATGGAAGTTACCCTCTCATTTACCTTGGTATTTATTGTCATACTACCTCAAAGTTTACCCACATTATGTACCTTAATCTCCCTTAAGTTATTCTTAAAGTTGGCAATTACGAATAGTACTCCGATTAAGTCTATTCTTCGGTATTCGGTAATTGAGGTTATAAAACTTGACCACTTGAGAGTTCATATGTTTGAACACCTCATGAGATGTGAATAATTTGTGAGGACCATTATGGATCTTCATTTTCTTGGATTCTTATGTGATTCAAATCTTCTGAAGTTATTGGCTTGAGTCATAACCCTGTCTCAACCAATTGTCTTCCTTATACTCTTGAACTCTGAGCTACTTTGTCACCAAGATATCTGTATTAATTCTCAATCAAAACTACCTTTGGATTTCCCATTTCCATTATGCTCATGAAAAGAAGTTTATGATCTGAAGACAGTGCTCTCTTCAAAAGAGGGTTTAGGATCACTTGTGGTAGCATCAGCCACTTGTGATCAGCTGAGGGCGACAGTTTGTAGGTAAATCCAAGTCAAAGAATCAACGATGGTGGGTAATAAAATAATTATACCCCGTTCTTGCGCAATGAACAAGATCTAAGGTGCTGGAATCGCCTAGGCACTGAGGATGGTATATTACGTCTATATAGTAACCACTTGAGAGCAGTGATGCCTATCGAATTTGTTTCCAAATTAAGTTATGGTCTGAATTCTGAAAGACAAATATGACTTTTATTCTGTGATTTATTGGAGCTCATTATGAAATCAATTTGAGCTATATGTTTCTGTTAAGTATGAAATTCATGAGCAATTATGTTTGTCCCATATATGCACTTTCTGAATACTCTTGAAGTTCTGCAATTTGAAACTCCTATCTTTATGTTTACTGTCACCTACTGAGTCCTTCCGACTCATGCCTTTGTTTCCTCCACCCCTTTCAGATTGAAGGTGTGTATAATTTCAGCTACACATGAATCTCAATTCCGCTGCGAACGATAAAGAAGAAGAAGTAGAAGGGCATAGCTTTAGTGACTCTTTAGAGTTTTGTTGTACTATTAAAGGTTTAGAAGAGAAAGTTTGACTTTATGTAAATAAGGGGTGTTGTTGCTAAGTTATTTTGTTGAGGTATAAAATTTTCAAAGATGCTTTTGTGGAATGATTTGTTAGTCTTGGGCACTACATAGATTTGATAGCCCATAACGAAGTTTGTTAGTGTAACCCCTCTTCCGATCAAGAGCTATGTGATATGTGATACGTATGTGTATGTGTGCGGTCGGAGGGGGGTGTTACACCACCCACCTTCTTTAATCACCCAAAGGGGTTAAAAACCCCACCCACATGAGTTCTTTTCATGATAGTGCATGTTTACTTGTTTTTCTTTTGAATAGATACTACATGCACGAATTTCTAATGGGTTTTTTTCTCTATTTGCATGATCTTGGCAGGTACCTGAAGACAAGGAAAGCGTGAGGCTCTTGCCCCTTGGCCGGCTGAGGAGCAAGAAGAAAGAACCTGCAACTTCCATCCACTGAAGAAGAAGGCGACCACAAGGCTGTCGCGACCAAGAAGGCGCCGCTCTTCACGTCGTGATTAGGTAAGAGGGAGGTGACCACCATCTTGTCGCCTTCCCAGAAGAAGGTACGCCCTCTCTCTTCTTTTCCTTTTCCAAAGTAGTCATCCGCCTCTTCGTACATACATCCTTTGGCGACTACATTGGTGGCGATCACGGTACGTTTTCCTATCCTTCGTACATACATATTTTTGGGGAGCATAATCTCGTGATTACACCTTTTGGGGATCACGGTGGGACCTCTAGTGCCCATCATGCTTGATCTTGTCTTTCCCTGGCTTTCCTATTCCTTCATGTGTATGGTGTGTTCTTAGTTTTCCCTTTTGTTCACTTTCTTTGAGTTTTTTGGAGTTCTGCTGCTCTGGGTGAGAAGGCGGCGATCAAGGAGTCGCGATCAAAGTAGCGACGCGGAGCGAGTCGCGATCAGGTTAGTACACAGTGCCCTTCTCGTCCCTTTCTTGCGTTCTGTGGTGCTGTGGGGTAAAGCGACGTCCGAAGCGTCGCGATAAAGGAAACGACAGGAGGAGCGTCGCGACCAGGTATGTCCTCTGCTTGTACATTTGTTTAGAGTTCTTTAAATTCTTGTGTCTGTTGAGAACGTGACGCTGCTACCGTCGCGATAAAGGAGGCGACAGGGAGGTCGTCGCGACCAGGTCAGTACTCCTGTTTCTGGTCTTCTTTGAAATTTGGGTTCATTTTACATACTCCATCTATACTTCATGTCATACCATGCCTGTTCCATGTTCTTAAGAGTCTGTCAGTCCTGTTTGTTATAGGGTTGTTTTGATTTCTGTGCATAATTAGGTATGTTCTGTTCTCTGTCCATTGCGAAGAAGAACGCGACTGGCCTCTTGTCGCGATCCTGGTCGCGACAGGTTACCTGTCGCCTTCTGCTTCTGAGAGCAAGTCAGCTTGATTTCTATTTTGTTAGTCTTAGGTTAGAATCTGCATGCACTCTGGTGCACATCGGATCTGCATACACATCTCCGCACTCATAGTATAGGTTGTCCTCCTCGGCGACGCCTGCTCTCTCGGCCACATACTCCTTGTGTCCGACTAGAGCACTCACTTGAGGGCCTCCGTAAGTCCCTACTGGCTGTGGATTCCCACACGGCCGCCGGTCTGGTTGTACATGTTGCCACTTAGAGTTAGGAATCACGCGTTTGGAAAGGTTGAGAAATCCTAGTCGCACCCGAAGATTGGAAACCTTCTCCCATTAGGAACTTTCCTTATTTGGAGAGAATTTGCTAAAATTCAATTCATTAAAAGGCAAACTTGAACCAAGTGAAAGAAACCATCATCATTGCCATCTGCTTATTTTGGATGAGACGTTTTCTCTTTCCTTTTGTCTGCATAGGGTTGTTTGATTAGGAAACTAGGTGTCTGTCTAAGTTAGGTTAGTCTTTCAAGTCTGGTCAGGCTTTCCTCATTTTGGCATACCCACCACCCAAATATGGAAGCGTATCTGAACCCAATCTATGATGAGAATCAGGACCCTGCCTTCTACACCTCCCAGGACTATGAGGAATCCCTTCCTCATGATCTCTTTGGGGAGTCGACCCGCCCCTGGGTCGCCGCAGTCCACGCTACCGAGAACCACCATCCCGACGATGGTGGCTCATCTCAAACCATCCATCCCCCTCAGTCGGACGATCAAGCCACTCAACTCCTCCGCTTAATTCCCCAGTTTGATCAGTCCTAGATCCAAACCCTCATGACGGCCTTCAAAGGAAAGGCCGCTTCTTCACCCTCACCCAGAGCGGGTGCATCACGCCCCGTAGCAGCTACCTCCGGCCCCCATGTCATCATGGGACAAGCTGACAACACCCCCATCCGACCAAGGGCCATTCGGTTCACTCCCTTCGAATCTGATCACTACCATCCACGTGAGCCGAAGCCCCGGTCTCCTACATACCATCCATGCTACTCACCCCATCCTCCTGAGCCATGCACCAGGCCGGCGTCGCGTGCCTCCTCTTTATATGCTCAACCGTCCGCCACTCTGGGCATCCATCAAGAAGGAGCTCCAAGAACTTCGCAAGCAAGTCGACCCTAGGCAGCACCACGACGTGCACATGCCAAATTTCAATGGCCTATGGGTCCCCTCCCCATCCGAACTGCCAAAGTACCGCAAGTACAATGGCTCGGGCAATCCATATATCCATGTCAAAGACTTCATCTATGAGTCCGCACCCTACCAGCATGATCGCCGCCTAATGGCCTACCTATTCCGCCGGTCGCTGGACGGGCACGCTTTGGATTGGTTCTACTCCCTGTTACCCGAGGATGCGGAGGACTTTGCTATTGTGAAGGCCAAATTCCTCGAACAATTCCAAGACAGGGTTGGGCCCGAATACTCTCTCACGGATCTCATGGCCGAAAAAAATGAAGTCAGATGAGGACTGTGCCACATACGCCGATAGGTGGAGGCAAATGGCCACACGGGTCCTGGGGTACCTTCCAGAGGGGGAGAAGGTGAAAATCATCATTGTCAATGCAACCCTTGCCTATAGAAATATCCTGGCGATGAATGACATCACCACCATGCATCAACTTTATAGTCGGGCCCGGTTTATCCAGACCCAGCTCAAAGATTCTCCCATCCACTCTATGTTCGAACCCCAGAAGTCCCGGTTCCAGAGAAAGCCTTAGGGGACAGTCACTGAAGGAGTCCAAGTGAACGAGCAAGTGAGTGCGTTCAACCCTGCCGGCCAGAACCAAAACTGCCAACCTTACACTACCCAGGGTCAGAACCCTACCAATCCACCACAAGGGCAACAACAGTGCCAGTACAACCAAGTGCCACCTCCCGATGGCTCTCAACAAAGGCGTCCTTTAGGACCAAGAAGAACTCACTACCCGCCACTCCCGGAGACACTCTCCGACATATTCTTGGCCTTGCTCTCCACAGAAGCCATTAGACTCCCTCCCGAAAGGCCATTGAACCCTAGTGTGGACCAAACTCGGTACTGTGTCTTCCACCGGCAGCCCGGTTATACCATTGACCAATGCTTTACATTTAGGGACTTGGTATATGACTTGCATGAGCAGAACATAATAGATTGGACAACCCTCCGGCAAGTGATTGGAGACATCAAAGAGAGGCAGCGGCAGCAACAGCAGCAGAGGCAACAGCGCCAACCACCCCCTCAACAACAACAACAGTAGCAACAACAACAGCCGTTGCAGGACCTCGGTATCGTCCACAACCCCCTACCAAACCATCCACCAGCTCCAAACCCACCACAGCAACCAGCCCAGGTAAATCCCATCGTCCACCACCCTCCTCCTCAAGCAAACTGGACGTATGATGATGAGCTCGATGTCCAGCAGATGATGGCCATTAACCACCAGTATCCCCTCCAATCCCAAACAATACAACAAGCCAACACGGCTCCTCAGTTTATCCCTCCCTTAGTTTCCGTGGCCAATGCCGTCATACTGCCCGTCAGTTCAACATCTGCACCAGTCGCTAGTCCACCCATCATCCTACCCTTCGCTCCACCTGTCTCCATACCACTATCACCCATCATATCCGCTCCCTCACCCATTATCCTACCACCACCTGGGCCGGACCAACCTTCCGCCGCCACGCTATCCTCTGCCAGGCAGCCAGCCACCCAACCAACCACCCTGCGGAGTAGGCGAGTCTTCCGCTGTCCGTATCCGCCTATCTCCACCACCTCCACCAGCCAGAGCAACCCCCAGCAGGTCCTGCAACCGCCTCAACAGCAAGCTCAGCAGCAACCACAAGACAAGGGGGTGATCGAGCCGTTACCGGGAACCCACTATGACATCCTCAAGCACCTCGACCACGTGCCAGCTAAGATCTCCATACTGGAATTGATCAAGAAGTCCAAAGAGCACCAGGAGGCCTTGAGGAATTTCCTGCATAAAGTAGTGGTGAATGAGGACATGCTGGCCGACAAACTGCCGAATGCACTAGCCATGGTGACTCGTGGGCCGGCAATAACCTTTGTTGTAACGACCCGAGAACCGACCCTCGGCCCACGCCGAGGACCCGATTTTCGCAGCCGCCGCCCACGGATCCGGGGACCCGGAAGGGCTATAAACTACGTCTAACAGGATATGTAACGGAAGTAAATGTCAACTGCTAAACTAGAAGTGTACAGGCGGAAACAGAAAAGAGAGCGACACCGCTGTGTACCGCTCTAAGTACAGTCCCAACGCACGCACGCTAGTACAAGTAAAAGGCAGGGAAAGAACAAGTCCCTTAGGGGCATACCCCGAGGGTGATGTACAGTAAAAAAAAAAGGGGGAACCAATGCTAGCTACGGGGACCACGCCTACTGCCCCGTCTCCTCCGCCCGGCGCGCGCCCTGCTGCTGTTGAGAAGTCTCACCTAGGAAAAGGAGGGATGAGCTTCACAACAAAAGCTCAGTAGGGACTACCAATCTCCTACTGGCTCTAAACAGGTAGGAGAATATAAATATCAAATGAAAGACAGCAGTTTATATCTTCTACCTACAAACGGAAGTGCGGAAGCAAACTACAACTAGCACGGTACAGAAAGTGCACACGGTCGAAAACTCCGTACGACTGCTCGTCGTGACCACCACACGGCTAGTAAATACAGACGGAGGGAACTCCTCCTGGACAAGGAACACTAGCTACGGAAACGCTACCACTAGTCATGGTCAGGTGCGTCCGCCGACGTCTTACCCTCGACCCAGGTCCTGACCCTCACGTCTCGTCAGAGCGAGGTAGGAACACAAGTAACACAACAGTAACCACCGTAGTCTTGCCGGACTATGGTCCCACGCCTGACCTCTCCAAACGGTTCCGGGGCCGTAAGGAGCGAGGCAGTGAGAAGAAGGACTGGCTGGCCTGCGCCGGGTAGAACTCCTAACTGTCCTCGGCGTCCCAGACCACCACGAGAGCTCTACAAGTGACTCACACGCCACTGCCCTAACCACTGTTTTCCCCTAAGCTCCGGAGTCCGCCTGGTGGCTGCCAACTCGAGCACACTCGTAGCCCGGAGTACTCCCTCAACAGGCTCCCGAGGACGGGGGTCCCTGGCAACGGTAACAACCTCTCACACGGAACAAGCCCTCAAGTTCCGAGCACCGGGCGAAAGACTAGTGTAGACCGCACTAGGGAACTAGCACAAGTTCCACGGGAACAGTAAAAGAAGAGTGGAAATGGAAAGAGGCCAAAACCTGTCTCTCGGTTAGGGTCGCGACGCAGCGGGCCGTCGCGACCATGTCGCGACGCCCTAGCAGGTCGCGACCGGGACGCGACGCACACGAGCGTCGCGACCATGTCGCGGTCGGGCGCACCGCCGCGACATGATCGCGGCCTCCGAGGCTACCGCGTCACCAGCCGAGCAGGGTTCCAGAGCAGTCTCTCCAGGAACCCTCCCCAAAACACGAAACAACATTCACAAGGGGGAAGGGGATCATGCGCAAAATGTAACAAAGCTATAAATCCACCAAACCACCCACGATCCCTCAAAGCATGGATCTACGCTCGAAGGAAACCTCACTCAACTCGAGCATGGAGTTCTCACACTCCCAAGCCCCAAACCACAAGGAAACCGTGGTCAAGAGGAGGAAGGGATCATGCTTAGGGCGAGAGGATCAAGAGTCCCTACCTCCACACGAAGAACGAACCCGTTATGGCCTTCTTGTAGGAACGAACTCCTCCCCCTCCTCCTCGCACCGGACAACCCGAGCACACGCTCTGCACGAACAGCACGTCCACGCCTCAGCACGAGCACCACGAGTGAAAGGGAACACCGAGAAACGAGAGGGAACTCGAGAGAGGGGAGAAAGAGTGAAAAGGGCGAGAGAGGGAAATGGGGCGCGCCTTCGGTTCTGCCCACCAAGGCGCGACACTAAAAGCACGGTCAAACCTCGAAGACCGGAAAAGCAGTCGCGACGGCCTGGCAGGTCGCGTCAACACCGACGACCCTGCCACTCGACACGACCATTCTGACAGACAGGACAACGGTCAAGCTGTGTCAGAACACAGTCGCGACAGCCAGGGGTGACGCGACAAGGACGCGACGCTCACCCCCGCAGCGACACGAACTGCCAAAGCTGTCGTGGCAGGCCACTCTAGTGCGACCATGTCGCGGCCAGGGCGCCTGTCGCGACGTTGAGGACGGGGCCAAGGGCCCAAGGTTGTAACGACCCGAGAACCCGACCCTCGGCCTACGCCGAGGACCGATTTTCGCGGTCGCCGCCCACGGATCAGGGGGACCCGGAAGGGCTCTAACGCGGGTCTGACAGGATATGTAACGGAAGTACACGTCAACTGCTAAGCTAGAAGCGTACAAGCGGAAACAAGAAGTAAAGCGAGACCGCTGCGTACCGCTCTAAGTACAGTCCCAACGCACGCACGCTAGTACAAGTAAGGAAAGGGGAGAGACAATTTCCTTAGGGGCATACCCCGAGGGTGACGTACACGGAGAGGGGGAACCACTGCTAGCTACAGGGACCAAGACTACCGCCCCGTCTCCTCCGCCCGACGCGCACCCTGCCGCTGCTAGGAAGACTCACCTGGAAAACAGAGGGATGAGCTTCACAACAGAAGGTCAGTAGGGACTACCAATCTCCTACTGGCTCTAAACAGGCAGAGGAACATATACAACTATTAACAGAGGAAAGACGGCAGTTTATATCTTTCTACCTACAAAAGGAAGTGCGAAAGTGAAGCTAAAGCTAACACGGTACGAAAAGTACTCTCGGTCGGAAACTCCGTACGACTGCTCGTCATGACCACCACATGGCTAGTAAAACACAGACGGAGGGAACTCCGCCTGGACAAGGAACACTAGCTACGGGAACAACACCACTAGTTATACGGTCAGGTGCGTCCACAGATGTCTTATCCTCGACCTAGGTCCTGGCCCTCGCGTCTCGTCAGAGCGAGGTAGGACACAAGTACAACAACAGTAACCGCCGTAATCTGGCCGGACTACGGTCCCACGCCTGACCTCTCCAAACGGTTCCGGGACCGCAAGGAGCGAGGCAGTGAGAAGAAGGACTGGCTAGCCTGCACCAGGTAGAACTCCAAACTGTCCTCGGCGTCCCAGACCAACCACGAGAGCTCTGCAAGCGACTCACATGCCACTGTCCTAACCACCGTTTTCCCCTCAGCTCCAGAGTCCGCCTACGCGGCTGCCAACTCGAGCACACTCGTAGCTCAGAGTACTCCCTCAACAGGCTCCCGAGGACGGGGGTCCCAGGTAACGGTAACAACCTCTCGCACGGGACAAGCCCTCAAGTGCCGCGCACCGGGCGAACGACTAGTGTGAGACTGTACTAGGGAACTAGCACAGGTGCCACGGGTACAGTAAAGAGAAAACGGAAGCGGGGGAAGCACAACCTGCCTCTGGGCTGAGAAGGCGACATAGACCCTGTCGCCTTCAAGAAGGCGACAGAGGGGGTGTCGCCTTACCAGGGACTGAGAAGGCGACATAGGCCCTGTCTCCTTCAAGAAGGCGACATAGGTGATGTCGCTTTAATAGTTAGAAGGCGACACAGGGTATGTCGCCTTCAGGCCAGTCGAGGGTTCCAGAGACTCTTCTTCCGGGAACCTCCCCGAAACAGGAGAAACACTACACACGGGGGAGGGGAGCATGCTTATCATGCTAGAAACTCATTAAACACACAAACCACCCTCAAACACCCCAAGAACATGGATTCTACGCTCGGAGGAAAACCTCACTCACACGAGCATGGAGTTCTCACACTCCCCAAACCCCAATCACACGAGAACCATGGTCTAGACGGGGAGGGGATCATGCTTAGGGCGAAGGAGTCGGATGTCCCTACCTCCATGCGAAGAACGCACCCGTTAGGGCCTTCTCGTAGGTTTGGCCGTCTCCTCCTCGCACCGTACGGCACGAACACAACCCCTGTACGAACGGAGCGACACCCTCCTCAGCACGGCCGCCTCACCACGGGGGAGGCACCCCAAAACCGCCGGAAAACTCCGAGGGGGCGAGAGAAAGAGAGGGGGAAAGGAGAGGCACGAGAGAGGGGGAAGGGGGAAGGGCGCTCGGGCTTTAAGCCCTCGGAGCTGAGAAGGCGACATACCCCCATGTCGCCACGGGAACCGGAAGGCGACAATGGGTGTGTCGTCTTCAAGAAGGTGACATACCCCCTGTCGCAATTCCACTGACAACGGTCAAATCTCGGAATTCAAAAAAGTGAAGGCGACAGCCATCTTGTCGCGTTCACCCTACATCGCCAGAGCCGTACTGACACAAAGGACGCCTGTCACGTTTGTCAGACTGCGTCTGGGGCGACGCGATGGGAAGGCGACATAGGCCATGTCACCTTCAAGAAGGCGACATACTCCATGTCTCCATCCATCAAACCAGAAGGTGACAGTGGGTATGTCATCTTCAAGAAGGCGACATACCCCCTGTCGCAATCCCAAACAGAACCAGAACTCGACGCGATCGGAACCATGTCGCGACAGTCGCCCTGCCGCGACCCAGAGGACGGGCCCAAGGGCCCAAGGGGGCGGGGTGTTACAACCCTCCCTCCTTAAGACATTTCGTCCTCGAAATGAAAACAACTCGGTCTCAACCCGGAAGACGACAAAAGGGGAGATCACCACATACCGATCAATCAAACAAGTAAGGAAACTGCTCCTGCATCTCATCCTCACGCTCCCAGGTGGCCTCACCACCGACACGATTCTGCCAAAAGACCTTAACCAGCGGAATCTGCTTCCTACGCAACTGCTGAACTCTGCGGTCGACAACCCTAACTGGGTACTCTAGCACTGACAAATCTGGCGCTACCTCTAGCTGCGAGTAGTCCAACACGTGCGAAGAGTCTGCAACGTACCTCCTAAGCTGCGAAACGTGGAAAACGCTGTGCACACCTGCTAGCTCTGCCAGAAGACTCAGCATGTACGCCACCTCGCCGACCCTCTCAGAAATGGGGAAGGGCCCAATATATCTGGGACTGAGCTTTCCCCTCTTACCAAACCTCATGACCCCTTTGGTCGGCGAGACCCGCAGGAAGACCAGGTCACCGACGCTGAACTCTAGCGGTCTCCTGCAGACATCCGCATAACTCTTCTGCCTGCTCTGGGCTGCCCGAAGCCTCTGCCTGACCAAACTGACTGTCTCTGCACACTGCTGCACTAACTCTAGCCCCAAAAGCTGCATCTCACCAACCTCGAACCAGTGAAGCGGAGTCCTGCACGGGCGACCATACAAAGCCTCGTATGGCGCCATTCCGATGCTCGAGTGATAACTATTATTATATGCGAACTCTACCATCGGAAGGTGAGACTCCCAAGTGCCGCTCCAGTCTAGACAGCACGCTCTCAGCATATCCTCCAGTGTCCGTATGGTCCGCTCTGACTGACCGTCTGTCTGCGGATGGTACGCTGTGCTGAACTTCAACTCTGTACCCAGTGCTCTCTGAAGACTGCGCCAAAACCCTGACGTGAACCTCGGATCTCTGTCGGAAACGACTGAAACTGGGATCCCGTGCAACGAAACAACTTTGTCCACGTACAGCCTGGCTAACCTGTCCACTGACCACGACATCCTGATCGGAGGAAAGTGTGCTGCCTTGGTCAAACGATCCACAATCACCCAGATACCGTCATGCCTCTGCGGGGTATGGGGCAAACCAACCACAAAGTCCATGGTGATGTCATCCCACTTCCACTCAGGAATGGGCAACGACTGCAACTCACCACCAGGATGCTGATGCTCGGCCTTCACCTGTTGACAGGTAAGGCACCGGGCAACAAACTCTGCCACGCCCCTCTTCATCCCTGGCCACCAGAAGGACCTCCTCAAGCAATGGTACATCTTGGTGGAGCCAGGATGAACAACATACTTCGACCTGTGAGCCTCTGACAAAACCGCCTGGCGCGCCTCCTCAGGAACGTACAAGCGGCCTCTGAATCTGACCTCGCTGTCCTCGCTGAGCTCTACATCTGGCATCCGCAAAATGTCTGCTAACTCTGCATCTGCTCACTGCGCCTGCAATACCTGCCTGAACAGTGATGGCCGAACTGACAAATTGGAAGCCACGGCACGATCTCTGGTCCTCGACAGAACAAACACTCCCTGAGGCAGCTCCTCAAACAGCCTCCACTCTCTGACCATCAGCGAACTCAAGCGCACGCGCCTACTCAAAGCATCGGCTACAACGTTAGCCTTTCCTGGATGATAGGAAAGGGTTAGGTCATAGTCCTTCAAATACTCCATCCAACGGCGCTGCCTCAAGTTCAGATCCCTCTGGGTGAAGATATACTGCAAACTCTGGTGATCGGTGAAGATCTGAAAAGCCTCGCCATACAGGTAGTGCCTCCATAACTTGAGAGCATACACCACTGCTGCCAGCTCCAAGTCGTGGGTGGGGTAGTTCTCCTCATGCTTCTTGAGCTGCCAAGAAGCATAGGCAACAACCCCACCATGCTGCATCAGCACGGCACCTAAACCTGACCTCGACGCATCGATGTAAACCACGAACCCACCGGTGCCCGACGGCAAAACCAACACTGGCACTGAAGTCAACCTCGTCTTCAGCTCCAAGAAACTCTGCTCACAGTCCTCTGACCAAACAAACCTGGTGTCCTGCCTCGTCAACCGAGTCAACGGTGCTGCAATCTTGGCGAAATCCTGAATGAACCTCCGGTAGTAACCTGCCAGACCCAGAAAACTGCGGACCTCTGCAACTGATGTGGGCTGCTCCCAAGACAACACTGCCTCAACCTTGGCCGGATCCACCGCCACACCAGAACCCGAGATCACGTGCCCGAGGAAGTGCACCTCGCTCAGCCAAAATTCGCACTTGTCGAACTTGGCATAAAGACGGTGACTCCGCAGGGTATCTAGCACGATCCTCAGGTGCTCCTCGTGCTCCTCTTCAGAAGCCGAGTAGACCAGAATATCATCAACAAAAACAACAACAAAACGATCTAGGTACTCACTGAACACCCTATGCATCAAATCCATGAATGCAGCGGGTGCATTCGTCAACCCAAACGGCATCACGACGAACTCAAAGTGACCGTACCTGGAACGGAAAGCCGTCAAACCAACATCCGACTCTCTGATCCGCAGCTGGTAGTAGCCGGATCTCAAGTCGATCTTCGAGAAAACTTGAGCCGATTGCAACTGATCAAACAAATCATCAATTCTCGGCAACGGGTACCTGTTCTTCACAGTGACCTGGTTCAACTGCCGATAATCGATGCACAAACGAAGACTACCATCCTTCTTCCTCACGAACAAAACAGGCGCACCCCACGGCGAACGGCTCGGACGAATGAAGCCCAACTCAAGCAGCTCTTGCAGCTGGCGCTTCAACTCACGCAGCTCCGCCGGGGCCATCCGGTAAGGTGCCTTGGACAAAGGCATCGTACCAGGCAAAAGCTCGATGGAGAACTCTATCTCTCGCTCAGGCGGCAACCCAAGTAGATCCTCCGGAAACACGTCAGAAAACTCAGAAACAACTGGCACATCAAAAACTGAAGGCCCGCTAGGCTCCAAGGAACAAACCGAAGCAAGGTAAGCAACGCAGCCATCACGGATCAAACGATGAGCCTTACAGAAAGAAATGAACGGCCGACGGGTAGACCGGATACCTCGAAAGCAGAGAACAGGTGCTCCAGGTATCTCGAACCGAACGGTCTTCCTCTGACAATCAACCACGGCTGAGTGAGCCTCCAACCAGTCCATGCCCAGGATGACGTCGAAGTCGTAAAGCTGCAGTGCGTACAACCTGGCCGGCAACTGGTGACCCTCAACCTCGACTGTCACACCCTCCAGATAACCGAAGGAACGCATGCAGTCACCAGACGGGAGATCGACCAATACGTCACACTGCCTCTCGGGTGTGTGACAAGCAAGAGACTCGTAAAACTCATCGGAAGCAAAACACAAAGAAGCACCGGGATCAACCAAAACACGAGCAGCTCTGCCAAGGATAGGTAAAGTACCTATCACCAGGTTTGATGCCTCTGCCTGCTCCCGGGTGAGTGCCATCACGCGACCACGACCACGTCCATGCTGCGGCGCCTGCTGGGGCTGCTGCTGCGGCGACTGCTGCTGAGGAAACTACTGCTGCTGCTGGTACGACTGGTACTGCTGCGGCTGTGGGAACTGATGGACCTGCTGCTGGTACTGCCCTCTCTGCTGCTGATGCAGTGCCTGCTGCTGGGGAGGGTACTGGTACTGGGGTGGCTGCTGCGCGTACTGCACTGGCTGCTGCTGCTGTGGAGCTTGCCCCCTAGGGCAATCCCTCCTAAAGTGGCCTGGCAAGCCACAAGTGTAGCACACTGGCTCCTGACTACCCTGCTCAGCACCCTGTTGTACTGACTGCTCTGCAAACCTGGACTGACGCCTCTGCTGATGGCTCCGTCCACCCCCGCGAGTAGACAACTTCCTGAACTGCGAGCGAATTCTAGAGCTACCGGAACTGCCCGAGCCTGAGGAAGAGGAAGTCGCACTACCGCGGCTGCCTGCTGGACGCTGGTACGGCGAGGACCTGGAAGAGGCTCCTCCCTGCTGCTGCTGCTGCTGAGGCTGCCAAGCTCCCTATCCAAGGCGGTGGCCTTCGCCACGGCCTCTCCCAAGGTGGTACACATGTGTGCCGTCACACCCCACCTCAGGTCTGGTCTCAGCCCTGCTATAAACCTCTCTGCACAAGCCTGGTCACTGCCTGCTACATGAGGCACATGCCTCAACAACCGGACAAACCTCTGGTGGTACTGAGAAACTGTGAGGTCGCCCTGCACCAACTCGTGGAACTGGTCCCGTCTCTCACGTCGAGCGTAGTCGGGGAAGTACTCGCCGTGGAAGACCTCTGAAAACTGCTGCCAAGAGATCTGGTCCAACCGCTGCCCCTGGAAGTGAGTCTGCCTCTGAACTCTCCACCACTCATGGGCTGCTCCCTTGAGCTGGTATACTGCCAAACGAACCTGGTCCTCCTCAGCGCACTCCATAGTCTCGAAGATGCGCTCCAACTCATGGGTCCAGCTCTCTGCCTTATCTGGATCATACTCACCGTGGAACATCGGTGGGCGAAGACGCAGGAACCTCTCAAGGAGAGCGGTCCTTGCCTCCGACACCGCTGCCCTCCGCTGACCGGACCGGGTACTCCCAGTACCTGACCGCTGCTGGCGGACTGGCTGCTCCACCTCTGGCTCCACCTCCTGCTGCTCTGGTACGGCTGGGGGAGGTACTGGAAACTGACCACCTGCTGCTGCCTGCCCGGGCTGCCACGCTCCCTGGTACATAGCTCTGAAGAACTGCTCGGCCATGGGAAACCAGTCTGCATACTGCTGAGGCTGAGGGTGGTACTCCTGCTGCTGCCCACCTGCTGCCGCTGCCTCTGCTGCTGCTGCCTGTGCACCCTGAGGCTGTGCCACTGACTCGTCTGCCAAGACCTCCTCCTGGACCTGCCCTTGCGCGGGCATGTCGGACTCATCCTGCTGCTCAACCAGCTGCCTAGCCTGACTGCGCCTACGCGGAGCCATGACCTACACGGCAACACAACTGACAAATGTTACAAATACCTCTCGGGCGGCTAGCAGTGTACTTGTACTATTATTGGGACTTACTGTTGCAGTTTAAATCCACTACAAGTTCTGTCAGACCAAGCTCTGATACCAACTGTAACGACCCAAGAACCCGACCCTCGGCCCACGCCGAGGACCCGATTTTCACGGTCGCCGCCCACGGACCAGGGGGACCCGGAAGGGCTATAACACGCGTCTGACAGGATATGTAACGGAAGTAAACGTCAACTGCTAAGCTAGAAGCGTACAAGCGGAAACAGGAAAGTAAAGCGAGACCGCTGCGTACCGCTCTAAGTACAGTCCCAACGCACGCACACTAGTACAAGTAAGGAAAGGGGAGAGACAAGTCCCTTAGGGGCATACCCCGAGGGTGACGTACACTGAGAGGGGGAACCACTGCTAGCTACGGGGACCAAGACTACGCCCCGTCTCCTCCGCCCGACGCGCACCCTGCCGCTGCTGGGAAGACTCACCTGGAAAACAGAGGGATGAGCTTCACAACAGAAGCTCAGTAGGGACTACCAATCTCCTACTGGCTCTAAACAGGCAGAGGAACATATACAACTATTAATAAAGGAAAGACGGCAGTTTATATCTTCTACCTACAAAAGGAAGTGCGGAAGCGAAGCTAAAGCTAACACGGTACGGAAAGTACTCTCGGTCGGAAACTCCGTACGACTGCTCGTCGTGACCACCACACGGCTAGTAAAACACAGACGGAGGGAACTCCGCCTGGACAAGGAACACTAGCTACGGGAACAACACCACTAGTCAGACGGTCAGGTGCGTCCACAGACGTCTTATCCTCGACCTAGGTCCTGGCCCTCGCGTCTCGTCAGAGCGAGGTAGGACACAAGTACAACAACAGTAACCGCCGTAGTCTGGCCGGACTACGGTCCCACGCCTGACCTCTCCAAACGGTTCCGGGGCCGTAAGGAGCGAGGCAGTGAGAAGAAGGACTGGCTGGCCTGCGCCGGGTAGAACTCCAAACTGTCCTCGGCGTCCCAGACCAACCACGAGAGCTCTGCAAGCGACTCACACGCCACTGTCCTAACCACCGTTTTCCCCTCAGCTCCAGAGTCCGCCTACACGGCTGCCAACTCGAGCACACTCGTAGCCCGGAGTACTCCCTCAACAGGCTCCCGAGGACGGGGGTCCCAGGTAACGGTAACAACCTCTCGCACGGGACAAGCCCTCAAGTGCCGCGCACCGGGCGAACGACTAGTGTGAGACCGTACTAGGGAACTAGCACAGGTGCCACGGGTACAGTAAAGCGAAAACGGAAGCGGCGGAAGCACAACCTGCCTCTGGGCTGAGAAGGCGACATAGACCCTGTCGCCTTCAAGAAGGCGACAGAGGGGGTGTCGCCTTACCAGGGACTGAGAAGGCGACATAGGCCCTGTCGCCTTCAAGAAGGCGACATAGGTGATGTCGCTTTACCAGTCAGAAGGCGACACAGGGTATGTCGCCTTCAGGCCAGTCGGGGGTTCCGGAGACTCTTTTTCCGGGAACCTCCCCGAAACAGAAGAAACACTACACACGGGGGAGGGGAGCATGCTTATCATGCTAGAAACTCATTAAACACACAAACCACCCTCAAACACCCCAAGAACATGGATTCTACGCTCGGAGGAAAACCTCACTCACACGAGCATGGAGTTCTCACACTCCCCAAACCCCAATCACACGAGAACCACGGTCTAGACGGGGAGGGGATCATGCTTAGGGCGAAGGAGTCGGATGTCCCTACCTCCATGCGAAGAACGCACCCGTTGGGGCCTTCTCGTAGGTTTGGTCGTCTCCTCCTCGCACCGCATGGCACGAACACGACCCCTGCACGAACGGAGCGACACTCTCCTCAGCACAGCCGCCTCGCCACGGGGGAGGCACCTCAAAACCACCGGAAAACTCCGAGGGGGCGAGAGAAAGAGAGGGGGAAAGGAGAGTCGCGAGAGAGGGGGAAGGGCTCGGGCGCCCGGGCTTTAAGCCCGCGGAGCTGAGAAGGCGACATACCCCCATGTCGCCACGGGAACCGGAAGGCGACAGTGGGTGTGTCGTCTTCAAGAAGGCGACATACCCCCTGTCGCAATTCCACTGACAACGGTCAAATCTCGGAATTCAAAAAAGTGAAGGCGACAGCCATCTTGTCGCGTTCACCCTACACCGCCAGAGCCGTACTGACACAAAGGACGCCTGTCACGTCTGTCAGACTGCGTCTGGGGCGACGCGATGGGAAGGCGACATAGGCCATGTCGCCTTCAAGAAGGTGACATACTCCATGTCTCCATCCATCAAACCAGAAGGCGACAGTGGGTATGTCGTCTTCAAGAAGGCGACATACCCCCTGTCGCAATCCCAAATAGAACCAGAACTCGACGCGATCGAAACCACGCCACGACAGTCGCCCTACCGCGACCCAGAGGACGGGGCCAAGGGCCCAAGGGGGTCGGGGTGTTACACAAGGGGGCCGGGTCTTACATTTGCAGAAAGTGAACTAGCACCCCCAGAAGCCAGGAGGCTCCCAGTCTGCGTAACCCTTGTCATTAACCATATAGCAGTACGAGCAGCCCTGGTCGACATGGGGGCATCAATCAATGTCTGCCCACTGAGTACCCTGAGAGCCTGTGTCCTGTCAGAAGGAATGCTAAGGCCAACACCAACCACCATAGCCGCCTACGACAATTCTAGAAGATCTTGTCACGGCATGGTGACTGTGCAAGCTGAACTGGGACCGATCGCCGTCACGGTGGATTTCTATGTTCTCGATATTGATCCCATGTTCAAGGCTATCCTGGGGCGTCCATGGCTAGATGCACTCGGAGCCGTACCGTCCACCGCACACCAATGCCTTAAGTTCCCCTTCCAAGGATGAATCATTAAGGTCAAAGCATAGCCACTGCCCACTCCGTAGATGCCATCCACGACACCCACCTCCCAGCCATGTGGCCCGCCAACAAAACCTATGGTCTCCGTGCTAGACATCAACTACCCTGGAGCTACTCGTTCCAGTCCAAACGAGAGGTCAATCTAGCGCAAGTCAATGCAGTCAAAAGAAAGGAGCCACTGAACACCAAGGGATGGGAAATCATGATAAAGCTGGGGTACGAAGAAGGCAAGGGGTTAGGGGCAGAGCTGCAGGGCATAGTCAGACCCATCCCAAACATTGTAAAGAAAAGCCGATGGGGACTGGGTTACAGAGAGAAATCCAAGCCATGGTCATCCCACAGATCCACTCTCAAAGCCGACCGCGAGCCGCTTACATGGACACTTTGGTGTCATTTCATTAGGGGGCCTACCCAACCTGGATATAACACCGTGGTAGTCGAGGCAGAACTGTCCCTGCATGAGGTACATGGCCAGAACTTCTCTCGGCACATGTCACCTCTGCTGACCTATTGAGCTCTAGAAGCGCTCCGCCCAAACAAAAGGAGGAAGACTGGGGACCCAGAGGCTGAGTGGTACCGCTGGTTTGACATAGAAGACATCACCATAGCCTTTAGCCGCCTGTTCTGGGAGGAAGAAAGAACCTGGCTGCCAGCTGCGGACGAGTTGCTCGATCCCCCCTCATCCATCACCTCCAAAAGGCAACTCATGAATGAGACCACAAACATAGGAGAATCGGACATCCCCTACGAAGAGGGAAGGACGGTAGATGAACTCTGGAGGGGCACCTGCCTAGACATTCACCCGTCGCTTCTGGACTCCCTGCTTCCCAGCCTCGTTCCTTCCTCTCCTCCTTTGCTCATTCAGCTAACTTACCAACTCCTGGAGGCCGCACACAGCCTCCTCACTCCTGAGCTCCCGCTTGCGATCCTCCCTGCCTTGCACACTGATCCGGGTGACCACGAGGTCACTCTCTCCTACTGCATGCTCTCCACTGATCTCCAAAAAAAATGCCAACCTTCAAATGCACGTTGAGGTCGAGGAGCCGGCATACTTCCTTCACCCTTCTGATCAGGGGCACCCCTCGACTGGGGCTTCCCCTCCTGCTCCTTCACTAGGAGCCATTCTCTTCGAGGACGCCATGTCCTCCACCAGTCCTGTAGAGTCATCTAGCCTAAAAGAGTCTAAAGTAGAAGGGTCTAGTCTTAGTTTAGATAGGCCTAGGTTAGAGAGTCATGGCAACCCAGCGCCCACCAAGTCCAAGCGTCACCCTAGGAAGCAACAAGGCAAGGTCATTCCCCAAAGATACCTTCAAGAGCTAGCTCGGCGGTGTCAAGCATTACTGCTGATAGAGGAGTTCACAAGAGAAGCGCTGGTGTTAGAAGAAGAATTTGTGCAGGATGGGGTGTTCATGGACGATGGATTTGGCGTTTACGAAATCATGAATGATGAGGACCCAATGGATGAAGAGGATAGCGAAGTAGATGACGCCGCTGAAAAGTACGCCAGTGGCATAAGGAGATTCGACGAGCCTACCGCGGCAGTGGATGAACCTACTAAGGAAGTCAACCTCGGAACAGAAGAAGATCCCAAGATTGTGATAATTTCAGCAAACCTCCCTCCTGATGAAGAAGAGGAACTGGTGCAAATTCTAAGGGAGTACAAAGACACATTCATCTGGTCATATGAGGACATGCCCAGTCTAGACCCCTCACTAGTAGAGCACTGACTCGTGTTGAAGGAAGGGGCAAATGCCATAAAGCAGAGACTCAGAAGATTCCACCCACTTATGGCCCTCAAGATGAAGGATGAATTAGACAAACTCCATAAGGCCAGATTCATCAGGGTAGTGCTTTATCCGAACTGGGTGGCGAACATAGTCCATGTCATGAAGAAGGATGGCGAAGTCAGAATCTGCATCGACTTCAGGGACCTAAATAGGGCATGTCCGAAGGACGACTTCCCACTTTCTCATATTGATGTGCTTATTGATAACACTGCTGGGTACGAGACCCTCTCATTCATGGACGGGTACTCAGTTACAACCAAATCCATCTAGCTCCTGAGGATCAAGAGAAGACATCCTTCACCACGCCCTGGGGAACATACTGTTATGTAGTCATGCCGTTTGGGCTAAAGAATGTCGGCACTACCTATCAGAGGGCGATGATGGCCATCTTCCATGATATGATACATGTCTATGTAGAAGTATATGTGGACGACATCTTGGTGAAGTCAAGAACCAGGAGTGAACACCCCGAAATCCTTGCCAAGGTGTTGCAAAGGTCGAGGGAGTATCAGCTGAAGATGAACCCAAAGAAATACGTGTTCGGGGTATCATCAGGAAAGTTGCTAGGTTTCATAGTTAGCAAGCAGGGTATTGAGATTGATCCAAATAAGGCCAAGGCTATAGCAGAAATGCCACCTCCGAAGAACATCTCGCAGCTAAGAGGATTAATAGGGCGTTTGCAATTCATCAGAAGATTCATATCCCAGCATTCACAAAGATGCCGCCCGTTATATGATCTCTTGAAAGGAGGGGCAAAATTCGAATGGAATGATAAATGTCGAGCAGCCTTCAATGATTTGAAGAGCTATCTCATGAATCCCTCAGTTCTGTAGCCTCCTGTACCCGGGAAACCGCTTATCCTATATCTCTCGGTCATTGAGGACTCCCTAGGTGCTGTCCTTACACAACACGATGAATCTGGCAAAGAAAGGGCAGCATACTACCTCTCTAGGCTCTTCAACACCACTGAATCCAAGTACACCACCGCGGACAAGACCTGTGTCGCGCTCGTGTGGGTAGTCCAAAAGCTCAAGCACTACTTCCTTGCCCACGAGGTCAAGTTGATCTCAAGGATGGACCCACTCCGATACCTTCTAGAGAAGCCTGTCCTCTCTGATCGGCTCGCACGCTGGCAAAGCTTTCTCTCCCAATTCGACATTTCCTTCATGGTCTAGAAGGCTATCAAAGGATATGCCATCGCCGAGCATCTTTCCCATCTTCCACTCCCTCAGAGCGGACTCTGTCAGGAAGAGTTCCCTGACGAGGAACTCTCAGTCATCATCAAAGACCCCTTCTGGTCCCTCTATTTCGATGGCGCACTCAACTCTCAGAGACGGGGCATTGGAGCCATGTTGCTTACTCCGGAAGGCATTACCATCCCCATTGCCTATCAACTCACCTTCCCCGCCACTAACAACATGTCTGAGTATGAAGCTCTCCTCGCTGGCCTCAAGCACGCTTACATCTTAGGTGCATCCCACCTCAGAATCATCGGAGACTCTCAGCTTGTTCTGCGGCAGGTGCTCTCAACTTACTGCACCCGTGACCCAAAGCTTAAGCCATATCAAGACCTGGTCACGTGATTGGCAAGGCAGTTTCGCAAGCTTATCTATATCCATACTCCTCGCTCGCAAAACATCCTGGCAGACGCTTTGGCGTCGCTAGCTTCCTCTCTATCCTTCCCTCTGAGTCGTCATACTGAGACAATCGTCATCCAACGACTCGATGTTCCATCTATCCAGGATCCTTGGTTCAACAACCTTAGGACAACCTTAGAAGAGAGGGCTAAGAAGAGAGGAGCGCAGAAAGTCATGCTAACTGAGCATGAGGAAATCCTAGATGAAGAGGAACTTCCTTGGTATTTTGAGATCGAGCAATACTGCAAGGATGGGACATATCCCGAAGGGGCAAGCGCAGAAGATCGCAGGGCCATAAGAAGAGCCGCCTTAAAGTATACCGTCGTTGGAGAAGTCTTGTACATGCAGGCTCTCAATGGAGTTCTCTTAAGATGTCTGAGCGATGATGAAGCTTGGAGAGTGGTGGAAGGAGCCCATGCAAGTGAATGCGGAGGGCATGTCAACAGTCAAATGCTCGCAAAGAAGATCATTAGTCAGGGCTATTACTGGCCAACCCTAGAGGAAGACTGTGCCATCTACGTCCGTAGGTGTGTCAAGTGTCAACTCCATGCTGATAAGATCCATGCTCCTTCCTCCTCACTTCATCCACTATCCATACCTTGGCCATTCTCCATGTGGGCTTTCGATATTATTGGCCCTCTTGGTGACCCTAATGCTCAAACCAAATAGAAATCATTTATCCTAACAGCGACTGAGTATTACACCAAGTGGGCAGAAGTCGAAGCATTCACAGAAATCAAAGCATCCACAGTGTGCCGCTTTATCATGAGGAATATCATCTCGCGGTTCAGAGTGCCAAGCAGCATCGTCACGGACAACAGACCACAGTTCATCTCGCAAGAACTTCAGGACCTCTGTAAGAAATATAACATCACTCTGCATCATTCATCTCCATATTACCCACAAGGCAATGGCCAAGCTGAAGCAACAAAATAAACCCTTCTTAAAATCTTGAAGAAACCTGTGAGTCGCACAAGTTCGCCGATTGGCCAGAGAAGCTAATAGAGGCTCTATGGGCATATTGTACCTCCGTCCGTACTCCCACGAGACAAACCCCGTATGCCCTCACCTATGGGATGGAGGCAGTATGTAACGACCCTCTTCATACCGGTACGATTATACCAATCCCCATCGGTATAAAGGGCGTCGTCACAGTGGGACATGTACCCAACACTAGTGATAGGTTGATATGTACCTGGATAGAATAGAGTACAGCAGATAAAATAAATAACTCAACTTTTAATCCATCACCAACACACATTCCACCATCTAAATAGCGAAATAGAAAGACAATGTCCACATTAATACAAGATAAAAGAACTACATTGTCCAAATATTGTCCATACAATATTTCTTTTCATACTATGAGAAAAAGAAAAGTACAACTAGTAGCAGCTCCACAAAACAGTCATCTAAATGGCGATCCTCACTAAGCTTCCTTTTAGTACACGATACCTGTCAACCTGTATGCCGAAGCAAGAGTGAGTCCAAAGACTCAGCAAGCAAACCAAAGACTTAAACTTAAACATGTCACACTCGCACTAAGCCATTAACATTAAAGAGATGCACACTATCATCAAATCACAAGGGTACACATGGTCCTTACTCCTAACTAGCAACACATATTTTATTCACATGAGCATGCTTTAGTCTATCATATTTCTATTCTAAATCATGAGCATTACATTATACACATGTACATATTTCATACACCTAACATGTAGCATGGTTCGTCCACACATTATTTCATTCCATAGATATCTCTACCACTAAAGCATAAAATTGAGCATAAGGGAAAAGAACAAGCTAGCATGATGACTACTTTCTTTTCACATGCACTTTTCGTATTTAATTGTACAATTTACTTGCTGTTTTAACATAATAAAACCACATGCACATAGCTTCACATTTTATAGCATGAATTGAAGGTTAAAACATGGTAAAACCATTTAGCAACAATAAGCACTTAAGTATGAAACTTTATACTAATTGAGCATTTCAACTAGCATGGAATCCAAATATTATTCATGCATTTACCATGTTCATAATCACACTTTACTTGCTGTTCTTATATGCATTACATTCAATTACATGGATCTATAATTATTCACATATTATCTTATCCCTTCGACAAGTCTACATGTTCATATTTTGTGTTGCATAAATAACATGGTTGTCTAAGTTTACTCACATACACCATTACATGACGAATTGTAAACTACATGATATGATACTAAGCATGGCATTTCAATTGAGATATTAACATATGGAAAACATAAACATAGCATGCTAATAAACTAGTTTTCACATGCAAGCACACTCTCATTTGCATTAACTCTCCCTCACATCTCATTTCACATAATTATCATATCATTTACTCTTTTTTCGCCTATCACATATCATATCATTTGCACTCACCATGTGCCACATTCACATATCATTTCACACTTTATTCATATTTCATTGCTTAAACAAATTGCCATGACACATAGTCCTAACTACCAGTAGAGGACACTAACAAATATCTCATTCTCATAACTCACCGCATAACACAACTCATCACATCTCATAACACATAACACATAACACAACTCATAATCACATACCCACCACCTAGGCAATACAGTGGTGAATCTTGGTAACTGCGCAGACCGGGAGAAGCCCTCTCCACCCTATCCAGTGGTACTTGTCCACCTCCAGGATTTCCCTAATGCCTTTAGGACGAACTTTTCACACATAGAGCTTTCCATAGGGACTTTTCTATGTACATCTCTCGAAGCCTCTAGGGTAGCCGTGTCATTTTCGGCCCAATTATTACACATTACATTCACTTTATCGCATTTTCACACATTATTCACATGTTTTACTTATTCTGTTGAATCATTTTATATGTTACATCCATAAATTTTATATGTCTCAGTTAACCCTAACATGATACAACTGTTAACAGGATTTAAACACTCAGAAAAATTATCCCAATCATACTGAGATCAATCAACAAGTAAATCATCTCGATGGACACTTTAATTCCTATTTTCATGTGAAATTTACATGAATATTACTTTATGTTCCCCAAATCATATGAGAATTTAACCACAGACTTGTTGAAGGTTTCAGATCATACATGCAAATTTTTTATATTTTTCTGAGCTATGCAGGATTTATAGAAAATAAAACACTCATTTACATGCTATTCATAAATCAGTTTAACATGGACTCAAAATGCTAGGATCGAATTTAACAGTTCACAAACCTGTGTCTAGCATTCATATTACCATAGAAATTTTCCCTGAAATTATCTTGCGTCATACAATTTTCTGAGATTTTTAACATAACCTACATGTATTCTCTATTTTCAATACAGAAATTACAGTATATTGCATGGTCATGGGAAAGTTCCCAAATTCTCAAGACATGGACTGAGGTGTAGACACATCCTCCACAAATTATGTGGCACTCAAATACAACATAGATCAGGTAATCAGGAAGCTACCACATTAAGGAGCATATCAAACATGTATTTAACATAATTCTAACAATTCATACTAATTACAGAAAAACATAAAAATCTCACAACACATTCTATTAGCTAATTTACATAACATATAAAATTTACACTATATCCTCATGCGAAGAAGTCCGGAAATTAATCATATAGGGAAGAACAGTTCACTGTTCTGTCCTTAAGAACTAAACGACAAGGGGTTGGCCGTTCACAGAGGTTGACGGCAGCATCGCATGCCGTCAACACAAGATCTTGACGGCAAGGGATCTTGCCGTCAAGTTCCTGTCTGTGTAAAAACACAGACCGAGCTTGAAAGAAAGGGGAATGTAGGGCTCCAGGACACGAATTAAAACCCACAAAAATACCTAGGACTTAGGGGACATGCACAAGCTTAAGATCTAGGGTTTACTTGCCTTTAGAAAAATCTCCAAACGGATCAAAATGGCGAAAGAAGCTCTCCTTGGGCAGTGCCAAGAAGCCTCCAAAACTCCTTTGCTCCCGGTTCTAGGGGGTTGTAGGCCGCAGTCCAGCGCCGGGGAAGTCTTCTCCTATGCTTGGACTTCCTCCTTGTCGTGGTAGATCCCCAGAAGATGCCTTCAATCAGCGGATCTGAGCTCCCAAAGTCAGGTTTTCTCTCATGCTCCCACTCACAGCTAGGGTTTCACTTTGCAAGAGCCAAGAGGGCTCTTCTAGTCACTAGGGAAGGTAGTTTTATAAGTTGAGCATAGGGGCTTGGCGCACAGGTGATGGGAGAGACGTAGGTGACATCTCCCCAATCAGGGAGCTAGCCCAATCCATGCTCTCTGCGTTCTGCAGTGCACAGAAAATTAGGGAAATAGACGTCCACAAAGCTGGCCGTCTACATACCATTGACGTCCATCGATATGGACGTTTACTTATCATAAACGTCCACTCATGTTGACGCCAAGATGCTATCGGCCAAAACACCAAAACCATGCAAAGAACTTATTTACACTATGTATATACATACAATGTATAAGGTATAACATGCATATTACTACACCATGCAATCAACAATATTTATACCTAGACATACACATGCATACATAAGTACACTAAGATAATATGTACGTAGATATCTACCTATGCGTACATGATGTTTTACATAAGCGTGACTCAACACACGGCAAAATAAAATGACAAGAATTGCGAGGGCTTCACAATCATTAGGAGGCAATATGAATTAAGTTAGCTAGGAATAATCTATTCCACAAAATAGTTCTTGCATGCACACACTTGATTTGACATATATATAGTATACACACACAGGTGTAACATACTTATGTACATTATGCATGAAATAGATAGATACAACATGCGCACCGGTAATTAGATTAAACTTGCACAACATTACTTAAGTACTATATGCATGGGATTCTTAATATACACAATGTGCACAATTTAGCTAATTGCATATTCTCACCTAAATATCATAAAAATGCATGCATGTTATTCATGAGAAATATAGAATTACAATATACACTACTAAATACACCTACCATACTTGCAACAATCAAATGCACATGCACAAATTATGAGTGAATAAAAATTCAGGGCATCACACTCTCCCCCTCTTGAAAAAGATCTTCGTCCTCGAAGATCGCATCGAGTACCTGTGGTGACGTCGCCGAGGTCATCACCAGCTACTCCTTGCTCCTTTATTGCCGTCGATGAAGCACCTCGTGGAGCGAACTTTGTCTTCAGATTCGGACACTCCTTAAGCCGATGCTCCTTGCTGCCGCATTTAAGACACCTTCCTTCCTTTCTCCAACATGCGTTCCCGCCATGACGCTTCCCGCACTGGATGCACTCGTGTTTCTCGCTAATTGAGGTCACAGTCGATTGCTGACTTTCCACGAGTTTCTCCTTCTTCTTATCTTGCCTTTGGAATGGCTTGGTCACATCCTCCTTTGGAGTTGCCTCCCCCTCTTGGAGAGGTCCCGCTCTACTTCCTTGCTTGGTTGCCACACCTAGAATTTCTTCCAAGGTATGAGAATCAAGCTCCAGAAGCTTAGCTCTCACTGAGGGTTTAAGCCCTTTCACGAAATTCTTCAACTTGCGGTTCTGCTCATACCTCCTAGACTGAGCACTACGTCTACCACGTCCAGTCATGGTCTGCAAAATAAGTAACCCAGTTAGAACCTAGGTTACTATATTCTAACTATTCTCCTTACTATCTTCCATCTATTATTAGTAAATTCTACATATATGGACAATTCCCTATGAAGACTTTGCAATATTGTGACGGTGATGGTCTATCCATGTACAGTCTCAACCTTGGGCTCTGATACCAATCTCTGTAACGACCCTCTTCATACCGGTACGATTATACCAATCCCCATCGGTATAAAGGGCGTCGTCACAGTGGGACATGTACCAAACACTAGTCGATAGGTTGATATGTACCTGGATAGCACTAGAGTACAGCGGAATAAAATAAATAACTCAACTTTTAATCCATCACCAACACACATTCCACCATCTAAATAGCGAAATAGAAAGACAATGTCCACATTAATACAAGATAAAAGAACTACATTGTCCAAATATTGTCCATACAATATTTCTTTTCATACTATGAGAAAAAGAAAAGTACAACTAGTAGCAGCTCCACAAAACAGTCTTCTAAATGGCGATCCTCACTAAGCTTCCTTCTAGTACACGATACCTGTCAACCTGTATGCCGAAGCAAGAGTGAGTCCAAAGACTCAGCAAGCAAACCAAAGACTTAAACTTAAACATGTCACACTCGCACTAAGCCATTAACATTAAAGAGATGCACACTATCATCAAATCACAAGGGTACACATGGTCCTTACTCCTAACTAGCAACATATTTTATTCACATGAGCATGCTTTAGTCTATCATATTTCTATTCTAAATCATGAGCATTACATTATACACATGTACATATTTCATACACCTAACATGTAGCATGGTTCGTCCACACATTATTTCATTCCATAGATATCTCTACCACTAAAGCATAAAATTGAGCATAAGGGAAAAGAACAAGCTAGCATGATGACTACTTTCTTTTCACATGCACTTTTCGTATTTAATTGTACAATTTACTTGCTGTTTTAACATAATAAAACCACATGCACATAGCTTCACATTTTATAGCATGAATTGAAGGTTAAAACATGGTAAAACCATTTAGCAACAATAAGCACTTAAGTATGAAACTTTATACTAATTGAGCATTTCAACTAGCATGGAATCCAAATATTATTCATGCATTTACCATGTTCATAATCACACTTTACTTGCTGTTCTTATATGCATTACATTCAATTACATGGATCTATAATTATTCACATATTATCTTATCCCTTCGACAAGTCTACATGTTCATATTTTGTGTTGCATAAATAACATGGTTGTCTAAGTTTACTCACATACACCATTACATGACGAATTGTAAACTACATGATATGATACTAAGCATGGCATTTCAATTGAGATATTAACATATGGAAAACATAAACATAGCATGCTAATAAACTAGTTTTCACATGTAAGCACACTCTCATTTGCATTAACTCTCCCTCACATCTCATTTCACATAATTATCATATCACTTACTCTTATTTTCGTCTATCACATATCATATCATTTGCACTCACCATGTGCCACATTCACATATCATTTCACACTTTATTCATATTTCATTGCTTAAACAAATTGCCATGACACATAGTCCTAACTACCAGTAGAGGACACTAACAAATATCTCATTCTCATAACTCACCGCATAACACAACTCATCACATCTCATAACACATAACACATAACACAACTCATAATCACATACCCACCACCTAGGCAATACAGTGGTGAATCTTGGTAACTGCGCAGACCGGGAGAAGCCCTCTCCACCCTATCCAGTGGTACTTGTCCACCTCCAGGATTTCCCTAATGCCTTTAGGATGAACTTTTCACACATAGAGCTTTCCATAGGGACTTTTCTATGTACAGCTCTCGAAGCCTCTAGGGTAGCCGTGTCATTTTCGGCCCAATTATTACACATTACATTCACTTTATCGCATTTTCACACATTATTCACATGTTTTACTTATTCTGTTGAATCATTTTATATGTTACATCCATAAATTCCACATGTCTCAGTTAACCCTAACATGATACTATGTTAACAGGATTTAAACACTCAGAAAAATTATCCCAATCATACTGAGATCAATCAGCAAGTAAATCATCTCGATGGACACACTTTAATTTCTATTTTCATGTGAATTTTACATGAATATTACTTTATGTTCCCCAAATCATATGAGAATTTAACCACAGACTTGTTGAAGGTTTCAGATCATACATGCAAAATTTTCATATTTTTCTGAGCTATGCAGGATTTATAGAAAATAAAACACTCATTTACATGCTATTCATAAATCAGTTTAACATGGACTCAAAATGCTAGGATCGAATTTAACAGTTCACAAACCTGTGTCTAGCATTCATATTACCATAGAAATTTTCCCCGAAATTATCTTGCGTCATACAATTTTCTGAGATTTTTAACATAACCTACATGTATTCTCTATTTTCAATACAGAAATTACAGTATATTGCATGGTCATGGAAAAGTTCCCAATTCTCAAGACATGGACTGAGGTGTAGACACATCCTCCACAAATTATGTGGCACTCAAATACAACATAGATCAGGTAATCAGAAGCTACCACATTAAGGAGCATATCAAACATGTATTTAACATAATTCTAACAATTATACTAATTACAGAAAAACATAAAAATCTCACAACACATTCTATTAGCTAATTTACATAACATATAAAATTTACACTATATCCTCATGCGAAGAAGTCCGAAATTAATCATATAGGGAAGAATAGTTCACTGTTCTGTCCTTAAGAACTAAACGACAAGGGGCTGCCGTTCACAGAGGTTGACGGCAGCATCGCATGCCGTCAACACAAGATCTTAACGGTAAGGGATCTTGCCGTCAAGTTCCTGTCAGTGTAAAAATACAGACCGAGCTTGAAAGAAAGGGGAATGTAGGGCTCCAGAACACGAATTAAAACCCACAAAAATACCTAGGACTTAGGGGACATGCACAAGCTTAAGATCTAGGGTTTACTTGCCTTTAGAAAAATCTCCAAACGGATCAAAATGGCGAAAGAAGCTCTCCTTGGGCAGTGCCAAGAAGCCTCCAAAACTCCTTTGCTCCGGTTCTAGGGGGTTGTAGGCCGCAGTCCAGCGCCGGGGAAGTCTTCTCCTATGCTTGGACTTCCTCCTTGTCGTGGTAGATCCCAGAAGATGCCTTCAATCAGCGGATCTGAGCTCCCAAAGTCAGGTTTTCTCTCATGCTCCCACTCACAGCTAGGGTTTCACTTTGCAAGAGCCAAGAGGGCTCTTCTAGTCACTAGGGAAGGTAGTTTTATAAGTTGAGCATAGGGGCTTGGCACACAGGTGATGGGAGAGACGTAGGTGACATCTCCCCAATCAGGGAGCTAGCCCAATCCATGCTCTCTGCATTCTGCAGTGCACAGAAAATTAGGGAAATAGACGTCCACAAAGCTGGCCGTCTACATACCATTGACGTCCATCGATATGGACGTTTACTTATCATAAACGTCCACTCATGTTGACGCCAAGATGCTATCGGCCAGCACACCAAAACCATGCAAAGAACTGTATTTACACTATGTATATACATACAATGTATAAGGTATAACATGCATATTACTACACCATGCAATCAACAATATTTATACCTAGACATACACATGCATACATAAGTACACTAAGATAATATGTACGTAGATATCTACCTATGCGTACATGATGTTTGACATAAGCGTGACTCAACACACGGCAAAATAAAATGACAAGAATTGCGAGGGCTTCACAATCATTAGGAGGCAATATGAATTAAGTTAGCTAGGAATAATCTATTCCACAAAATAGTTCTTGCATGCACACACTTGATTTGACATGTATATAGTATATACACACAGGTGTAACATACTTATGTACATTATGTATGAAATAGATAGATACAACATGCGCACCGATAATTAGATTAAACTTGCACAACATTACTTAAGTACTATATTCATGGGATTCTTAATATACACAATATGCACAATTTAGCTAATTGCCTATTCTCACATAAATATCATAAAAATACATGCATGTTATTCATGAGAAATATAGAATTACAATATACACTACTAAATACACCTACCATACTTGCAACAATCAAATGCACATGCACAAATTATGAGTGAATAAAAATTCAGGGCATCACACGGTAGTTCCATACGAGATCCTAATCCCTTCACTAAGAGTCCAATTAGACAAGAACTTAATCTTGACGAACGTTGAGAGGCGTTGCTAGTCCAATTGGAACTCTTAGATGAAAGGCGGCTTATGGCAGCCGACCATGTTCTCTCTTATCAAAGGCGAATATCAAGGTCTTTCGAAAAGAAGGTAATTGAGCGAAAATTCCAAGAGGGTGATATGGTCTTGAAACACATTTTTATCAAACCCGGAGGTCCTAGGTCCAAACTGCAACCTAATTGGGAGGGTCCGTACGTTGTGAGGGAAGTGTACCCCGGAAATACTTATCGCTTAACTAATGCTGAGGGCGTTGAATTGTCGCATCCATGGAATGGGTTGTACCTCAAACGATTCTATCCTTAGGCCTATACGTGTGAGGCCACAACACTTAGATCGGGGAATAACCACGTGTTGAGAGTCTAAAGTCCCTCCCTAATCATCAAGGGTAGCTCTAAGTTACGATTAACACACACACGGCAAGCCCGGGTAGCTGCACTTGGTAGATGTCGCAACTATGTGGGTCCTACTCTAGCGATGCGTCAGTCATTCTCTTCTAATCGGTCGAAGTGTAGGGGCAAGGATTAAAAGGGCGAGGTCGTCAACCTAAAGCATATCCTGACAAGAGGAAGTCTCAAACAGGGACGGTCAAAATAAAAAGGGGCAAAGAAACAAAAGAAAAGGAAAAGAAACGAAAGTCCATAACATGATAGGGGCATGGCAAAGAGTGGCAAAGTCCCCGCGGGACGCTCATGAGCCCGGTCGTACGCATGCCCCAAACAATGCAAGCCTATAAGAAAAGACCATAAAGTCCCTTCACAACAGACCCAATCTCTAAAAGTTATGTTGTAGGAAGTAGCCGAACCCGACATCCTTGAACCCACATGAGACTTTCCTTAAATAGTCTTCCATCTCTCCCTATAAGACCGAGTCATCTCTTAGGTATGGTTTAACTAGTCGCATCGTCAACTAAGGGTGGTCTACGGAGGCAATGTCACCCCTCGACGCACATCCTAGCTTAGTGAGGTCCGTGACGAGAACGAGAGGCGACGAAGACTCTAAACCAGCAGTTCTAACCGGTCTATGTGTTGTGGCCCGAAAGGGCGAGTACCTTCCACCTCGCGCATCTTGTTTTAGGAAGGGCTAACGTCGGCTTTAGGCGTCTTTCAAAACTTCAAAAAAATTAAAAAAAATCAAAACTCCAAAAAATCAAATATCTTAAAACCAAAAAAAAAATCAAATATTTCAAAATTCTAAAAAAATCAAACATTTTAAAACTCCAAAAATATCATATTTTCAAACTCCAAAAAAACCAAATCATAAAATAAAAAGATCCATTCCATTCCATATCATACATGTACATCGGGGGCAAAAGTACAAACCCTCAGCCACTCTCCCCAGTACCCTCAGGCAGGCGGGGAGATGGAGGGGCCATGTCCCTCGGACCAGTCTCGCTCCCCTACGGCGCTCTCTCGCGCCTCCGTGCCTCCTCCTCGTTCCTCCGCCGTCCGGAGGAACCAGTCAAGTAATGACCAACAGACCCTCTCGGAATGCCGCTCCTGCTAGCCGACGAGTGGCTGCATCCAACCAAAGCTAGAGCCCTCTCAAGGCCCTTCATCTCGGACCACAGCAGCTCGCAGCGGTGCCTCTCCTCTCCCAGCTGGGTGCGAAGGTCGCCCGCCTCGGTGCGCCACCTCGTCGCCTCCTCAGCCTCCTGGCGCCACCTCAACACCTCTGCTGCCTCCGGGCGTACGCGCAGCTCCGCCATCTCCGCCTCTAGCGTGGTCGTTCGCGCTAGAGAGTCTCTCAGCTCCGCCTCCTGAAACATCAAATATCTTGTCAAAACACCAAAAGAAACAAAGAGTCAAGGGGCATCTAGTTGATAACTTACCCGCTCCTGCACCTGAGCGAGAGCATCCTCTACTCGGGCCATTGCCGCCACCAACTGGCCTTCCAACACGGAGCGGCCAGGGTCCTCTCGGGAGGAAGAAGTGCCTCCCACCATCTGCTGAGCCCTATCCAACTCCTCTCACTGCAAAGGAAAACAAGAAGAGTCAGTCAAACAAAGCTAGAAATAGAAGGGGTAGGGTATGAAGTACTCACCAGCTGGGTCACGATCGCCTGGAGGTCATCCCTCTGCTGAATGGTAGAGTGGAGGACGCCCTCGAGCGAGGCAATCCACCCCTCAGGATCAAACTGCAAACACAAGTCAAGTCAATCATGCAATCAATTAATTGAGAACTTAAAAGAGACTAAAAGCAGTAAAACTCACCGGTCGTCGAGACCCCTTATAAACCTGGGCCCCGTACCTCCGTGCATAGGCACTTAAGTAATCCTCATCGCTCGTGGCCTCTGAAGCCACCTCTCTCCCCCGCTGCTCCCAATCCGTGAGCTGCTCGCGGACCCGAACCATTCAGTCAGTCTCCTGCTGGATCCCGTGGAAGCTCCGGCCCGGTCTCTCCCATGGCCTCTGTCGAGTCGGGAACTCCACCACCGCCTGGTGGAGTCCCAGTGTGTGCGCAACTAGCTGGTGGTGGAGCAGCACCACGGTGTTAAATGCATGCAGCCAAATGTCCCTACCGAAGTAGGGATGGCCCGCTCCACCCACGGCTGCGCGGCGTCATCCTCCCCGACATAGGGAGTCCACTCAACCTGCACACCACAAGCAGAAAGATCTGTCAGTCGTTTGTCAAATAAGCAAAGGAAAAGGTGCTAATGTACGTCGCGTGATTTTCGGATTCATGCGGATCATGTGTGTAATGGTTGTGATGGCCGTTGTGAGGCCAGTGTGAGTTGGTTGTGTGGAATGTGTGGTTTGGATGTGTGGTTTGTTCAGGTGAGGAGCAGGTTTGGTCCTGAATTGAAATAGGACCTGCTGCAATTGAGTTGGAGTTGGCGGCCAGGGTGGCCGTTGACTTGTTGGCGTCCAAGTAGGGTGTCGTTGACTGCATGAACTTGGCGGCATAAGATGTGGACGTTGATGGTGGCAGTTGCCCTAGGCGGCAGAGGGGTTGACTCCACCTGTGAATTCTGCAAGTTATAGGGTCACCCGAGAGCAGGTTTTCCACCTGGTTCTCTCTTCCCCTTGCCCCAGCTTCATGCCCCCGTATCCCTAAAGCTTCCAACAGGTATAGGAGAGTGGTTGGAGGATCGTGGGACGTGTGGCGTTGCCGAATCGCGCGGGGAAACGCCGTGGCGTGGTGCAATTGCCGTGGGAGCTCGCGGAGGGTTCGGTGTGAACCGAGAGAATTCGGAAGGTTTAAGCGTGTTCTGAGGTAGGGAACGAACCCTGTTAGCTCTGTAGGATCATTATAATACGACGTAACCACCTGAATCAGCATGTTTAATGCATTTTCGGATTAAATTCCACCATGCGGGATAATGGGTGGTTTGATGAATTCAAGTAGTAAAGTATGATTATAGTTTAATTATAGTGTATGGATGTTAGAGGACTATTTCTGCATGTCTTTCGTTTGTTAACGATTGTAAACTTGTAGGATCGGTTTAGGGTTTCTGCAGGAATAGAGCTGAAGATATTGGCGTCAACATCGTTTGTCACCAAGATCATCAGCTGGGATACAGACGGCCATATCCCTTGCCGTCTACTTCCCATAAGCGGCAGTCGATGTTGCCGCCAACCTGTGTATAAGTAGAAATAACCGTTTATGGTATTTATCGATAATGAATGGTGCGTTGGCACCTGAGGTGCACTGAGTGCACATGGTTTCTGTATTTAGCATACGGGGTATGCAGTTAGTTACTCACTTCGAGGTTGCGTGTTGTTCACGCGAGTTCAGTTGGGTTCACGTGTGGTGGACCGTTGTTACTTGAGGTTTACGTGAGGTTTCACGTGGTTTGTGTGTGACGTGCACGTGGTTTTGTGTACGTGGCGAGTAGTACGACGCCTACCGTGGTTACCTCTCCAGTTGGGTGCCCCAGGTTCTTTGTGAGCCAGGCTGTTAGCTCGGGGCTTTGTCCCGGTACTTGTCTTGTACCGTCGAGATCTGTGTCGTCTGACCTGGACACCCTCACTCTTGTGTTTGAGTTGCACGTCCGGATGAGGGAAGACGACAGTGGGACAGTGACACTTGTGTTTGTTTTTAGTCACTTGTAGCGCGCTCGTAGTTGGGGGTACGGACACCAGTAGACGTACTGGACCCCAGCTAGTCCTTTTCCAGTGCCTCACGCTAGAGAGTTCCGGGCCAGGATCTCTAGAGGTGTCAGGCATGGGCCTGTGACCGTGTGGTCCACAGGTGGTGGTGTTTGGTTGGTCTCCACAGTTGCTTGACTTTCACGTGGAGCGGCAGCTGGACCTTTCGTCCGTGGCTGCGAGACTGAGAGGTAGACCTGTGTTAGCTTGTCCGAGTCAGTTTCTGGTGTCGCGAACCAGTTCACGTGGCTCATGTTGGATGTCTCTACTTTAGCTTGTACACCTGTACTGGTTTGCCATTTAATTATTACAGTTGTTTTCATAGTCGGCAGACGGTGAGTACTTTTACAGCTTTCATATCCTGCTTAGCTGTTCTATAAATTGTTGGTACTGTTTACTGCTTTTGTACCTGTGGTTTTGGTTTGCTCGTTTTGGGGGAGTTCCCTACTGAGCCAGTGACTAGCGAGGCTCACCCCTACCCCACAGGTGAGAGCGAGGAGGACGTTTCACGACCATCGTCAGTTCAGAGCCGCGCCGTAGCGGTGCAGGGTCGGTACCTTCAGCTGTGTAGTAGCAGCTCCAGCAGTGTAGTGTAGTTAGTTGTTTATTTTCTTCAGTTGTACCTTGGGGTATGCCCCAGGCTCTTGTACTTCTTTTCAGTTTTGTGAAAAATATGGCTATGTAACTTGTGATATATATATACAAAATGTGGTGTGTTTCTTTGTGTTTACACGGACTGTGGTTTGGTATCCCTTGCGAGGCTTCGGTCCGTTCGTAGGAGGCAGACTCGGATCAAGTACATTATTGGTTTAACGGGCTTCGCCGAGGCGTTCCGCCACAGCTAAGGCTAGAAGTACTTACATGGCCAAAGGGAACCGTGTCCAGTGCATCATGAATCAGCGTCACCTGCAGGCGCAGTGACTGCTCGTCTCGGCGGAACCGCCAGTGCTGTAGAAGGGGCACAGTGCCAGGTCGCCTCGGTACACCGCGACCCAAGGAGAGGAGGTGGTAGTATGCCCACACCTGCAAAACAACTCAGTCAGTACCACAATTAATCAAAATAAGCAGAAGAAAAGCAGTAAAAGGGTAAGGAAAAGAACCGTACCTGAAGGAGTGGGAAGAACCCGGCTACCCCCGTCTCCCTATTGGAGGTGCCCAGACTGTCAAAGAGGTGGGCCAGGAGGGCCGCACCCCATGCGTAACTGCCTATGCTGGACAAATCCTCCAGCAGGGGCAGGCACCGACAACTGACTGGGTCCCCTCTGGTCCCCAGAATCAACTACCCGATCACAAGGATCAGGAAGCGCCTCAGGTTGCAGTCCGCTGGCGCTCCCTCCTCTTCCGCTAACGCCACTCTGGCATCCTCTGTCAACTGAGCCATGTAGTCTGCCTGGCCCTCTCCCGTCTGGTGGCGCGCGTCTGCCACCCCGAGGCTCGCCTGCAACCTCGTCCGCGGCACCAGGGACGACCTCTCCCTCGTCACCGCCAGTCCAAGCAATCTCCTTGCCAGCTCCTAATAACTCGTGTAGGTGACCCGGTCACCGCCTGGCCGTCCACCTGTAGCCAGTGATCCGTGCCACGTCCTCTAACGTAGGGATCATATGACCCCACCGAAAGATGAAAGCGTGCACTCGGGGTCCCACCTCTCCTTTAATGCCTAATGAGCGCCACGTCGGGCGTCACTCATCCAATCGAGGAAGGGGCCAAACCCCATCTCCTCCAATCGTCCCTCTGAAAGTCTGGCGACCCCGTAGATCGCCCGGACGACGGCCTGTTGCCCGGTTGGCTAACCCAGAGGGGGGGGTGAATGGGTCTTTAAAGTAATCCTAGCTGATAAAAATCTGAACTCAGAACAAACATAAAGAGTTCTTGAAAGGGATTAGTAATGGTTAGTAAAAACAGCTATCACACAAAGAAGACAATCACACAACACAGAAATTTATCCTGGTTCGGATCTCCTCTCCTTAGGAGTCCTACGTCCAGTCCCTGAGCAACCCTCAGGATTTCACTAACTAGGGTACAGTCCCCCTATGGACAAACAACAACCACCCAGCTCAGCTGGTCTTCCTTCACCCCTGAAGGGAACACAACACCCTGGTACCACCAGGTCTTCCTTTACTCCTGAAGGGAAAAACACCACCCTGGAAACCACCAGGTCTTCCTTCACACACGAAGGGAATAACACAGGAAATTCTTGAAAGAAAAAGACTAGCCCCTAGATCAAGCTTTTACAAAAACTCAATCTGAAGCTACAAGCACTGAGAGTCGAAGATCTACACAGAGTGCACTCTCTCAGAACTAAACTAGCTCTTCCTTTTGTTTTCTTCACACAGCACAGGGAGCTAAGAGCGAAGATGAAAAGAGTGAATTTTTGGCTCTAGAGAACTTTCGAAGACGTGAAAGCTGCAGAGATCTAGCCGCCCTTGAATCAAATTGACTCACTGTTGTCTTCAGAGCTTCATCTTGTATTTGTATCTCTAATTTGAATAAGGACAAGGAGATGACCGTTGTCTCACGGCTTTGGTGTACGTTAGACTGAAGGATTTGAGGAAGCTTCCTGTCAGCAGTCTTTTGTTCTTTGGAACACGCAAAGTGATAAGATCTTCTGAGTTTGCTTGTAGTTCTTTCTGTGTCCAGTGTTGTAGGATATTACATCCTTAAGGTTCTACAAGGTTGAGCTTTAATGGTAGACAGCTATACTATCTCCAGATGTCAATCAACGTCAGAGCAGATAGACGCAAATATAGTAGTAACACTTTATCGTTCTAAAAGATGCATGCAGAGAATACACGAGAATGGAAGATATGTTCTGTGTCCATGCAGAGATACGTTCAGTCTTTATTAAATGCATGGCAGTCAAACAGACGAGATGCGACTTTGACTATTCAACGTAGCTTAAATCAAGGAAAAACATTTAATTATGGAAACATGACTTATGCAGTCGTTGTGAAAATCTGATAGAATCGTTATTATCGAGTTGCTGTAGACTGATAAGAAGTCGTTATGATAACTTATGAAATCGTTACCACAACCAAGTCGTTCTATAACAGATGATAAAGGAGATCGTTATGAAACATGGCAGGTCGTTGTAGCTTTCTAAAGAAATCGTTACGATGACTTACGAAATCGATATGACTTAACAAGTCGTTAAAACTTTCTAAAGAAATCGTTATGATGACTTACAGAATCGTTATAATGAGCAATCGTTATAACTTCTGAAGAAGTCGTTACGATAACTTACAGAGTCGTTATAATGAGCAAGTCGTTATAACTTCTGAAGAAGTCGTTACGATAACTTACAGAGTCGTTATAATGAGCAAGTCGTTATAACTTCTGAAGAAGTCGTTACGATAACTTACAGAGTCGTTATAATGAGCAAGTCGTTATAACTTCTGAAGAAGTCGTTACGATAACTTACAGAGTCGTTATAATGAGCAAGTCGTTATAACTTCTGAAGAAGTCGTTACGATAACTTACAGAGTCGTTATAATGAGCAAGTCGTTATAACTTCTGAAGAAGTCGTTACGATAACTTACAGAGTCGTTATAATGAGCAAGTCGTTATAACTTCTGAAGAAGTCGTTACGATAACTTACAGAGTCGTTATAATATCGACTTGTTTGACACAGCAAGGTTATTCAATCTTTCAAGTAAATCGTTGTTCTGGTGAGGAAATCGTTATAGTTAATGAAGGAATTATTATGGCTCTTCTAAAAAAAGATGTATGGAAGACTTACCACAAATGCTTGACTTTCTTTGGGTAATTCCTGTGCTTATGGCTAGATAAACGAGGTTAGAAAAACTTTTGACAGTGTTTTGTTTATCACCAAAATAGGCAAGTACTTAAATGAAAAGGACATGGGGATGGACTGTTCATCAATCTCCCCCTTTTTGGTGATGACAAAACTATGATCAATATTTAAGTAGTACTGAATATTAAACAGGAATTAAAATACTTGAGTCATGATTCAGGAATGTGTCAGACACAAGTAGGTAAACATTCTCCCCCTTTTTGTCATTAAGCAAAAAGCAAAAGGAAAGAGACAAAGAATAAGAGACAATGAGGAGAAGGAGCACAATTCATTCATTAAGATTGAGGAGGTACAGGCAAATAATAAGCAGGAGAGAGAAGGGAGGCATAATGAGAAATAGCTTCCCAGGCCTGCTCTTCCTGACGCTTGAAGAATTGCCTAAAGGCACCACACTCAATGGAGAAGGATGGTCCCATGATTGGAGCCATCTTGGATAGATAGAGGCTGCGCTGCTTGGTAAGAAACAGGTCATACTCGTCTGGATCCATGGAGGAGCAGATGATGAGTGTTTTACCAAAACTTGCACAGGCAAGAAACTGATCCATGGTGACAGGGTAGAAAATCTGTTTGTCCTTGAGTTCCTGGCGAAGAGCTAAAAACACTTTGTATCTTTCAGCCCAAACTTTGTAGGGATCAAGGACCAGCTGGATTGAATTCATATCCAAGAAGGTTGCAGGAGAGACAGGAGCTTTCCCTTCCCTGGCTTGAGCAGCATTCAGATGTGCTAGCTGCTGAGCAGATAGAGAGTAAAGCTTGGACCAATCGGAGGCATTCAGCCTTTCACATTCTGAGAGGAGAGGGGCAAGGACTTCAGATTTGACAAACCCTCGATGGTATTCCCGGAAAAGAAATCTAGGAAAACCAACTTGAAGGCCTTTCTGAATCTTGATTCTGCCCATAACTCTTGCAAAACGCTCAAAAATGATTGAACCAACCGAAGATTCCATGATCAAGAAATGAATCTGAGGCAGGAAAATCTCTTCAGGTAAATGAAGAGTTGCAAAATCGACTCTGATTTCCTCAGACTGCGCAGAGTGGGTTAGGACCTTGATGGCTCTCTTGAACTGGCTGAGCTGAACTTCAGGTAAATTGTTGAGATACCTGTAGTTGTTGAAAGTTTGGAAATGCCTGACCAGCTTGATGAGCTTCTGAATGACAGGAGCCCAGGTGTTCTGGTGGTGAAACTGGAACCACTCAGAAAGGGTCAAGGAGTGATCCCTGGGAGGAACCGTGCTGCCTTAGCCTGAAGAAAGCGATTGTACAGATCTTTATGAGATTTAGCCCATTGCTCCTCAGTTTTGGAGTGGGCTGAGGAGAAGATTTTAGATTTGTCGGCTTTAGACAGAGGAGTATAGGGAAGAATGACATCTAAGTGGTCAGAGAGGTTAAGAAAAGGAAGATTGTGAAGAGTGGCAAAGACAACCTTTTGAAGATATTCTTTGTACAGAGAGGAATGCTTGTGGGTGACTGTAAGAGAAAACCACAAGGGAGGGTAAAGAGGAGAGGCGGAGGAAGAAAGCTTCCGTTTCTTGGAGACAGTACTGGAGGAGTCTGTCTTGGAAAGGTGGTCGCCTACCTTTAGCACAGACCTAAGGATAACCTCTTCAAACTCATCCTTAATTTTATCAAGAAAGGGAGAGTCGATTTGGACATTCTTAGGAATAATAGTGATAAAGGAGGGAGGAGCAGGGGGGTTGAGAAAGGCATCAGAATTGAAAGATCCTACTTCTGGAAATGAAGATGTACCAGAAGAGGATGAGGCTCCAGCTGAGGATGCTGGAGGGGCCTCAAATTCTTGAACAGAAGAAGGATGAGAAGTAGAAGAAACAGGAGAAGATGAGATAGGATGAGGAGGAAAAGGTGTGGGAGAGGAAATGGGCCTGGATCTGGGCTTTTTGAAGGGAGGAGGAGCAGGTGGAGCTGTGGAGTTAGTGGGTGGAGAAGGAGGAATGGGAGTGTTGGTAGAAGTGGGAGGATCAATGGGTGGAGGATCTAATACCACTTCTTCAGGCAAGGAAGACAAGGAGTCCAACACTGCCGGCCCTGGTGGCCCTGACTCCATCACAACTGGCCCTGATGGCCCTGAATCTATAGCTGGCCCTGATGGCCCTGACTCTTTAGCTGGCCCTGATGGCCCTGACTCTTTAGCTGGCCCTGATGGCCCTGACTCTGTAGCTGGCCCTTCTGCTGGGGCTTCTGCTGCTGCAGCTGCTGACTGCCCGGAGGGCTCAGGTACACTTGAGTGAGGCTCCTGAGCTGCTGGAGGAGCAGGAGCTTGAGTTCCAACAGCCTGAAGGATGTCAGATAGCATATTTTTCATGGTCCCCATTTCCTGATGGAACCATGTCATGGCAGAGCGAATCTGAACTAATTCCTTGCGGGCTGAAGCTTGGCTTAGAAAGATGGAGTTCACATCAGACTGAAGTGAGCAAAGCAGCTCACCCTGAGCATCCAACCTCTCAATCACAGGTTTTAAATTGATGACAATCTTTTGCTTGACCTGTCTTTCAAATGGTGCATCAGCTAAAAGGGGTACTTCAGGAGCTATATCTTTCTCTTTGCCCTTTGTAGCTGGAGGAGGTGGATTATTGTCCTCATCAGAGCTTGATGAACTAGCTGTCTCCCCTTCTCTGGCATCCAAATTTTCAGACTCTCTCTGGTCTTCCTCCTGATCGCTGGTGGCTGGAGGTGCAACATCTGGTGTCTCTTGGGATTGCTCCCCCTCAAGTGGAGCATCTTCTGCAATGGCACCAGTCTCCCCCTGACAGGGAGCATCCATTTCCATCGAATTATCCTGAGGAATTTGCTGCTCTTCTTCCACTAGTCCTTCTTCAAAGATGTGGCCTGATGCCACAGACTGCTCCATAACAGGCAAGATATCTTCTGGAAGAATGTCCTCAATTCTTCTTTCAGCAGGTGGCACAACTGGATCTGCTGCAGCTGGCCTGTCTTCTTCTGCCCTCACTGCTGTTGCTGCCTCTGATTGATTTCTGGCCATAGATGGCCCTTCCTGCTCTGTTTCTACAAAGACTGGAACAGAACCTGATTCCAGTGGCAGTTCGGGCATCACAGAATCTGCCTCTAACTGGGCTTGAGCAACTGAAGGCTCACCAATGAGACCTTCACCTTCTGCAACTGAGGCCTTGAACCAGACCCCATTGACTATTGAAAAGCCGCTCTTCTTTAAGTTTCTGGACCTGATAGCTTGGCCCATCTTCTCCACAACTGCCCCTGAGACATCTACACCGAAGTGTCTGAAGATTCTGGTGAGTAAATGGGCATAGGGAAGGGACACATTCAACTTGCTTTTAGTGTCCCAAATCTGCTCCCTGGCAAATTTCATTCTCTCCATCATCACTGCGGCCATATTGATTTCCTCATTTTTAATGGCCCAGTACATCAGATCGGAGTCAGCCTTAGTGCAAGCGGAGAAGGTTGCACTTCGGGGAACCAAAATCTGACAAACGATAAAGTGAAGGAGGCGGTTGAAGGCACTTAACTGATTGATATCTAGCTTGCCATCCCTCATCTTGAACCCTGGCCCAACAATCCCCAAACCCTTTTCTTGGGTGTCTACAGAATGAATTCCACTGAAGCCCGATATGCTTACTCCAAATAGCATCCTAAGCAATTCCTGGTCGATTCTGATTACGGTGCCCTTGACTGAAGAAACGAGGGCCCCATCTTCTTCTGTTCTTAAGCATACAAAGAACGCCTTTACCAGGTCCGGATAACTTACCTCTGAGCAAGTGGTAAGCCCTTTCCACTTCATCTGGTCGATCTTCTCAATGATGCTGCTCATTCCATTCTTCTGCAGATCTGAAACATCTACTTCCTTGTGACCACAGAGCTTTGTCTTCACAAAGGTGAAACGCTCCTCCTGCGCTGGGGAGAGGTATTCGGCGCTGTAGCCACCCACACTTCCGGCAATAGCTGGTGCGGCCATGGATTCAGGTGGGAGAAGGTTTGAAGGGTTGAAGAGAAGGGTGATGAGAAGAAACCCTCAAACGATTTCGCGGGAAGGAGATGGAAGCTTCAAATTTGCAGAGGGTAGAGGCAAGAGTCGCTAGGGCATCGGCTCATGCGTCGGGACGAAAGAGGGGAAAAAGTGAATGAGGAAGAGGAATCGTTAACGCATCGATTTAAAGAATATAAATGCTCCAAAAGGTGAGGCGTCAGAAAACGACAAGCGAGGTTGACCGCCTTGAAGGACTATGACTTATCGGACGGAACGCTTAAACTGAGACTTTTGAATTGATTTTGACACAGAAAGAGAGAGAGAGAGAACCTTCTTAAATTCTGAGAATTTTTATACCAGCTTTAAATGAAGATCTTTTCACAAAATACACATGCCTAACTCCCTTCTAAGAGATGTAAATCTCTCTTCAGGTAAGGCCTTTGTGAAAATATCTGCTAGCTGATTATTTGTATCAATAAACGATATTTCAATATTGCCATTTGCTACATGATCACGAATAAAATGGTATCTGACCTCAATATGTTTGGTCCTGGAGTGCTGAATTGGATTTTTGGTGAGGTTGATAGCGCTGGTGTTGTCACATAGCAGAGGAATTTTCTTGACTTTGAGTCCAAAATCCTCAAGTTGTTGCTTTATCCATAAGAGTTGTGTACAGCAACTTCCAGCAGCTACGTACTCGGCTTCAGCTGTAGATAGTGCTACTGAATTTTGTTTCCTTGAGGACCATGAGATTAAACACCCTGCAAGAAATTGACAGCATCCACTGGTGCTTTTTCTATCTACCTTGCATCCAGCATAATCCGCATCAGAATATCCTACTAATTTTACATCACAGGAGTTTGGATACCATAGTCCTAGATCATGAGTCCTGGCTAAGTATCTGAAAATCCTTTTGACAGAAATTAAATGTGATTCTCTAGGGTCGGCTTGATATCTAGCACACATGCATACACTAAATAATATATCAGGTCTACTTGCGGTTAGATAAAGTAATGAACCTATCATACCTCTGTAGATCTTTTGATCTACCTTCTTACCATCCTTGTCATTGTCCATCCTTGTTGATGTACTCATTGGTGTTGACAGAGGCTTGGTGTTTTCAAATCCAAATTTCTTTAGCAGTTCTCTGGTGTACTTTGCTTGACAGATGTGAGTTCCTTCCTTTCCTTGTTTGATTTGAAGTCCAAGGAAGTAGTTGAGCTCTCCCATCATACTCATCTCAAATTCTCCCTGCATTAGCTTTTCAAAATACTTGCACAAGGATTCATCAGTAGATCCAAAGATGATGTCATCCACATAAATTTGAACCAACAGTATATTTTGGCTTTTGTTTTTATAAAAAGAGTGCTATCTACTTGACCTCTATTGAAACCATGTTTTGTGAGAAAAGAACTAAGTCTTTCATACCAGGCTCTAGGTGCTTGTTTTAAACCATATAGAGCCTTATGCAACTTAAAAACATGATTTGGAAAGTCTGTATCATCAAAACCCGGCGGTTGTTCCACATAAACTTCTTCTTTTATAAAACCGTTTAGAAATGCAGATTTAACATCCATTTGAAATAACTTTAAATCTAATGCAGAAGCATAAGCAAGTAACATTCTAATAGCCTCAAGTCTAGCCACTGGTGCATAGGTTTCATCAAAATCTATGCCTTCCTCTTGACAATAGCCTTGAGCCACCAGTCTGGCCTTGTTTCTTAGAATTACACCAGATTCATCCAATTTGTTTCTGAACACCCATTTAGTGCCGATCACAGGATGGTCTGATGGTCTAGGAACAAGTGACCATACTTGGTTTCTCTTGAACTGATTTAATTCATCTTGCATTGCTATTATCCAAGATTCGTCAGTTAGGGCTTCATTGACTGTCTTAGGCTCTAATTGAGAGACAAAAGCAAGGTAATCACAAGGAATCAAGTTACCTCTTGTTCTTACCCCTACCGATGGATCACCAATAATGTTTTCAGGTGGGTGATCTTTCTTGTATCTCCATTCCTTTGGAAGAGTTTCATGAGAAATTTCTTCTTGTTGCATTTCTTCCAGAGGCGGATCATCCTTATCTTCAAGTGATGTGTCTTTCAGTTTATTGGACAGTTCATCTGCGTCATCATTATCACTCTCTACTTCCTTTCTCAAGGAGGGATTAGTTTCATCAAAAATAATGTGTACAGACTGTTCAATCAATAAGGTACGTTATTAAACACTCTATAGCCTTTGGGTTTAGAGGCGTACCCCATGAAGATGCCTTCATCTGATTTGGCATCCAACTTACCAATATCCCTTTTTCCGTTGTTGTGAATAAAGCAAGGACATCCAAAGGTTCTGAAATGGCTGATCTTTGGTTTCTTCCCTTTAAACAGCTCATATGCAGTCTTCTTCAGGATTGGCCTGATCATGACTCTGTTGATAATGTAGCTGGCTGTGTTGACTGCTTCTGCCCAGAAATATCTTGGTAACTCATATTCACAAAGCATAGTTCTTGCCATATCCAAGAGAGTTCGGTTCTTCCGTTCGGCTATACCATTTTGCTGCGGTGTCCTTGGTGCTGAGAAATTGTGCTGAATTCTTGATCATCACAGAATCTAGCAAACTTTTCATTTTGGAACTCACCACCATGATCAGATCGAATGGATACTATGCTGAACTTCTGATCTTTCTGGACTTTTCTGCTGAAACTAACAAAATTATCAAAAGTGTCATTTTTATGTTCTAAGAAAGATACCCATGTGAATCTTGAGTAGTCATCTACTATAACAAATCCGAAGTTCTTTCCTCCAAGACTGGTAGTTCTCATTGGCCCAAATAGATCCATATGTAGGAGCTCTAAGGGTTTTGAGGTGGTCACCACCGTCTTTGACTTGAAGGAACTCTTTGTGTGCTTTCCCTTAGCACAAGGTCTGCAAACACTTTCTAATTTACCATTGATTTTAGGTAGACCTTCCACAAGGTTCCTCTTTCTGAGCTTGCTCAACCCATCCAAGCTGCAGTGGCCTAGCCTTCTGTGCCACAGATCAGTTGATTTGTCTTTGCTGGCTGCCAGACACACATTTTGCTCTTTGAGTTCTTCAAGGTAGAGCACGTACAGATTCTTTTCTCTATTTGCTTCAAAGATGACTGCTCCATCCTTTAGTATGCTACATTTTGACTCTTGAAATTTGATTTGATGTCCTCTATCACACAGCTGACTAATACTTATGAGGTTGTGCTTTAAACCTTTGACTAACAGCACATCTTCTATGACTGTTTTTCCTTTGCTGTTTACTGATCCACTGCCTACTACAGTTCCTTTTCCATTATCCCCATAAGTGACTGTTCCTTCTTCATCTTGGAGATGGGAGAAAAGCTTCAGGTTTCCTGTCATGTGCCTTGAGCATCCACTATCCAAATACCATTTGGATGCTCGAGGGTTAACCTGAGATAAAGACATCAAGATTTAGGTACCCAAGTTCTTTTGGGTCCTGATGGGTCAGTATCATTACTTTTACTTTTTATTATCCACTTCTTATGTCTTGTTGGACAAGTGAATTTTAAATGTCCTAGCTTGTTACAGTGACTACAGCATGATGTTATTGTTACTCTTTCTATGTACTTAAAATTCGCTTTATATGCTACATCTTGTTCTGGAGTGAACTTAGGAGTTGGATATTTTTCTGGATAGATTATTTCTTCTTCATTTACTGGAGGTATGTAACCTAAACCTCGTTTATTCTTACCAGATCTTCTAGCACCTTTTAATAATAAGGAATTCTTTCCATTTGTAAACTTTTCTAAGGTGCTTGCTAGTGTATTGTTTTCTTCATTTAATTCATTTACCGTTTTTCTTAAATCATCTGAGCTTTCCTGTTTTTCTAGGTCAATGATTTGTCTGTTCTTGTCTTTTAAGTTTTCACATAATAGTTCATTTCTTCTCTTAAGCTCCATTATTTGTTTTTCTAGTTCTTCATTTTCAGATTTTAAATCTGAGTTGGTATTTTCGAGACAGGTGATATTTTTCTTGCTTAGCTTAAGTAGTTTAGACACTTCTTTATACTTATCGTAGAGTTCATTAAATGCACTTTCCAAATTGTCCGAATCTGAGTCATTACAGGAATCGAAAGAGGAATCAGATGTTACCTTATCCTCGGTATTTGCCATAAGAGCCAGGTTGGCTTCTTCTTCTTCACTGCTGGAGCTTGACTCACTGTCTGAGTCGCTGCTGTTTTCCCATGCAGCTGCCATGGCTTTCTTTTTGAATCTTCTGAACTTCTTGGAGCTGTCCTTCTTCTTGTGATCATTTTTCTTTAGCATTGGACAGTCTGCCTTGATATGTCCAGGTTTCTTGCATTCATAGCAAAGTGGCTCATTCCTCTTCTGATCTTTTCCATCTGGTCTCTTGAGATCTTTGTTTTTCTTGAAGTACCTCCTACCAGACTGGAACTTCTTCTTCTTGGCCAAGATTCTCTGCAATCTTCTTGAGAGCATGGCTTCTTCATCATCACTATCTTTGCTATCTTCACTGTTATCTAAGGATTCTTCTGATGAGTCCCCATTAGCTTTAAGCGCATTTGACTGCTTCTTTCTACTGGAGGATTCTCCTAGTCTTTCCATGTTTATTTCATGGGCCATGAGAGACCCGATGAGTTTTTCTACTGACATTCTCTTAAGATCATTAGCTTCTTCGATAGCTGTGACCTTTGCCGTCCATGAAGATGGCAAGGATCTGAGAATCTTCCTTACCATATCTGCAATCTCATATGACTTTCCTAGACTTGCTAGGCCATTAGTGATGTCAGTAAATCTACTAAACATTTGGGTAATAGACTCACCTGTTTGCATTTGAAATCTTTCATACTGAGTGACAAGAATGTCGATTCTTGTCTCCTTTACTTTGTCTGTACCTTCATATGTAATCCTTAACTTTTCCCACATTTCCATGGAGGATTTGCATGCTGAAACTCTGTTGAACTCCTTCTTGCTTAGAGCACAACATAGAATGCTCTTAGCTTTACAGTTCAAGGAGATTTTCTTTCTATCTTCATCTGTCCATTGTGCTTTCTCATTTGTGACGACCAGATCACCTTCTTCCACTATTGACCAGATTTGATAATCGTGGCCTTGTAGAAAGTATTCCATCCTGGTCTTCCAATACGTATAATCTTCACCGTCGAACAAAGGAGGTCTGTTGACAGACTGACCTTCGAAGTGACCTTGGGCTGCCATGGATCTTTACTCTTCAGATCGTTGGATCTTGTTCTTTGTCGAAGAGACTCGCTCTGATACCACTTGTTGCCCGGTTGGCTAACCCAGAGGGGGGGGGGTGAATGGGTCTTTAAAGTAATCCTAGCTAATAAAAATCTGAACTCAGAACAAACATAAAGAGTTCTTGAAAGGGATTAGTAATGGTTAGTAAAAACAGCAATCACACAAAGAAGACAATCACACAACACAGAAATTTATCCTGGTTCGGATCTCCTCTCCTTAGGAGTCCTACGTCCAGTCCCTGAGCAACCCTCAGGATTTCACTAACTAGGGTACAGTCCCCCTATGGACAAACAACAACCACCCAGCTCAGCTGGTCTTCCTTCACCCCTGAAGGGAACACAACACCCTGGTACCACCAGGTCTTCCTTTACTCCTGAAGGGAAAAACACCACCCTGGAAACCACCAGGTCTTCCTTCACACACGAAGGGAATAACACAGGAAATTCTTGAAAGAAAAAGACTAGCCCCTAGATCAAGCTTTTACAAAAACTCAATCTGAAGCTACAAGCACTGAGAGTCGAAGATCTACACAGAGTGCACTCTCTCAGAACTAAACTAGCTCTTCCTTTTGTTTTCTTCACAGCACAGCACAGAGTGAGCTAGAGAACTTTCGAAGACGTGAAAGCTGCAGAGATCTAGCCGCCCTTGAATCAAATTGACTCCTTGTTGTCTTCAGCTTCAGCTTCATCTTTATTTGTATCTCTAATTTGAATAAGGACAAGGAGATGACCGTTGTCTCACGGCTTTGGTGTACGTTAGACTGAAGGATTTGAGGAAGCTTCCTGTCAGCAGTCTTTTGTTCTTTGGAACACGCAAAGTGATAAGATCTTCTGAGTTTGCTTGTAGTTCTTTCTGTGTCCAGTGTTGTAGGATATTACATCCTTAAGGTTCTACAAGGTTGAGCTTTAATGGTAGACAGCTATACTATCTCCAGATGTCAATCAACGTCAGAGCAGATAGACGCAAATATAGTAGTAACACTTTATCGTTCTAAAAGATGCATGCAGAGAATACACGAGAATGGAAGATATGTTCTGTGTCCATGCAGAGATACGTTCAGTCTTTATTAAATGCATGGCGGTCAAATAGACGAGATGCGACTTTGACTATTCAACGTAGCTTAAATCAAGGAAAAACATTTAATTTATGGAAACATGACTTATGCAGTCGTTGTGAAAATCTGATAGAATCGTTATTATCGAGTTGCTGTAGACTGATAAGAAGTCGTTATGATAACTTATGAAATCGTTACCACAACCAAGTCGTTCTATAACAGATGATAAAGGAGATCGTTATGAAACATGGCAGGTCGTTGTAGCTTTCTAAAGAAATCGTTACGATGACTTACGAAATCGATATGACTTAACAAGTCGTTAAAACTTTCTAAAGAAATCATTATGATGACTTACAGAATCGTTATAATGAGCAAATCATTATAACTTCTGAAGAAGTCGTTACGATAACTTACAGAGTCGTTATAATGAGCAAGTCGTTATAACTTCTGAAGAAGTCGTTACGATAACTTACAGAGTCGTTATAATGAGCAAGTCGTTATAACTTCTGAAGAAGTCGTTACGATAACTTACAGAGTCGTTATAATGAGCAAGTCGTTATAACTTCTGAAGAAGTCGTTACGATAACTTACAGAGTCGTTATAATGAGCAAGTCGTTATAACTTCTGAAGAAGTCGTTACGATAACTTACAGAGTCGTTATAATGAGCAAGTCGTTATAACTTCTGAAGAAGTCGTTACGATAACTTACAGAGTCGTTATAATGAGCAAGTCGTTATAACTTCTGAAGAAGTCGTTACGATAACTTACAGAGTCGTTATAATATCGACTTGTTTGACACAGCAAGGTTATTCAATCTTTCAAGTAAATCGTTGTTCTGGTGAGGAAATCGTTATAGTTAATGAAGGAATTATTATGGCTCTTCTAAAAAAAAGATGTATGGAAGACTTACCACAAATGCTTGACTTTCTTGGGTAATTCCTGTGCTTATGGCTAGATAAACGAGGTTAGAAAAACTTTTGACAGTGTTTTGTTTATCACCAAAATAGGCAAGTACTTAAATGAAAAGGACATGGGGATGGACTGTTCATCACGGCCCACCCCAGTCGGGACCGTAACTCACTCTGCAAAACAAACATCAGAAGCACAAAAGTCAGCCAGGAAAACCACCAAAAAGATCTCAGTCCTGTCATCGCGACAGGGTCCCTGTCACCTTCTGAAGGCGACGAGAGAACCATCGCTTTTGGATTCCTGAAGGCGACAGGTCGACCCGTCACCTTCTGGAAGGCGACATCCCACTGGTAAGGCGACAGTCATGCTGTCGCGTTACCAGGGTGACCGAGGACGGGCAAAACCCGTTTCCTGGCCGTTTCACCTTGGGAAAAAACCCTACAATAGAGTGCACTGCACTCTCCCCATCCCACACACATGGCTTAAGGCTTAGAAACCTACCTTTTTGGGCCCGATGGGTTCGTCCTCGCCCGGTGCCGCCGCTGCCACATCCTCCTCCATCGGGACGGCTGGGGCTTCCTCCTCTCGCACCGCCGCAGATGGACCTTCGTCCGTTTGACGACGTCGGATCGTCTTCTTGGTCCGTCGCCGGCCGCCACCTCCGTCACCGCCTCCGTCGCCGCCGCCCTCCATCGCCAAACCACCAAGAAAGGGGGGGGGGAGAAAGCTTGAAGAGGAGGAAAGAGATAAGGAAGAGGAGGGACCGCCGCCGCCGGGGGTCACCGGCGATCGTCGAAGCAAGGCCGAAAGAGGCCGGAGAAGATAGGGGAAAAGAGGGAAATCGCCGGAGAAGGAAGAGTGGAAAGGGGAAGGAGAAAGACCAAAGGGGCACTGGGCCCCAAATTCAAACCCCTCTCGGCCCTGTCAACGCGACAAGGGGCTTGTCGCCTTCTTTACAGGTCGCGACACCCTCTGTGTCGCGTTCACTTCAGAGGTCGCACCGTTGACCTGTCGCGTTCAAGGTAGCGACACCCCCTATGTCGCTTTCTCAGTCTGTGCACAGAACCCTTAGAAAATTCAATTTCCATCATAAATTTCCGATGCTTACATCAAATAAAGGCCATAAGGAAGAAAAAGCAACATGTCTCTCACTTTCACTACATCAAGTCCCTCCAAAACTCTCAAAAAATACAATCAACTCTCTCTCTCAAGCTCATAGCCCCCCAAGTGGCCAGATTTTCTCATGCTCTCGGAGGTACGCCTGGTACGTCTCCCATTCCTCATTCAGCGTCGGTGGTAGTACATGAACTGCGCACGCCCTCCATAAGGCCAACGCACTCCGCACGGCCTGCTCATCCTCCGGATCTCCCAAGCGCCGCTTCTTCATCGGAGGCAAGTGAGACCGCGGGAGTACCTTGGTCCTTGGTTTCCCAACCTGAAGGTAGCACCGTTGTGGGTTGTAGAGCACCGTCGCCATGTTCCCCACAAGTTGTAGGTCCAATCCACATCCAAGTGGAAGTCGGACTTCCGCTCCGCGATGTCCAAAGTGAAGTGCTCCACCGGGAGGGTGCTGAAATAGTGCCACCATGTGCTCCTTGTCTTCTTATCCGCTGTCCTGCACATAACTCTATCGGGGAATTTGGCCGCCCCGCCAATAAAGCATAGTGGATGGCACCCGAAGATCCGGCTATCGGTAGTGGGGTTGTCTACAGGCTTAAACTTTATCCTCACTCCCATCCAACACTCCAAAAGGATCATAGAGCCATAAAGAAAACCCCCCGTAGAGGCCGAGGTAAGACCCGCATATAGGTAAGCCAAAATCGCATGGGAGAGGGAAAGACCCCGCCATACCCCGCTTATAGCACTCAAGCTCGCGTAGTCTATGAGGTGATCTCTGGACGGGAAGAGTACCACCCCACACAAGCATATGGCCACGGCCTTCGCTATCTCACAGTGGTCTCCGCTCTTGTTCTTGCATTGGGATATGACCCACTTAGACAGCGGCACGAGAAGGATGGATTGTGGGCTAATCATGGTATGCACGTCACCGGGATCCGTCATGAATTCACCTAGAACAAGCTTCGGGTTGATGGGCTCGACGGTATAGCTTATGTTTTGCTCATCCCCCCGCTTGGTCTTAGGGAGAGCTAAGAACGCCTCGACCTCCTCAAGAAGGACGGTCGCTGGGGAAAATAAAGGTATGGGTTTGCGGGTGCCAAAGCTCAACTAAGGCCGTGATGCTATGCCAATCAAAGGAGATTTTGTGGTAGTTATGGGCCGCTACCAAAATGCCCCCCCCCCCCCAACCCCCACTCTCTCAAAAATCGGATTACGAACATGGGTATGGCCTTAATCATGGGGGTGATCCACGTGAGTTTGGAATAACGGCGGGAGCCGGGGAAGAGCTAGAGAAGAAGAAAAAGGAAAAAGAGAGGAGAAGAAGAAGAACAAAGAATTAATGATGAAATTCGCCATAGATCATCCGAGCGTGCTTCGGACCTTCATAAGCCGCCTCCTCCCCCATAAGAGCACTTGGAGCTCTCTTCATGGCCATGAAAGCTTCAAAACTTGAAGAGAAGAAGAGAGAGAGAGTGAGCTATGAATTTGGAGCCTCTCATCCCCTATTTATAGAGTCATAGAACTCCTATTCATGGTTGGAAAGGGTAGAGAAGAACTAATAGGAGTGGGACATTGATTAGAGAGCACTAAGAGTCCAAGTGGGAGTCAAAAAGGTCAATTGTGGGTTGCTGTTTGAGCTCTGGCCGCAAATCCTGTGGTCGCGACACATCGACATGTTGCCTTCAGGTGGCGACACAGGAAGCGTCGCCTTCTGGTTAAAAGGGTAGCGACCTACCTTCTGTCGCGTTCTTACCAGTATGCAGTCTCCCACCCATTTCTTTCAAATCATTGTTGATTGCTTCTCTGTTGCACTTATGCTTTAATGCTTTTCACTTGGTGCATTTCAATTTGTATCATGCTTATTATTTGAAAATCCATAAAAATACAAAAAATCAGAAAATCAAAAAAAACGGCTCGCCAGGTAAGTACAGGTAAGTATTTCTAACCCTGATCCCTTTGCATTACTATATGATATCTACGCTATTATATCACCTCAAGGACTGGCTGGTTCTCAGTGTGTTCTGGGATCTGAGTTCCCCTTCACCAAAAACAAGGATGATCTAGGTGCACACTGCTAATCGCTGGATTGGTCGTTGGGTGGTATGACTCGGGGACGATGAATTCTATCGCACGCCGGGGTTGCAAAGTATCTTGACCCTTGATCGTATTGTCTAGCAATATTATCCTTGAGTACTTGTTATTTTCTCCCTTTCTTTGCATTTGTTTTACGATTTCTTTTCTTTTAGCCCAGCATACATCGTGTAGGACTTTGAGCTTCATGCTTCATGATTTGTCAAAGCCAGCTTCCCAATGATGTTTTAACTCAGATCCTCATTCCCCAAGACAAGAATTTCATTCCATTCTGAATTTGAAAGTTTTCCTTAAGCTAGCTGCTCGGTCCAGTTTGTGAGTATGGTTCCTATTCAAGATTCCTCTCATCCCCATTCGTTATAACAGTCATCCCTTTACCCCCCGATCCGCTCATTAGTCGTGAATCGCTCGAAGGCCAGAGCCGAATCGACCCGCCGGGCAGCCCCAATCCCCTAATGAACGAAACCTGCACGCTAAAGATAGCCAGGGTACCTCTTGAATCAAGAGGTTGATCATTTCTTTTCTTTTGACCTTTATTCATCCCAAATTGGAACCATCCTCGCATTCTGTCCCTAGCCGTGTTCAAAGTTAGCCGGAGAGTTCTCGCTGCTTATTCGTTCAGAATGGGTGTCTCTTTACCTTGATGCCCGCTTTTCAGCTCATTTCGCTTCATTCTGCTTCATCATCATTTCATGTCATCTTCGCTCCACTTTCGCTCCACTCCCTTGCAAAGCAGGCATCAAGGAGGGGCAATATGTAGACACCCATTTCTGACCCATAAGTCGAGCCAAAATCCTTGTCACATCATTGATGCCCCACGTTGGCTCAACATTGTCAAGCTGGCTTTCTCCGATCATGACATCCTTTTCATCAATTCATCGCCCTGGTGGGTTCTTCCTGGTCAAAATCAATCCTCTTCACCATAGCTCTCTAAGTCAAAAGTCCGACGTTTCAAACCGCACGTCATTCTGAAGGCCGCACATGGAGATCGGACACTTTGCATGGTCACATACTGAAAAGGTCCTGAAGGCGACAGCCCCCCTGTCGCGTTCAAGAAGACGACACCTCGATATGTCGCGTTCATAAATAGGCATTTTAATTCCCTGAAAAATCGCCAGAAATGACTTAATGTCACGCCTCGACGTGGAATATCGGAGCGCGAAGGCAGTTGCAAGAAAAGGGTATAGAGCGAGTACTAGACATCAAACCATTGCACATTGAATAATACTAAAGCAAATCTTTCTCATTAATATCTTCTCAAATGTCTAGTTACAACCACTACTATCAGAGCCATTCTATAGGGCCCAATTACATTACAATAAATGGAAATAACTAACTGCAACTCTAAGATAACATAATGACTCGAGGGTACTCCTGGCTTCACTCTTGGTCATTTCCTTCCTCGTGAGTGTATGTGTCATCCTCGGTCTCACATGAGAACACAACATCAAATAGCGTAGGGTGAGCGATAATGCCCAGTAGGACTTAAATCTCAGGCTCAAGCAGGCTTAAAATAATTAACGCATTTAATGGCAGAATATCTAAAGATAGCCGGTATAAGAGAGTCAAAATATAGTAAGAGATAGCATGAGATCGAGTATAGTTTCCAAAAAATAGCACAAGTATCGAGTACAGCACGAATAGCAGGATGGCCATAGCACAACTAGCACAAGTATAATAATAGCACGACGAGTATAGCACTTGTTTTGTCATTCTAGACATCGAGAGAGTATAGCACTGTAATACCCCACGGTATAAAATGATAAATAAGTGAGAAACGGTCGAGAAAACGTAATGCAATTTGTAAGCGGATGGAGAGATTAAGCAAATCCAGATCTATCTAAGGCCGAACTGAAAATGTGTTAAAGGATACTGTTATTGATAAAGGATATTATTACTGATAAATAATAATAATATTGTTAAAGGATAATACTAAAGAAAAATGGTAAAAGTAAAGGTTAGTACTAAAGGCTAGCATATTGGTAAAGAATGAGGATTAGGATATGGATATATCCCTGTTCACACTGAGCTCAGAATAAAATAAGAAGAAAAAGTATAAACGTAAATAGGAAGGGCATATCTACAATTATAAAAATATGAGGTTTTCATGCAAATGATAATTTTTCTAAGGACTTTGATGTAATAGAAATAAAATAAGAAGAAAAAGTATAAACGTAAATAGGAAGGGCATATCTACAATTATAAAAATATGAGGTTTTCATGCAAATGATAATTTTTCTAAGGACTCTGATGTAATTTCTATTGACCCCATCGATATAGTCAGATTCCCAATCGGAGATCATTTAGGGCCTGAATGACCAATCAGAGGTTAGGAATGGACATATCTCCAATTTATAAAAGATAAAGATAAAAATGCTAATGACTCATTAGTTAGGGGATGCTTACCCCTTAATTAAGGGACACTTGTCCCCTATCCATGCAATTCTTATCCATAAGAGACACTTGTCCTCCATCCTTGCCATTCTTATCCATAAGGGACACGTGTCCCAATCCAAGGCATCCTTATCCCTTAAGGGACACATGTCCCCATCTAAGGAGCCCTAGGGAGGGGGCACCTTCCTCCCACCTTCCTCTCCCCTTCCTCTCCCCTTCCCTATATATACCCCCCCTCCTCCTTCCATTCCATCCATCTAAGGGAAGAGAGGAGGGTTATGCTAGAGCTCTAGGGAGAGTAAAGAGAGAAAGAGTGCCGATCTTGGGGGAAGTTCTGTCGAATAGGTAGGTTCTTTTAAGTTAGTTATAAATCCCTAGTGAGTGAAAGTGTTGCTTTTCGTGTTCCTCTCATCCTTCTCTACGTCGAAGTGCTACTTGTCGTGTTCCTCTCATCCTTCTCTACGTCAAAGTGCTGCTTGTTGTGTTCTTCTCATCCTTCTCTATGTCAAAACGTCGTCGGTTCGATTTCTCGGAATCTCCCGTTACGCCGAAGTGCTGCCGGTTCGATTTCTCAGAATCTCCCGTTACGCCGAAGTGCTGCCGATTCGATTTCTCGGAATCCCCCGTTACACCGAAGTGCTTCCGATTCAATTTCTCGTAATCTCTCTCGACGTCGAAATATTGCCAATTCTTCTTCTCAAAATCCCTCTCTATGTTGGTTTGTTCACTCAAAACCCTTCTCTATGACAAGGCTTTATCGGTATGTTTTCTCGAAACCCTTCTTTATATCGGAACTCTATCAGTTTGTTTTCTCGGGATTTCCATCCACGCTGGGATGCCGTCCGTTTGATTTCTCAAGATCCATCTCTATGCCGAAATATTGCTGATTTAGTTTTTCATATGGCATGCCACCTTATACTGAAATATATATTACTAGACTACTTCTCATTTCTCTGCGGACTCTGAGTTGTCAGCCTGCTACATTGAATCGTGAACTCAAAAGTGAAAGTGATGCCAGTTAGGGGGCTATGGTCTAGTCCCGGGAAGATCCCGAATACTCTTAGTGTCCAGTGGTACCATATGGAGAGTAATGGCCTGGTGCTTGGCATACACCATAAGTGAAGTGTTTATAGTATCTGGCTGACAATTCAAAATTCGTAAAAAGTGATTGCTATGAAAATTGATTGTTATGGAAGTGTTCAGTGGTAAACTTGAGTTTTATCTTGACAAAAGTAGTGATTGCGTTCATTCTTCGATGTACTTGTTTATGTGTTTTATACTTGAGATATGAAATTGTAGCATTAATTCTTTTATACTGTAATACGTGAACTCTTACGTGATTTTAAATCCTCATTTTCTCATTATGCTATTTTAAATCTTCATCTTGTCATGCATTCCGCTAGTGATTGAAGTTAACTTAAAGGCATCTACTGGGCAAGTTTTGTTCATCCCTATTTTCTCAACATTTTTCAGGTGACAATCAAGACTGAACATAGTGGGCAGGGTTGTGCGCCGAGAGAGACCATCTACTTATTGTAATAAAGTTTCGTTAGTCATGTCATGTTTAGTATGTCCAAGATGTTCTAAAGAGCTTTGTCTAAATAGTTTTTCATGTATCCCGAGACTCTCAGACATTATGCCAATTTGTATATTGTAATAAATGTCTCATTATTTATCGTTTTAATTTGTTACGCCTCGATATTTCCACTGCTATTGGGACGTGACAGATTTAGTGGTATCAGAGACTAGATTTTTGGAGCCTTCTAGTCTTAGGATTAGTAGACTCCAATAAATCAATAATTAACTGGTGAGGTGGGTAGAAAAGGAATTGGGGAAAAGATTTAGTTATAGTAGTTATATAAGTTGCCATTTCATTTGATTAAGGATTATGTGTAATTCATGTGGATTCTCCAGCACAGATGGCCAATCGAAGAATTGATGTACTTATCCGACTGATCCAAGAATGGAGAAATGACGAGGGAGATTTCGCACAAGAATTAGAATATATGCGTGCCGCAATGGAAGGGTGGCTACGTGAAATAGTAGAATATGCTTTTGGAGAGCATACAAAGAAAATCCTTACATGCGTTATGGCGCTACAAGAACTATTAGATTGGATAGAGGCTAGACTGGGACTTTTACAAATGCGAACAGAGGGCCGTTGGGAGCAAATTCAAGATGCTGCCTATGAGCTGCATTACAATCATAGGGAGCCTAATGAAGAATCTGATGGTTCCGTTAACAACCCTGGAGGAGAAGTAACCTCAGAAAGTTCATTATAGGAATTATCCATGACTATGTAAATAGGCTAGTAGTCAGAAGTCTTGAAAATATACTAACTAGTTAAGGTTTTTTGACTCGCTATCAATTTTGTTCAACTTGTAACGATAGCGGGATTAGGCATTAGAATGATGGAATGTAAAAGTTGGCTAGACCCACTATCAATTTTGTCTAACTTGTAATGATAGTGGGACTAGAGGTTAAGGCATGTAAGCATGATATAATGTAAGCGTGATATTTGTCTAACTACTTATGTAAACTCTTGATGTGATAATTGATCTAACTATGTTTGGTTTCTAATTTTGGACCTAGATATAAAATGGAAGGAGAAAATGCACCCTGGAAGGATCTTCAATCTATGATTCAAGGACTAACAACAGCACTTGGTATAGTTGCACAACAGGGGAATCACCAAAATAATGGAGAGATGTACAAGAATTTTAGAAGCATGAACCCTCCAAAGTATGTCAGCAATCCAAACCCAGATGAGGCAGAAAATTGGATAAAGGAAATAGAAAGAATTTTCAAGGTAACTCATTGTCCAGAAGAGGATAAAGTTAGGTTAGCTACCTTTCAATTAGAAAAATATGCAAGGGCCTGGTGTAGGGCTGCCAATGGATATTCGATTTTGACTTTCCGATCCGTTTTCGACCTTTCCGTATCCATTTTTCTGTTTTCGATTATTTTCCAATTTTCCATTTCCGTTTCCGATAAGATATATTTTGTATTTTATTTACAAAATATATACTCTTAAAATCTTATTTCTTAATATTAAAAAACTTTAGACTAAGTTTTTAGCTTCTCTTTAATTTGTAAATAGAATATAATTAACTTATCTCTCTCGTAGTATGTATTATACATATTATTATTAAAGACATCTCTTTTACCATTGCTTCTAATACTATATACATCTACCATTTGATCGTACAAAATGTTTCCGATTAATTTCCGTTTTCGACCCGTTTTCGATTTTCTTATAGGAAATGGATGTGGAAAGTACCATTTCCGATTCTGACTCTGACCCATTGGTAGCCCTAGCCTGGTGGGAGGCCATTGAAGTCACTATGGCTGAGAGAAACATTACTTGGGCAGAATTTGTGGAACTTTTTAATAATCAATATTTGTCATAGGAGATTAGAGAGACGAAGGTTATGGAATTTATCAACCTGAAATAGAGGACTTTGACAGTAACTCAATTTGCTAGATTATCCAGATATGCCCTACATTTGGTTGCCACTGAGAAGTTGAAAGCCAGAAGATTTCTGAACGGGCTGAAGCCTAGTTATATTACTCAATTGGCCCCACTACTAATCTCTACTTATTCAAATATGGTAAGAAGGGCTTTAGCTTTAGAAAGTGCAACTGAGATAACAAACAAAATTTGGAACAAGTTGGAAAACAAGAAAAGAAATTCAACTTCTGCTTCTGGGATAGTTAAGTTTAGCAATAACAAGAGGAAGAATGAGGGCATAAGTATTATACAAGCACCCAAGAAGCCAAAGCAGATCAATGATAATTTTGAGGTAGAAAAAGTTATATGTACTCATTGCCAAAAAGTGGGTCATACAGCAGATGAATGCTGGAAGAAGTTAGGTGTCTGTTTGAAATGTGGAAGTCATGAACACCGCATCCCAGCTTGCCCACAACTTCAAGGCCAGTCACATGCACCTCCAAGAATTAATAGAAAACCAGGAAGATTACAAGCTCTGGGACTGACGGATGAGAATCAAGAAGGGGGAATCATCGAAGGTACTCTCATCGTCCACTCTAAACCCACTTTTATTCTATTTGATTCTGGAGCTACACATTCATTTATTTCTTGGGCCTTTATCAATACCTTGAAGTCAAAGCCAACTACTTTACCTACTGGAATAAACCTGTCAACCCCCATTAGTTCTGGAATAAATCTCGATTTCTATTGTCCATCCAGTGAAATACTTATTAACAACCAAAACTTTCCAGTAGATTTAATTTGCCTTGACATGGATAGGTATGATATAATATTGGGAGCTGATTGGCTGTCACAATATCATGTCAAATTAGACTGCCAGTTAAAACAACTCACCTTTATAGAAAAGGATATACTCCCCGTAACTTTTCCTGTTACACATAAATCTCAACCTACGATTCTTATATCTGCCCTTCGAGCCCAGAAACTTCTACAAAAGGGTTGTATAGCTTATTTAGCTTCAGTAGTGGTAGCAGATTCCCCAAATCCTGAACTTGAAAAGATTCCAGTGATGAGAGAGTATCCAGACGTGTTCCCCACAGATTTACCAGGTTTGCCCCCTGAGCGGGAAGTAAGCTTCTTTGTAGAGCTAATTCTAAGAGTTGCCCCAGTTTCCAAGACACCTTATAGAATGTCTTTAGCAGAAATGAAGGAATTAAAGAAACAGTTGACTGAACTATTGGAAAAAGGGTTTATCAGACCAAGCACTTCACCCTGGGGAGCACCAGTCCTATTTGTCAAAAAGAAAGATGGATCATTAAGATTGTGTATAGACTACAGACAACTGAACCAGTTGACAGTTAAGAATAAGTACCCTTTACCAAGGATCGATGACTTATTTGACCAATTAGCTGGAGCACAATACTTTTCCAAGATTGATTTAAGGTCAGGATATCATCAATTGAGGATCAAAGAGGAAGATATTCATAAGACAGCTTTCAGGAGCAGATATGGACATTATGAATTTGTGGTCATGCCTTTCAGATTGACAAATGCTCCAGCAGTTTTTATGCAGCTAATGAATAATATATTCAGACCTTATCTGGATCAGTTTATAGTGGTGTTCATTGATGATATACTGATATATTCTAAAAATAAGGAAGAGCATGAGTCTCATTTAAGGACTACCTTACAAACATTAAGAGAACATAAATTATATGTCAAACTGAGCAAGTGTGAATTCTGTTAGAAAAGGTAGCCTTTTTGGGGCATGTTATTTCGAAGGAAGGTATTTCTGTAGATCTTTCAAAATTTGAGGCTATTTAAAAGTGGGGGAGACCCACTACTGTTACAGAGGTCAGAAGTTTCTTGGGTATGGCCAGCTATTATCGAAGATTTGTAAAGGATTTTGCTAAAATCGCTGTACCTTTGACCAGATTAACCAAGAAAGAGGTTCCATTTATTTGGGATGGAAAATGTGAAGCTAGTTTTCAAAGATTGAAAGAATATCTGACTTCAGCTCCTGTACTTATATTACCCATTGAAGGAAAAGATTATGAAGTTTATGCTGATGCTTCAAATGTGGGCTTAGGATGTGTGCTGATGCAAGAAGGGAAAGTGATTGCATATGCTTCTAGACAGTTGAAGACACATGAAAAGAATTATCCAGTACATGATCTAGAGTTGGCTGCAATAATATTTGCCCTCAAAATTTGGAGGCATTACTTATATGGAACCCAATTCAGAGTTCATTGTGATCATAAAAGTTTGAAATATTTGTTTTCTCAAAAGGAATTGAATATGAGGCAGAGAAGGTGGCTATAATATATTAAAGATTTTGACTTCTCTATCCAGTATCAACCTGGGAAAGGAAATGTAGTAGCCGATGCTCTAAGTAGAAATCCTGTGGGACAGTTATCATGTATAATTTGCGGTGAGTGGAAATTACTGGAGCAATTTTCAACACTAAATTTAAATATAGATACTCCAGAAGATCATATTATGATTGCTAGCCTAAGAGTCCAATTAGATATTTTGAAGGAAATCAAAGAACAACAAGATAATGATCCAGCAATAGTAGAGATCAAGGAACAATTGAATAGCAGACCTGAATTTCACATGGACAATGAGGGAAGACTTATGTTCCAAGAGAGAATATGTGTGCCAAATCATCAAGAAATTAAGAGAAAGATATTAGAAAAAGCCCACAAGACTCGTTATACAATTCACCCAGGAACAACAAAAATGTATCAAGATTTGAGGAAGACTTATTGGTGGAACAATATGAAGAGAGAAATAGTTGAATATGTCTCCAGATGTCTAACTTGCCAAAAGGTTAAGGCAGAACATCAGGTACCTGCTGGGAAATTGAGACCTTTAGAAATACCAGAATGGAAATGAGATAGTGTTGGTATGGATTTTGTTACAGGATTACCAAAAACAAGAACTGGTCATGATGGCATTTGGGTTGTTGTAGATCATTTGACTGATAATATCACATTTATCATAAATAAATCATGCCATTTTAGTGATTGATATGTGATTAATTCATAAGATTTCTATTGCCACGGACGATAATTGATTAAATTCAATTACATGTTGTATTTGCAGGTTAATGGGCCATTGAATGAAGTTCGTATTGGGCCAATGGATCAAGCAGTCCAACAGGAGCAAATCTGGCCAGTGGATATACCTAATAGTGGACTTAAGTTGGTCTATGGCCACTTTGTAAGAAATCTCACTTTCAAGTCTAAGATCTCTAGGTCAAATCGGGTAATTGTTTGAAACTTGTTTGTCTTTATTTAAAAAAAAAATCTAATATATATATATATATATAATCTCTCTTCTCTCATTCGGTCCTAGTGCATGCATGGTAGGAGATCACAAAGCCCTAATTTGCTAGGACCAATCCCAGAAATTGAGAGACTTCTGCATCAAAGGAATAATCTCCTGAAAAATCAAATGGCTGAAAATCAAGATAATCAAGAAATCCCCAAACAAATGAAGGATTATTTCATTCCCAATCAATATCAACCTTCATCGTGTATTCATCTCCCACAAAATCAAACCATCCAATATGAGATTAAATCCAGCACCATCCAAATGCTCCCATCCTTTTATGGAAATACCAATGAGGACCCTTACAAACACATAGATGAATTTCTGGAAATTTGTTCCACTGTCAAGATCCAGAACTTCACTAATGATGCCCTCAGACTGACTCTTTTCCCATTCTCTCTTAAGGATAAAGCTAAATATTGGTTGGGCACTGTAGGGAAAACCATTCGAACTTGGGCAGAAATGCAACAAGAATTTTTGACAAAAATTCTATCCCATAGGCCGAACCAATACCATGAGAAGAGCCATTACTGGATTTTCTCAAACACCAGGGAAATTAATTCATGAGTCATGGGAAAGGTTGAAGGAGCTTTTGAGAAAATGCCCCCACCATGGTCTCTCAAAATGGCAAATTGTCCAAGCATTTTATGAAGGATTGACTGAACAATATAGACAAATGGTGGATGCTTCATGTGGAGGGGCTTTCATGAGTAAAAGTGAGGAGGAGGCTTATGATCTCTTTGAAATGCTAAGTGAAAATTCAATTAATCATGCCTCACTTTCATCTTATGAGAGATCTGTTGGGCCATCCAAACGGGCTGGGTTGTATGAAGTGAGAAATCAGGTTGAATCGGATCCCAAATTCGAGAACCATCTCATGGCCCAAAAGTGGGAGAAAGTGGACACGATGGCCCAAACTGTTGCCTCTCTGGCTCAAAAGATGGACCAAATCTTGTCTAGGACCCATCAGGATTCGTTTGGCCCATTCCCCTCAAGCCCATATGTTGGCCCAGATTCCTATCATCAGGAAGTCTGTAGCTTGTGTGCTAGCCCGGCCCATCACATTAATGAATGTCCAACTGCAGCTCAACTCCCACCTTTCATCCAAGAACAAGTCCAAGAACAAGTCCAAGCAGCCCAAGGATTTCCCAAGCCCAATCTAGACCCATTTTCCAATTCATACAATCCAGGCTGGAGAAACCATCCCAATTTCTCTTGGAAAAATCAACAAGTTCCACCTCAAAGACCTAACCCATCCGGGCCTCAAGCCCCAAAACAACCATTCCAGAACCAGTTTCAGGCCCAGCCAAATCCGTACAATGGCACTTATGCTAGAGGGCCTCAAGCCCAATTCTCTCAGGCAGTCCAATATCCTCCTCCCCAACCCAAGCAAGTTCAACCTACTTTTCAACAAAACTTTGAAGATCAGTTCAACCAACTCCAACAGATCATCTTGGCCCAACAACAGCAATTGCACCAACAACAACAACTTTTGGCGACAAACCAACAGACCATGGCTAGGTTAGAAGCCCAAGTGGGCCAAATGGCTGAAACCACCATGAGAAGGGAAGTGGGCCAATTGCCTAGCCAACCTGTGGCCAACCCAAGGAACCTACCACCGGGCTTTGCTTCACAACCAGGCCTCCTACCTCAACCTGTCCAACAAGTCCAACCAAGAGGCCCACAATTGGAGAACATAAAAGCCATTTCAAGCCTGTGAAGTGGTGAGGTGCTAAGTGACCCACATAAGGGAAAAGAGGTTGTGAATAATCCTGAATTAGAGGCCCAAGATGATGCTAGTGATAGTGAAGAGGAACCTATTCAACCTGAGTTGGGGGAAGAGAACAAAGGAAAAGAGAAAGCTTCTGCAGATCCAAATTCTTACCAGCCCAAAGTGCCATTTCCAAGTGCTCTAGAATCCAAGCCCATTAAGAAGAAGAAGTCAGTCCAAGATGAGGAGTTGCTGGAATTATTCAAACAAGTCCACATCAATATTCCACTCCTAGATGCCATAAAGCATGTCCCGACTTATGCTAAATTTTTGAAAGAAATGTGCACTCCACGAAGGGAATCCAAGACCGCAATTCAGAAGATCTGGCTATCTGAAGATGTTAGTGCAGTCTTGACAAACCACCTCCCTAGGAAGTTGAAGGACCCTGGTGCTCCCCTCATTTCTTGTGATATAGGTGGCATAACCTTTGATCGTGCCCTTCTTGATTTAGGGGCAAGTGTCAATCTTCTTCCCACCTTTATTTATGAACAATTCAACATAGGGGAACTCAAGCCCACTTCCATCATTCTGCAGCTGGCCGATCGTTCGGTCAAGACTCCACGGGGATTGATAGAGGATGTAATTGTCAAAGTCAATGACTGTTATTTCCCCGTGGACTTTCTCATCCTTGACATGTCCACCAACCAGGAGTTGAAACACACCCCTATCATTCTTGGTCGTCCCTTCCTCGCCACTGCCAAACCCAATATCAATTGTGCTACGGGGATGATGGACATTTCATTTGGGGGATAAAAGGTCTCGCTCAATGTTTTTAAAGCATCTCAATATCCAGATCCCGAAGAAGGATGTCATTCTATTGACATTTTGACTGAGTCCATTGATAATGATCTAGATGTTGACCAACTTGAGGAGACCAATGCTTTACATGACTCACCACTCCGTCTGGCACCTTGGTCCAAGGTCGAACCTCTACCGGCCTTGCAATATGCACCAGCTCTACCTTCACATCAAAGCCCTCCAGATCTTGAGCTTAAACCTCTTCCAGACTCCCTCAAGTATGTATTTCTGGGCCCAAACCAAACTTTGCCTGTTATCATTGCCTCCAACCTAATTTCTACCCAAGAAGCTCAGTTGATAGAAGTCTTAGGGGAACATAGGGGTGCCATAGGTTGGACAGTGGCCGACCTTAAGGGGATTAGTCCATCTGTTTGCATGCACCACATCTACTTGGAGGACAATGCTACACCAAGCCGGGAAACGCAAAGGCGGTTAAACCCGAACATGAAGGAAGTGGTGAAGAAGGAAGTAGTGAAGCGGCTAGATGCTGGAATTGCCTACCCAATATCAGATAGTCAGTGGGTCAGCCCAACCCAAGTGGTTCCCAAGAAGTCTGGGCTAACAGTCGTGAAAAATGAGCAGGGGGAGGAGGTACCCACTAGATTGACCACGGGATGGAGAGTGTGCATAGATTATAGGAAGCTCAATGCCATGACCAAGAAAGACCACTTTCCACTCCCATTCATGGATCAAATCCTTGAGAGACTGGCAGGCCAGCAATTTTTTACTTTTTGGATGGTTATTCTGGGTACAATCAAGTGGCAATTTACCCAGAAGATCAAGAAAAGACCACATTCACGTGCCCCTATGGCACATTTGCTTTTAGGAGAATGCCTTTTGGACTCTGCAATGCACCAGCCACTTTTCAAAGGTGCATGATGGCGATCTTCTCTGACATGGTGGGAGAATTCCTGGAGGTATTCATGGATGATTTCTCTATATATGGGGATTCTTTTGAAAAATGTCTGAAAAATCTGGAGAAGGTTTTGGCTAGATGTGTGGAGACAAACTTGGTGCTTAGTTGGGAGAAGAGCCACTTCATGGTTCGAGAGGGCATAGTCTTAGGCCACATTGTGTCTGAGCGGGGTATCGAGGTAGATAGAGCCAAAGTTGGCCTCATTGCTGATCTTCCTTCCCCCACCTCCGTCAGACAAATTCGTGCATTTCTTGGCCATGCCGGCTTCTATCGCCGGTTCATTGAAAATTTTTCTAAAATTGCCCGTCCCTTAACTCTTCTCCTAGCCAAGGATGTCCCTTTTCACTTCGATGATGCTTGTTTAGAGGCATTCACTACTTTGAAAGTGGCTCTGATCAAAGCTCCCATTCTTCAATCTCCTGATTGGTCACTGCCCTTTGAGATCATGTGTGATGCCTCGGACTATGCCATAGGTGCTGTTTTGGGACAACGCAAGGATAAACGTCCCGTGGTGATCTATTATGCGAGCCGCACCCTCGCCGATGCTCAATTGCATTACACCACCACAGAGAAAGAACTTCTTGCTGTGGTTTTTGCCCTTGAAAATTTTTGATCTTATCTTCTGGGGGCAAAAGTCATCATCTACTCAGATCACTCTGCCTTAAAATATCTTCTAGCCAAGAAGGACTCCAAACCAAGACTCATCAGACGGATTCTTCTTCTTCAAGAATTTGATTTGGAGATTCGGGATAAGAAAGGTACTGAAAATGTTGTTGCTGATCATCTGTCCCGAATTCTCATCCCAGAAAGTGCTCCCATGTATGACTCCTTTCCCGATGAACACCTTCTTGCTATTTCCCATAATACACCCCCATGGTATGCTCACATTGTCAATTACCTTGCGGTGGGTCAACTTCCTGAAGGATGGTCAAAGAATGAAAATGATCATTTCTTCTCTAAAGTCAAACACTATTTCTGGGATGACCCTGAATTATTTTTTATGGGTCCGGATCAAGTAATTAGGAGATGTGTCCCTGAGGAAGAGCAACAGAGCATCCTCAATTTCTGTCACACCCTAGCCTGTGGGGGACACTTCTCGGGGAAGAAAACTGCGGCCAAGGTCTTACAAAGTGGGTTTTTCTGGCCCACATTGTTCAAGGATGCTTATGAATTCAGTAAGACCTGTCTGAGATGCCAAGCAGTAGGAAACAACTCTAAGAGAGACATGATGCCACTCAACCCAATTTTGGTGGTCGAAATTTTGATGTCTGGGGAATAGATTTCATGGGCCCATTCCCATCATCTTTTGGCAATGAGTATATCCTTGTGGCTGTCGATTATGTGTCTAAATGGATTGAGGCCATTGCCACCCGCACCAATGACCATAAGGTTGTCATGAAATTTGTGCGGAGGAATATCTTCTCTAGGTTTGGGTGCCCTCGAGCCATCATAAGTGATGGGGGATCTCACTTCATTCATTCCCAATTTCGAGCTTTGCTTAAACGATATGGGATATCTCACAAGATTGCTACCCCCTACCATCCTCAGACCAGTGGCCAAGTGGAAGTATCCAATAGGGAGATCAAGAACATTCTCCAAAAGACTGTTAGGCCCGATAGGAAAGATTGGTCAGAAAGGCTAGATGATGCTTTGTGGGCCTATCGGACTGCTTATAAGACTCCCATTGGCATGTCTCCCTACAGGTTAATTTTTGGTAAAGCTTGTCACCTTCCTGTTGAGTTGGAGCATAGGGCGTATTGGGCCATTAAACAATTCAATCTTGACTTAGCCCAGGCTGGATCACATAGAGCCCTCCAGTTGCATGAGCTTGAGGAATTGCGCAATGAAGCTTATGAGAATTCCAAGATATATAAAGCCAAAACCAAAATCTTTCATGATAAACATATTTTGAGGAAATCATTCCATCCTGACCAAAAGGTTTGGCTCTTTAACTCTAGGCTGCGTTTGTTCCCAGGTAAATTAAAATCTCGATGGGATGGACCATTCATTGTTGTAAAAACTTTTGACCATGGTGCTGTTAAAATTCTAGATCCTAAAAATGGTCAAATTTTCACTGTTAATGGTCAACGTCTCAAACCATACATGGAAAACATGCAGCTCTCACCTAAAGAATCCATTCCCCTGAATGATCTTGAGTAGAAGCATATGAACTTCATTGTGTCTGGCTGAAGACATTAAACTTAGCGCTTATTGGGAGGCAACCCAATATTTTTTTAGGAAATTTAACTTATTTTTAATTTCTATTTTGTTCTAGGTATTTGGAAGGCTAGTGGGCAACTCATCACCTTTAATGAAGCCAGTTTGCCACCACTCTCATGTGATCATCAGGTTGCATATCTCCTTTCTTACCTTACTTTGGTTGTATTCTATGTTCATTACTTTTATGCCATTGAGGACAATGTCTTTCAAGTTGGGGGAGGGCAAGTCTTTCAAATCTTTAAATCCTGCTGAAACATCCCATGCATTATTCTGTGCTCATTAACTTCACATATCATTTCTCATGGAAAAAATACCTCAGTCTAGAATGATTTTTACTCTAAGTATATACGTGTGCTAGTGGCACGCTAAAGGATGAAGTTTGCGGTTATGTTCTTAGCATTTTCCTCAAACTACATTTGAAATTTGATGAAACCTTCACACATGTATTAGATGATGAATAAGTGTCATTCAAGAGGGTGATGAGAGTTTTACCTAATACTCATGATGAAGATTGATATTCTACACTCTTATTGAAAACTAATCGTGGGGAAAAAGCTACCTGCCTGCAAGTTATGAAAAAAAAATGATGATAAAATGAAGAAGGAAATCCCTAGCTTAGTAACCGGGCTTCAGCACCTCATGAAGTGTTGAAGTTCGCGTCAAACAGTGAACGGATATCCAAAAAAAAAAAAATGATGCTGAAGGATGAAAATAAAAAGGCAGAGTGAAAGCTACCTGTAATTCGAGGATTTTATTGTAGGAGTGTAGAGTTGATATCATCTCTAAGTAATGGGTCAAAAACTCATACATTGTCTTAAGTAATGCTTATTGATCATAAGTGCATTCATGAAGGAAATGATAATTTTAACTGTATCTTGAGGAACTGTCTAATAACATGAACTGCATGATTGTCTTTGACACATGCTACTAGAACTGGAAATACTTATTGTTGATCAATCTTATCTCTGCTTTCTTGACATGAAAAATGATGTTTGAAGTTTCGGTTAGTCCTAATTATTCACCTGGGTGCATTGCTAAGGGACTAGCAATGAGTAAGTTGGGGGATGTGATAATATCACATTTATCATAAATAAATCATGCCATTTTAGTGATTGATATGTGATTAATTCATAAGATTTCTATTGTCACAGACGATAATTGATTAAATTCAATTACATGTTGTATTTGCAAGTTAATGGGCCATTGAATGAAGTTCGTATTGGGCCAATGGATCAAGCAGTCCAACAGAGGCAAATCTGACATTTTCATATTGTTGCAAAAACCCTAGCCGCCTGCTTTTTCTTTCTCTCTCTTTCTTCTATTTTCCTCAAGATTCTCTCCCTATTTTAAAATCTCTCTCCTCTCATCTATTTAAAAACCCCCCTCTCTCATTCTCACACAACTTTTCACTTTCTTTCTCTTTTTGCTCCGCACACACCCTCCCTCCTTCTCTTTCCTGTCTTCTTCCTCTCCTCTTCTTCCTCTTCTCCTATCTCTCTCTGGCCCGGTTTCTCGCTCGCAAAAGACGCAAAGCTGCAGCAGCAGCACCCGGCCGCCAGCCCGCCCCCGCGCACGCCCGAGCGTGCCTGCCCGCGCGCGCGCCCCAGCCGCCCCGCGCCCCGCGCCCGCATGCCTCCGCCCGCCCGCGCTCGCCGCTGCCCGCCACGCGCCTGCCGCCCCTCCACGCGCCAAGCGCCCCGCCAGGCCACGCCCAGCCGCCCCACCTCTTCTACGTGCATGCTTTTGCATGCACGTAGAAGGCGCCGCTCCACGCCCTCTCTCTCCTCCTCTCTCTCTCTTGCCTCTCTCTTCTCTCTCCGCTCTCTCTCTTTTCTCTCTCTCTCTTCTCTCTCCTCTATCGCCGCCTCTCTCTCTCTCTCTCTCCTCTATCGCTCTCTCTCTCTTCTCGCATCTCTCTCTCCTCTATCGCTCTCTCTCTTCTCTCTCTCTTCTCTATCCTCTCTCTCCTCTTTCTCTCTCACGCGCTCTCTCTCCTCTCTCTCTTTTCTCTCACTCTTCTCTCTCCTCTCGTCTCTCTTATTCTCTCTATTCTTTTTTTCTTTGTTTCAGTGTAATTGTTAATGACAGTTGGTTAGAATAAAATATTTGTTAAGTATTTTTGTTATTCAGTAGATTGTAGTTTTAAATATTGCTCGTGTTCTCTCATTCACATTTATCTTTCTCTCTCTATTTATTTACTTAGCTTAGATTTATTTAACGCAACTTAGTTTAAATATCACCACATTATTTTCCTAACTAAAAACCCAACGTTTTCAACTCTAAAATCTAGTTCCCCGTGGATTCGACTCGGCTCTCACCACTTAACTATTGTCAAAATACTTAGTGTAGGCCGATAATTTTGAGATTGTTAGTCACGTGTTTAACGACGCATTCGTGGGCTGTCATTGACCAAGGCAGCACATCTCTTACCCATAAAGACAAAATGGTCTGTAAATATTCTAGTAGCACTATATATAAAGGAGATTGTTAGATCGCATGGAATTCCAATTAATATTATTTCAGACAGAGATTCTGGATTTACATCACATTTCTAGATTGGATTACAATCAGCCTTGGGAACAAAGTTGAATTTTAGCACAGCATTTCATCCTCAAACTGATGGGCAAATAGAAAGAACTAATCAGATTATTGAAGATATGTGTAGAGCATGCATTCTAGATTTTGGAGGTGACTGGCAAGAACATTTACCACTAATAGAATTTGCCTATAATAATAGCTATCAATCCACCATTCAGATGGCACCATTTGAAGCTCAGTATGGCAGAAATTGTAGATCTCCCATATGTTGGAAGGAAATTGGTGAAAAACAAATGATTGGGCCAGAAATAGTCCAAAGAACAACTAATAATATCCAGATAATCAGGCAAAGGATGAAGGCAGCCCAAGATCGACAAAAAAGTTATGCAGATCAAAGAAGAAGAGAGTTGGTATTCCAAGTTGGAGACCATGTATTCTTAAAAGTATCACCAAGAAGAGGACTTAAGAGGTTTGGGATTAAAGGAAAACTTAGTCCCCGATTCATTGGACCTTTTGAAATCTTAGAAAGAATTGGGGAAGTTAGCTATAAACTAGCCTTGCCCCCTCCGCTTGCAGGAGTACATGACGTTTTCCATGTTTCGATGCTTCGAAAATATGTTTATGATCCATCTCACATTATTCAATTCGAAGATCTGGACTTCTAAAAAGATCTGACTTATGAAGAACAACCTACCATGATCTTGGATCTCAAGATACAACAACTCAGGAACAAAAGCATACCGATAGTAAAAATCCAATGGAGCAGAAGAGGACAAGATGAAGCTACTTGGGAACCAGAAGAAACCATAAGAAAGAAGTATCCAGAACTATTTGAAGGTAAGCATCTTTTCATTCTAGTCATAAAATGTGGAATTTGGGGGACCAAATTCTTATAAGTGGGGGAGGGTGTAATACCCCACGGTATAAAATGATAAATAAGTGAGAAACGGTCGAGAAAATGTAATGCAATTTGTAGGCAGATGGAGAGATTAAGCAAATCCAAATCTATCTAAGGCCGAACTGAAAATGTGTTAAAGGATATTGCTATTGATAAAGGATATTATTACTGATAAATAATAATAATATTGTTAAAGGATAATACTAAAGAAAAATGGTAAAAGTAAAGGTTAGTACTAAAGGCTAGCATATTGGTAAAGAATGAGGATTAGGATATGGATATATCCCTGTTCACACTGAGCTCAGAATAAAATAAGAAGAAAAAGTATAAACGTAAATAGGAAGGGCATATCTACAATTATAAAAATATGAGGTTTTCATGCAAATGATAATTTTTCTAAGGACTCTGATGTAATTTCTATTGATCCCATCGATACAGTCAGATTCCCAATCGGAGATCATTTAGGGCCTGAATGACCAATCGGAGGTTAGGAATGGACATATCTCCAATTTATAAAAGAAAAAGATAAAAATGCTAATGACTCATTAATTAGGAGATGCTTACCCCTTAATTAAGGGACACTTGTCCCCCATCCATGCAATTCTTATCCATAAGATACACTTGTCCTCCATCCTTGCCATTCTTATCCATAAGGGACACATGTCCCAATCCAAGGCATCCTTATCCCTTAAGGGACACACGTCCCCATCTAAGGAGCCCTAGGGAGGGGGCACCTTCCTCCCACCTTCCTCTCACCTTCCTCCCACCTTCCTCTCCCCTTCCTCTCCCCTTCCCTATATATACCCCCCCTCCTCCTTCCATTCCATCCATCTAAGGGAAAAGAGGAGGGTTATGCTAGAGCTCTAGGGAGAGTAAAGAGAGAAAGAGTGCCCGATCTTGGGGGAAGTTCTATCGAATAGGTAGGTTCTTTTAAGTTAGTTCTAAATCCCTAGTGAGTGAAAGTGCTGCTTGTCGTGTTCCTCTCATCCTTCTCTATGTCGAAGTGCTGCTTGTCGTGTTCCTCTCATCCTTCTCTACGTCAAAGTGCTGCTTGTTGTGTTCTTCTCATCATTCTCTATGTCGAAACGCCGTCGGTTCGATTTCTCGGAATCTCCCGTTACGCCGAAGTGCTGCCGCTTCGATTTCTCGGAATCTCCCGTTACGCCGAAGTGCTGCCGGTTCGATTTCTCGAAATCCCCCGTTACACCGAAGTGCTTCCGATTCAATTTCTCGTAATCTCTAGCGACGTCGAAATATTGCCAATTCTTCTTCTCAAAATCCCTCTCTATGTTGGTTTGTTCACTCAAAACCCTTCTCTATGACAAGGCTTTATCGGTATGTTTTCTCGAAACCCTTCTTTATATCGGAACTCTGTCAGTTTGTTTTCTTGGGATTTCCATCCACACCGGGATGCCGTCCGTTTGATTTCTCAAGATCCATCTCTATGCCGAAATACTGCTGATTTAGTTTTTCATATGGCATGCCACCCTATACTAAAATATATATTACTAGACTACTTCTCATTTCTCTGCGGACTCTGAGTTGTCAGCCTGCTACATTGAATCGTGAACTCAAAAGTGAAAGTGATGCCGGTTAGGGGGCTATGGTCTAGTCCCGGGAAGATCCCGAATACTCTTAGTGTCCAGTGGTACCATATGGAGAGTAATGGCCTGGTGCTTGGCATACACCATAAGTGAAGTGTTTATAGTATCTGACTGACAATTTAAAATTCGTGAAAAGTGATTGTTATGAAAATTAATTGTTATGGAAGTGTTCAGTGGTAAACTTGAGTTTTATCTTGACAAAAGTAGTGATCGCGTTCATTCTTCGATGTACTTGTTTATGTGTTTTATACTTGAGATATGAAATTGTAGCGTTAATTCTTTTATACTGTAATACGTGAACTCTTATGTGATTTTAAATCCTCATTTTCTCATTATGCTATTTTAAATCTTCATCTTGTCATGCATTCCGCTAGTGATTGAAGTTAACTTAAAGGCATCTACTGGGCAAGTTTTGCTCATCCCTATTTTCTCAACATTTTTTAGGTGACAATCAAGATTGAACATAGCGGGCAGGGTTGTACGCCGAGAGAGACCATCTACTTATTGTAATAAAGTTTAGTTAGTCATGTCATGTTTAGTATGTCCAAGATGTTCTAAAGAGCTTTGTCTAAATAGTTTTTCATGTATCCCGAGACTCTCAGACATTATGCCAATTTGTATATTGTAATAAATGTCTCATTATTTATCATTTTAATATGTTACGCCTCGATATTTCCGCTGCTATTGGGACGTGACAAGCACGTTTTGTGTTTTGATTGTCATATAGATAGTCGAGATAGATAGCACTTAAGTGTAATGCCAAACACTCTGATCATTTAACTCCTATGGGCACTAGCACTTTTGGGCGCACATCCCAGGACCAGATCGGGCCCTTTATATATTGCCAGGCATTAGTTATATTGTATCTTTAGACAATCAGTCAATGGTCAATATAGAGTACCAAGAAGTAGATGAGAGCACTAGATGAATAGACGAGATAGTAGAGTGAACGTGAATAGACGAGCGAGTAGAGTACAGATGAGAGCTAGTGGACATTGCACGTAATGCGACGAGTAAACCGACGATAGTAACAGTTGCACAACACGCGCACTTGGTGTTAGCAGTCAAGTGGAACTCATGATCTTCCCGCTGGCCATGTTATGCACAAGTCCAGAGGTCCGACGTGATTCAAGGTAAGAGCGAACTTCCAATAGCCGTTTGGACCATATCGATCCCTAAAGGTGTAATGGGTGTTAGGGTACAACCGGCTCGTCGACCATGTGGGAATCCATGATCAGAGGAGACTTACGAAGGCCTTGTGCAAGGGTTTACTAGTCCGACGAAAGGAATATCCGACGGAGAGTTCACCACAAGCCAAGTAAAGTGTGTATATAAAACAGGTGCTCGACGTTCTAGATGAATTTTAGAACAGTGGAGCGTCGATATCGGTTTATAAACAACGCAAAAAATGAATACAAGTCCTTTAAAATAGGGCCATTAATATACTTTATTGCAATAAATTCCCAGATATAATAGGAGATATTTTATGCCAGATTTTAGTCATATATGGGTGGTTCATGTGTGTGCATGTGTAAGAGAAATCATAGATAGAAATAAGTCGTGAATATATATTTTAAATCATTCAATGTAGCTCCATTTTTAAAACAAGTTTTTGCTAGGGGTATAACTGTAAAAAGGCGTAAGAATTATTTAGAAAGCGACAGAAATACTTTTTATGGGTTTTCATCAAAAAAACCTGTGAACGCGACATAGGCCAATGAGGGTCGCGACAGGTACTAGGCAGATCGCGACAGGAGCATGTAAGGATCGCGACAGGGCTTGCGAATCAGGTACTGGAAACGCGACGGCTTACCTGTCGCCTTCTTGGTCGCGATGGGTAGGCTGTCGCAATCGGACCTCAGAAGGCGACATATCGGGCAGTCGCGATCTGGTGATCTACGCCTGACTCTGACAGGAGTCAGACCAGACATTGGATTACGGACCAGAACATTCAAATTTTGATACAGGGTCGTTTAGAAAATCATAACTAATTATATACATGATGAAAAATCACGAAATCAGTGGCAAATGGAACTAGACATAGGAGAGTACTTCCAGTAAATAGGAATTAGAGAGAAAGCATGGTTTGAACATGGTTTGGGTGTGAACAATAACGAGTAACATAGAACATGATACAGAGAGCAAGATCGATTTAATTCGAGCAACATGCTCAATGAAATTTAGGGCTTTTAGGGGCAAAAGATCGCTAACAACATTAAGTATCTACAGTAAAAATTTCGTAGCATGGGATCAAGTATAAATAGAGATTTAAATTAAACATGATGTCTCGGGGTTATCATGTTTGCAGATCTTCTAAAATCAAGAACAAAAGATTGGCTCGATGGAAAATTATGAAACAAGAGGGCTTTTGTTCCTGGTGATTGGAACTACCTACAGACGAGTTTAATTTAATTTTGCTCATGAGAATGCCTACCTTTGACTCGATTTATCTTCTAGGGTTTAGAACTCCAAGAACGAAGGAAGAAGCTTGATGGATCTTCCTCTCCTCGATTTCTCCTCCACCTTGGCCTCTTCTCCACGTCCAAGAACCCCTTTGCACGAGCTAGGGTCGGCCATGAGGATTTAAGAGATGTATTTATATAAACACAAGTTCATATTCCTACTACTACTCAAATTCCTCTTAATTCCGAGATTTCCTAACTCCACATTTTCTCTCTTGCTTTCCAATCTCTAATTAGGTTAGGATAGTATCTAAATTCGTGCTAGACTATATGGGGTAGGTTTAGGAATCCAATTCCAACTCTAATTGCCACTTTTATTGCTTTAATAACCCCTTTCCAATTATGAGATAATTAAACTCCGAATTTAAGGTATTTTCTTATTATTCTCCCTTTGTAAATTCATATTTTGACCCAATAAATTCTAGATGGTCCATTAAGCAAAGCCCATTACTCTTTTCCATTTAATGGGTTTTATTTAATGCTCTTTTCATTTAAATATCCATTTAGCTAGGTTTTAATTCTTTATTTAAAATTTTATTTTTCTTAAAAATTCAGGTTGCTACACTTAAAGTCACCTCCCATGTAAGGAAGGCAACGTATCGAGGCGTCACCACCTTTATAGCGACCAGATGGCCGTCACGTTCTGGATCCCATGCAGGGAATCCTTTCCGAGCATGACTTGGACACATGCCATACATGGATATTTCCCCTTTTGATCGACCAAATCGCGGCCAAATCCCACCAAAACTCGTGGAGACCTTCCTTAAAGCCTCCTTTCTGAGTTCCAATCGCCCATGCATGGCCATACATACCCAAACCCGGACTCTTGCCCGTGATTCCTCTCACAGCCCTTCCAGAAATAATCACCTATAACTATCTCAATACTCCATCTTTTGAGGCAAGGTCGGCGTCTGCTTCTTCCCCTGCAAGAGAGCTCGAACTCCGAAGAAGAGAGCTCCCTCTCTAGACGACCAGGAACTGCCCCCCAGGGCATTTTCTCCCCAGCTGCACTTTCTCTCTCCCTTTCTCTTCATTATTTCTCTTCTTTCATGCATGCATAGGTCCTTTCTTTTCGTAGATTTGCATTAGAACACACACCACCCACCTTCTTTAATCACCCAAAGGGGTTAAAAACCCCACCCATGTGAGTTCTTTTCATGATAGTGCATGTTTACTTGTTTTTCTTTTGAATAGATACTACATGCACGAATTTCTAATGGGTTTTTTTCTCTGTTTGCATGATCTTGGCAGGTACCTGAAGACAAGGAAAGCGTGAGGCTCTTGCCCCTTGGCCGGCTGAGGAGCAAGAAGAAAAAACCTGCAACTTCCATCCACTGAAGAAGAAGGCGACCACAAGGCTGTTGCGACCAAGAAGGCGCCGCTCTTCACATCGCGTTCAGGTAAGAGGGAGGCGACCACCGTCTTGTCGCCTTCCCAGAAGAAGGTACTCCCTCTCTCTTCTTTTCCTTTTCCAAAGTAGTCAGCCGCCTCTTCGTACATACATCCTTTGGCGACTACATTGGTGGCGATCACGGTACGTTTTCCTATCCTTCGTACATACATATTTTTGGGGAGCACAATCCCGTGATTACAGTACTCTCTTGGCTACTATGTGTAGCATCGTTACTTATGTGGTAACTGGTACCTTCATTGCTACTATGTGTAGTAACGTCAATAGTGGTTTTACTAACCTTGTCATTATTTTTCCTTACGGCACATTACTTTTATACTATATATATATATATATATATATATAAGAGAGAGAGAGAGAGAGATGATATGGTATGGGTGCAGGCAGTTGGTGCGACTTGTTCATACCATAATATGAGCTCTAATATAAGTCGATTGATTAAATCTAGATGGCAAGTAAAAGAGAGAGAGAGAGAGAGAGAGAGAGAGAGAGAGAGAGAGAGAGAGAGAGAGAAAACCCTCCGTGGAGAGCACTACCTATGTGGTAATTGGTACCTTCGTTGCTACTATGTGTAGTAATGTCACTAGTGGTTTTACTAGCATTGTCATTATTTTTTCTTAAAGAGAGAGAGCGAGAACTATAGAGATGCTATGGTACGACACAGATAGTTGGTGCGACTTGTCCGTACCATAATATGAGCTTTAATATAAGTCGTCTGATTAATAAAAAAAAAAAAGAGAAAACCCTTCGTGGAGAGCACTTGCGACGTTTGCATATCACGAGTAGGTTGGTTTATGGAAACCGCCCTTGCACACTGCCCAGACACTTTTCCAAATAACTATTTTTTTTAGCATTTGAGAACCCTTGAAGCTTAATCCAACAGTCCCAACTAGAATATGGTGAGGCCGTACCAATGGTCGTCATCGTATTCTAGCAAATCTCTCTCTCTCTCTCTCTCTCTCTCTCTCTCTCTCTCTCTCTCTCTCTCTCTCTCTCTCTCTATATATATATATATATATATATATATGTGTGTGTGTGTGTGTGTGTGTGTGTGTGTGTGTGTGGTGTGGCCTCGCCAAACCCTTGCGCTCGCCAAAGGTGGGCGCAACGCCAATTTTTTTTTTTTGGCACCGTTGGATGGCGATCCAACGGCGCCCAATGGGGTGCGCGGGCCGCACCGCCGCACCCCATCATCAGACACTATTATATATATATAATAGTGTCTATTGTGGTTTGGCCGAGCATGGGATTATGATATTCCTACTGAGCCTATGTCTTCGTAAGTTTCATCCTCTACTTTTTCAGGTGCATTTCATAGAGGTAGCATTGACCTTGACCCAGTCATCTAGCATTGTGGTGTTTCGTGTACCAGCAATAGTTCTTTCATGTACTAACTCAAGGTATCCCCTTAAGGTGATGTGCTTTAGCTTTTGTACTTGTATTATAAATTGGGATGTTGTTTAATGTTAATGACATCTATTTCTATTATAGTTATTTGTATTACTTGTATATGTCTCTAGATCGAGTGAGAATCCCTTCTAACTCATCTAGCCCGTGGGAGATAGTACTATGTTCAGGTCCTTTACTGGATACAAATGTTAATATCGCTACATAGGTCTTCGATCCTTAACACTGAGGGAATACCACTCGACCACTCCAATCTTCCTCACCATGGAGAAAAACAAGCACACAACCCATGCTTCAAAAGAAGCAAACACGAAGAATATGTCTTCTAAATAAGATAGAATGGCAACTGTAAGCACAAGCCTAATGGACACCAAAAAAATGAACAAGAACAAGGCTCGTGGCTAAGGCCATGATAGTCGTTAAAGCACAATGTTGAGTAAGCTTTCTCTCCTCAGAAATGTTGCACAAGAATATGGAGGTAGGAGATGATTTCTTTGAGAAGATTGAATGAACGAGTGGTCACTCAATCTTTTAATAAAAAATTCTCATTTAGGATTTACTTTGCTCTTGTAAGGCTTCTCATCGACTTTGGCTTGTTATTCTTCTTTGGGCTTCCAGTTGTATTTATAGAGCTCTTAATGCTTGACAACTGTTGAAGCGTTGTGCCTTGTAGTGTCTTTATGACCATCGAGGTTTTGATTCCTCGTTGAAGCTTTTGGTCCTTAGATGTTGATTGTCTTGATATCTGTTAAGGATTTAGAAGAATGTTCCATGCAACTTTCTTTCTTATTCAGGTTCTCCTTTTCTGTTTAATCTACTAAGATTAGTTATCAAGAAAAAAGTTTCGGACAAAGGGTTCAAATCCTTTGCAAATCATTACTAAGACTTCCTACATAATAATATTTGCTTGAAGAGACACAACCCTTTTGTATTCTTGAGATTTAAGAAGAATAGCCCTCCAGGTTAGGTAACAATGATGATTGCATGGGGACTTTCTTCTTGTATTGGTACTGAAGTTGTCTTTTCACCATCGATCTGTCCTTATCTGAGTTAATGCATGAAATACAAAAATATCTACTGACAAATTGTGCTCAACAAACATGATTCGCTTTGAATATTGTTAGATTAATGTGAATGTTATGAATCTTGACTGATAAGCATGCTATTATATTCAGAATAAAAATAGTATTGCAAACAATATGAATATTGTATTCATTCTGCTAACCACAATAATGCATACTCAATTTTAGTAAGCTAAGTTCATTTGTAGCAAAATTAATTATAGCAATCATTAAACTCATAAGCAAACCATAATGATAAGAGGATAATTGATAATAGAGTAATCAGAGTAAACATGATCTATTATTGTAACGTCGCGTGCTTTTCGGATCCATGTGGATCATGTGTGTTGTGGATGTGGCGGCCGTTGTGAGGCCAATGTGAGTTGGTTGTGGGGAGTGTATGGTGTGGATGTGTGGTTTGTTCAGGTAAGGTGCAGGTTTGGTCCTGAAATGAAATAGGACCTACTGCAGTTGGGTTGGAGTTGGCGGCCAGGAGTGGCCGTTGACTTGTTGGCGTCCAGGTAAGGTGCCGTTGACTTCATGATCTTGGCGGCATAATATGTGGACGTTGATGGTGGCGGTTGTCCTTGGCGGCAGAGGGGTTGACGCCAACTTGAGAATTCTGCAGGTTATAGGGTCACCCGAGAGCAGGTTCTTCACCTGGTTCTCTTTCTCTCTTGCCCCAGCTTCACGTCCCCGTGTTTCTAAAGCTTCCAACAGGTACTGAAGGGTGGTTGGAGGATCGTGGGACGTGTGGCGTTGCCGAATCGCGCGAGGAAACGCCGTGGCGTGGTGCAATTCCCGTGGGAGCTCGCGGAGGGTTCGGTGTGAACCAGGAGAATTCGGGAGGTTTAAGCGTGTTCTGAGGTAGGGGACGAACCCTGTTAGCTCCGTAGAAACATTAAAACATGACGTAACCACCTGAATCAGCATGTTAAATGCATTTTCGGATTAAGTTGCACCATGCGGGGTTAATGGGTAGTTTGACGAATTTAATCAGTAAAGCATGTTGTATTGGATTGTTTTGGATTCATGCATGCTAGAGGAACTGTTTCTGTATGTTTTACCGTTGTTTTAACAGTTGTAAAACCTGTAGAATCGGTTTAGGGTTTCTGCAGGGTTAAAGGCCGAAGAACTTGGCGTCAACATCGTTTGTCGCCAAGCTCATCAGCCAGGATATAGACGGCCAGATCCATTGTCGTCTACTTGATGTAAGCAGCAGTCGATGTGGCCGCCTACTTGTATATAGGCAGAAAAGACTATTTGAGTTATTTGTCGATAATGAATGGTGCGTTGGCACCTATGGTGCACTGAGTGCACATAGTTTCCGTGTTTAGCATACAAGGTATGCAGTTAGATACTTACTTTCGTGGCTGCGTGTTGTTCACGCGAGTCCAGTTGGGTTCACGTGTAGTGGACCGTTGTTACTTGTGGTTTACGTGAGGTTTCACGTAGTTTGTGTGTGTGACGTGCACGTGGTTTTGTGTACGTAGCGAGTAGTACGACGCCTACTGTGGTTACCTCTCCAGTTGGGTGCCTCAGGTTCTTTGTGTGCCAGGCTGTTAGCTCGGGGCTTTGTCCCGGTACTTGTGTTGTACCGTCGAGGTCTGTGTCGTCTGACCTGGACACCCTCACTCCTGTGTTTGAGTTGTACGTCCGGCTGAGGGAAAGACGACAGTGGGACAGGGACACTTGTGTTTGTCTTTAGTCACTTGTAGCGCGCTCGTAGTTGGGGGTACGGACACCAGTAGTCGACACTGGTCCCCAGCTAGTCCTTTTCCAGTGCCTCACTCTAGCGAGCCTAGGCCAGGGTCTCTGGAGGTGCCAGGCATGGGCCTGTGACCGTGTGGTCCGCTGGTGGTGGTGTTTGGTTGTCTCCACAGTTGCTTGACCTTTTCACGTGGAGCGGCAGCTGGACCTTTCGTCCGTGGCTGCGAGACTGAGAGGTAGACCTGTGTTAGCTTGTCCGAGTCAGTTTTTGGTGTCACGAACCAGTTCACGTGGCTCGTGTTTGGCTGTCTCTACTTTAGCTTGTACACCTGTTTGGGTTTGCCGTTTATTTAATATAGTTGCTTTATCTAGTCGGCAGACGGTGAGTACTTTTACAGCTTTAATAACTTGCTTAGCTGTTCTATAAATTGTTGGTACTGTTTATTATTTTGTACCTGTGGTTTTTGGTTTGCTCGGTTTTGAGGGAGTTCCCTACTGAGCCAGTGACTAGCGAGGCTCACCCCTACCCCCCCCCCCCACAGGTGAGAGCGAGGAGGACGTTTCTCGACCGTCGTCCAGTTCAGAACCGCGCCGTAGCGGTGCAGGGTCGGTACCTCCAGCTGTGTAGTAGCAGCTCCAGCAGTGTAGTGTAGTTAGTTTGTTTATTTTCCTCAGTTGTACCTCGGGGTATGCCCCAGGCTCTTGTACTTCTTTTCAGTTTTGTGGAAATATGTCTATGTAACTTGTGAAATATATATTAAATATGGTATGTTCCTTTGTGTTTACACGGACTGTGGTTTGGTATCCCTTGCGAGGCTTCGGCCCGTTCGCGGGAGGCGGACTCGGATCAAGTATGTTATTGGTTTAACGGGCTTGGCCGAGGTGTTCCGCCACAGTTGGTATCAGAGCAAGGTCCGTGTTAATATAAGGGAATTAGTAAGATACATAGCCTTATTTCGGTCTTTGTACACTGCTAGTAGGGACCCTGGTTTCTGATAATTTGTTGTTTTGATTTTGTTTGGTGTTTTGTTTATGTAGAAATTTCTGGAATGGCTGATAGAAGAGATTGGGGTGGTGGGGGAGATGATCCGGAGGAAAGTACCTAGCGTATGATAGAAAGAATTTAGGAAAGCCTCACGGATATTCGGGCGAGAATGGATCAGCAGGCGCCGGTACCACCGGTTGCAGTGCCACCTGGAGATGGAGAGGCTATACCTGTAGCTCCAGTTCCGCCAAGAGTGGAGGTGCCTTTTGTAGCACCTGTGCCACCACCACCACCAGTGCTAATAGCAGAAGAACCTGTGATGCAGGTGGAGAAGTTTCTGAGATTGCAGCCGCCTACTTATTCAGGAGGGCCGAATCCAGATACAGCGGAGCACTGGGTTCATGAAATTGAAAGAGTTTTTGCAACTATGAGATGTCCGGCAGCATATAGAGTTGTGTTAGCTGCTTATCAGTTGAGAGGTTTTGCCTTGGAATGGTGGCGACTGAAGATGCAGACCACCTTTGCAGGCAGAACAGAGGAGGCTATTACTTGGTCGGAATTTCTCGATGTATTTAACAATACATTCTTTCCGATTCAAGTGCAGCAAATAAAAAGAGAGCAGTTTCGGACGCTTCAGCAAGGTAACTCTTCAGTTTTAGAGTACCAGATGAGGTTTATGGCTCTCAGTCGTTATGCACCTTATGTGGTATCAGATAATAATATGATGGTTGAGTATTTTATTAGAGGTTTGAGAGTGGAGTTGCAGGATGAAATAGTACCTCTCATGTGCAAGATAGTGGAAGAAGCAGCCCAGAGAGCAGCTACATTGGAGAGGTCTATTCGGACTCGTCAGGTGGGCGAGTCAGGTTCAGGTAGTTTTCGGCTACCGCAGCAGTCAGTAGGTGCAAGCAAGGGTAAGGCACCAGCAGGACCTTCTTCATCAGGCTTTGGTAAATGGGGTCAGAAATTAAAGCAAGCATTTAAAAGCAAAGGAAGAGGATGGGGAGGTCGTCCGCAGTTCCAGCAGGGCCGAGGTAGGCCTGAGGTGGAGGAGTCGCAGCAGAGTACTGCCAGGCAGCCTATTACTCCACCAGGGTATCGGTGTTATAATTGTAATCAGCCGGGGCATTTGATCCGCAATTGTCCCTATCCGAGAGAATATGGGTATGGAAGAGGTGTGCAGCAGCAGCAGCAACCTCAGCAGTTTCAGCAGCCACAGATAGGTCGTGGCAGAGGAGCACCGCAACAACGGGGAAGAGGCCGGGTTATGGCTATCACCCGAGCCCAGGCGGAGGCATCGAATATGATAGAAGGTACTCTACCTCTTTATAATTACTCAGCAAGAGTCTTATTTGATTCGGATGCCTCTCATTCTTTTATTTCCGAAGAATTTCTGGATTGTATAGCTCATCCTTTAGAGGAGAAGTCCTGTGAGTTAGTAGTGGAAGTTCCTTCGGGTGAGTTCCTACTCACTTCAAGCTATATAGATGAAGCTCCTGTTATGATTGAAGGGAACCAGATGCCGGGTCGGTTATATGCCCTGCAGTTGTCAGATTATGATATTATTTTGGGTATGGATTGGCTTGAGATGTATGGAGCAATGTTAGATTGCAGAAAGAAAAGGATCAGGTTTTGTCATCCTAATGGTGCAGTATTTGAATATCAAGGTATGCCTTTTTATACCTCTAAGTTTCTAATTTCTGCAATTAAAGCTAGAAAGTTGATAAATGCTGGATGTGTTGCTTATCTAGCCTCGGTAAGTCTGGTAGAAGCCAGTCAGTCAGTTAAAGCAGTTCCCGTGGTTAGGGAATTTGCTGATGTTTTTCCTGAGGATTTGCCTGGTTTAGCTCCACATAGAGAGGTGGACTTTACCATTGAGTTGCTGCCAGGTACCATGCCGATTTCTAAAGCTCCATATCGGATGGCACCAGCAGAACTAAAAGAATTGAAAAAGCAGTTAGAAGAATTGTTGCAGAAAGGGTTTATTAGACCGAGTCATTCCCCGTGGGAAGCGCCGATTTTATTTGTGAAAAAGAAAGATGGAAGTTTTCGGATGTGTATTGATTATAGAAAGTTGAATGATGTGACCATTAAGAATAAGTACCGTTGCTGAGAATAGATGATCTGTTTGATCAGTTACAATCAACAAAGGTATTTTCTAAAATTGATTTGAGGTCCGGGTACCATCAGTTGAGAATCAAAGAGGAGGATATAGATAAGACAGCTTTCAGAACCAGATATGGTCACTATGAGTTTGTGGTTATGCCATTTGGGTTGACTAATGCTCCTGCAGGTTTTATGGATCTGATGAATAGAATTTTTCATCCATATTTAGACCAATTCATTGTGGCCTTTATTGATGATATTCTAATTTATTCAGCATCTGAAGAGGAGCATGCAGCTCATTTGAGGTTTACCCTGCAGTTGTTAAGGGATAACCAGTTGTTTGCTAAATTCAATAAGTGTGAATTTTGGTTAAAAGAAATTCAATTTTTGGGTCATGTTATTTCATCCAAAGGAGTAGCAGTGGACCCAAGTAAAGTGGAAGCAGTAATGAGATGGGAAGTGCCTAGGACAATAACTGAGATTAGAAGTTTTCTGGGATTAGCAGGTTATTATAGGCGCTTTATTCAAGATTTTTCTAAGATAGCAGCACCTATGACTAAATTGACCAGGAAAGGGGTGCCATTTGTATGGTCCGGTGAATGTCAGAAAAGTTTTATGGAATTGAAGAAAAGACTTACATCAACACCTATATTGACATTACCGGCAGGGAGTGGTGGTTTTGTGTTGTATACTGATGCTTCAAAGAGAGGACTTGGCGTAGTGCTTATGCAGCATGGTAAAGTGATAGCTTATGCGTCCAGGCAATTGAAGCCAGCAGAAGAGAATTACCCCACTCATGATTTGGAATTGGCAGCAGTTGTGTTTGCCTTGAAAATGTGGAGGCATTATTTGTATGGCGAGAGATTTGAGATCTTTACAGATCATAAAAGTTTGAAGTATATTTTCTCGCAGAAAGATTTGAACCTTCGCCAGCGCAGATGGATTGAATATTTAAAGGATTATGATTTCAGTTTGGCTTACCATCCGGGTAAGGCCAATGTTGTAGCAGATGCCTTGAGCAGAAAGGCATATATGAATCTGATGATGATTAAAGAATGGAAGTTGTATGAAGAAATAGTAGAGAATTCTTTGTATGTGCCCAGTAGTCAGCGACGGGAGGTACTAGCTACTAGTGCTGTAGAGCCGTCTTTGTATTGGCAGATTATTGAGGCTCAGAGAGCAGATGCAAGTTTAGCTGAAATTGTGAAAATGGAAGGAGTTACTATTGATGATAATTGTGTGGTCAGGCTCAGAGGCAGGTTGTTTGTTCCAGCTGAAAGAGAGGTGAAGCAACGAGTGTTGGAAGAGGCTCATAAATCTAGGTACACTATTCATCTAGGTAGTACTAAAATGTACCATGATTTGAGAAAGCATTTCTGGTGGCCTCATATGAAGAAAGAAATAGCAGAGTTTGTTGCAAGATGTGCTATCTGTCAGCAGATTAAAGCAGAGCATCAGAAGCCTGGAGGTTTATTGCAACCGTTACCCATTCCACAGTGGAAATAGGATGATATTGCTATGGACTTTGTGGCAGGTTTACCAAGATCGAGTTCCGGGCATAATGGAATATGGGTATTTGTTGACAGATTAACCAAGGTGTGCAGATTAGTGGCAGTAAGTATGTCTTGGACAGTGGACAGATTAGCAAATAATTATGTTGAAAGAATTGTTCCACTGCATGGTATTCCGAAGACTATTGTGTCTGATAGAGATCCAAGATTTACTTCTGGTTTTTGTAGAAGTCTGCAAAAAGTAATTGGTACTGAGTTGAGGTATAGCTCCTCTTATCATCCCCAGACAGATGGTCATACAGAGAGGACTATCCAGACGATTGAAGATATGTTGCGAGCTTGTTGTTTAGTTTGGGGAGGTAGCTGGGAGCATCATTTGGGAATGGTTGAGTTTGCCTATAATAATAGTTATCATACCAGTCTTGGGATGGCACCGTATGAAGCTTTATATGGAAGGCCATGTAGAACCCCATTGAACTGACATGAAGTGGGAGAAAGGCAGTTAGTGGGTCCTGAATTGTGACGGACCGGGGTATTTATGCCCATTAAGGCTCCATATCCAGATCCGCCTCCTGCGAACGGACCGAAGTCTCGCAAGGGATATCACACACACGTGTCCAGTAAGAGTATAAAAGACAAACCACAAGAATATAAGACACAAGAAAGTGCATGTGCTCATATCTGTTCACTGATTTGTACAACTGTCCCATTACATTAATAAATGTCCAATTAAAAGAGTACAACTACCTGGGGCATACCCCGAGGGAGCACAAGCTCACACAACACTAACTACTAAACAACTGCTGGTGGTACAAGTCTGACACAACGCGCTGCCACACACGGCAAAACCCTGAAAAGAACTGTAGGGGAGTGAGCCTCAACAAGTCACTGGCTCAGTAGGGACTACCCAAAATAACACCGAGACCACAATACTCCTCAACCCTAAAGGGTTTCACTGGCAACACCAATAGCCAAACCATTTCATGCTCAGATCATGATAATAAATAACAATTAAACATAATCATGATAATAAACACAAAGTCCTCAGAATGAAAGTAGGACTACAGGACTAACATAATATCATTAGTCAGCCCAACTACTAAAGTGTCTAAACCACAGTCTCACTGGCACACTGCTACAACAACTAGTTGCCTAAGCTATAAGCCACACAGGCAAGTCACTGCCCAGGCTACAAGCTTCACAGGCAAATCTCGAACACTTAAGTAACAGGACTGCTAACAAAGAGCTGGTCCTTTATACTCCAAATCACACTACGTGGAGAGCCACACATAAATGGTAGGACTGGCTACAGCTAGCTAGTCCATCACACACTAAATCCATAATCAGAACCATGCCCAAGAAGGGTAAAACTCAACAAGTGGAAGGTCTAACACGGCCTCCACGGAGCATAGCTCTACTAAACCACAATATGCCTAAGCCACAAGCCTCATCGGCAAAATACCCACAAAGGTAACATAATTAATAATCACAAACTAATCCACAATAAAATATAAACAAAGATCTACTTAAAACAGTTAGGATACAACAAGTGGCAGGTCAAATCACAAGACCTCCACAACACACAAGAGCCTGAAAAGGTTGGTACACAATGTACTACCACAAAACTATAAAATAACCCATGAAGGGTACAAGTACCTGCTACTCTGAGGTACCACAACACGAATATCCGAACAAAGGGTACAAGCAGGTGGTAGACACCACACTGAACCACAATTATATTATACCTTTATTTAAGCAAAATATTACAAGTAAAACCTCAACCGGAAAATCACATAAACTACAACTCAACCACAATTGTGCCAACACCAGGGCACACCTCGAACTGGTCAAATCTCGACCACGAGTCATAAACTCACAAACCACAGCCAGTGGCAAAGCACGAGTCAAACTACAGCCAGAATAGGCAAAGCACGAGTCAGAAAGAACGACGCCACCACACGGGAACGGACTACTAGCTGATCAGGCCAGTATCCAACCCGGACAACACAACACAAGAACAACCTCACAGCCTCGCAGTCATGGACGAAAGGTCCAACTACCGCTCCACAAGGAAGAAGTCAAACAATTGTGGAGACTAACCAACACCACACCTGCAGACACACAACTGCAGGCCCATGCCTGGCACCTCTAGAGTCTCTGGCCGGAGCACCCTAAAGTGAGGCACTAGAAAATAGGACTAGCTGGGGACCAGTGTCGACTACTGGTGTCCGTACCCCCAACTACGAGCGCGCTACAAGCGACACAAGAACAAACTCTGGGAAGTCGCTGCCCCACTGCCGTCTTTCCCTCAGCCGGACGTACAACTCAAGCACAGGAGTGAGGGTGTCCAGGAAGACGACACAGACCTCAACGGTACAACACAAGTACCGGCACAAAACCCCGAGCACAACAAACACATGTGCCTGGCTCACAAAGAACCTGGGGTACCCGACTAGAGAGGCATTCCGGAATAGGCGCCGGACCACCACACTCGGTTAGCACAAACCACGATACTTACACATATAGCCTTTACTTAAAATTCACAATATACAAGTGTTAGGATTAGCTTAACATCGGTCACCATATGACCCCAAAGCTATCCCACACAACACATACCTGAACCACAAACTTACCTATCATTGGTCATGAGGTGACCTCCGTGGCAACACATACACCATTTAATACGTAAATCAATATAATGTTATTTGAAAGACAACAACGAACCAGGGCTAGGTCGGTATGGACCTTCACTGCCCAAACACCACAAAGTCATGGCTAGGCTCACACAGGAACCTCACTGCCCAGTTACTACGACAAATCATAAGAATTACATTACAACAAAGTGTGTAGTATACACACACTCAAACCACGTAAACAACACGTGTATATTACACCCTGGTTGGTGTACCACACGTCTTCCACGTAAACCACATGTCCAACACATGGACAACGCACTCCAAGAGTGCCACGGGTGCCAACGCATCACACATCATTCACGTAAAACATGCCCATTACATGAGCAGTATGCTCCAAGAGCATATCAAATGCACTGGCTCACACCAGTCATCGCCATGCACACACAAACACGCAATATTCATAACCAGAAAAGCTACGTAAACCACACTGCATGGTTACATGCACAAGTTGGCGGCAACATCGACTGTCGCTTATAGGAAGTAGACGGCAATGGATCTGGCCGTCTATATCCCGGCTGATGAACCTGGCGACCAACGATGTTGACGCCAAGATCTTCAGCTTCTACTCCTGCAGAAACCCTAACCGATCCCACATGCATTCCTGATCCCGAAACCATTAAGAAAATAGGAGGAAACAGTTCCTCTAACTCCCATGCATTATAATTAAACTAAAACAGCATGCTTTAATACATAAAATCATCAAACCACCCATTATCCCCGCATGGGTGCCATGACCCGAAATCACCATTTTCATGCAGATTCATGTTATCTAATTACATTAACACGACCTACAGGAACTACAAGGGTCATTCCCTACCTCAGAACACGCTCAAACCCTCCGAATTCTCCCGGTTCACACCAAACCCTCCGCGAGCTCCCACGGGAATTGCACCACGCTACGGCGTTTCCTCGCGCAATTCGGCAACGCCACACGTTCCACGATCCTCCAACCACCCTTCAGTACCTGTTGGAGGCTTTAGAAACACGGGGACGCGAAGCTAGGGCAAGGGGAAGAGAGAGACAGGAGGGAAACCTGCTCTCGTGTGACCCTATAACTTGCAGAATTCTCATGTTGGCGTCAACCCCTCTGCCGCCAAAGACAACCGCCACCCTAAACGTCCACATCTAATGCCGCCATGATCATGCAGTCAACGGCCACTTACCTGGACGCCAACAAGTCAATGACCACCCCTGGCCGCCAACTCCTACTCAACTGCAGCAGGTCCTATTTCATTTCGGGACCTAACCTGCACCACACCTACACACACCACGCGTCTACACCACACTGGCCTTACAACAGCCATCACAACACACACGATCCAAAAAGGATCCGAAAATAAGCGACGTTACATTATTATCACCTAAAAATAAATGTCGTCCTCGACATATAAAACAAATCACAACAATCCAATTATCACCTAAAAACAAATAAAGCCGAACACAGAACAAGTAGGATACTCTTTCTCTGCTTCAGTCTTTCAATTCATCTCACAATTACTCTGTTCTGTCGATTCCATTGCCTTTCTTTAGCTTTCAACTGTAGGCGTTCCTACCTTGCCAATGGTGCTTTATTTCCTTGGACTGAACCTACTTCCACAATTTTTGGGCTGTGTTTGCAATATTTCTTCCGAGACCGCTTTATCTTTCTCAAATATCTTACACTGTAATATTCTTTCATGCCACCATTTTCTTTTTTTTTTTTTTCCATTTATCACTGCTTGCTGTTATCCTGCCTCATCTACATTCACATTCACAACTGACACTTCTTCAAAGAAAATCAATCATCATCTTTGAATTTCCTGCTCTTTCAAATTATTCTGCTCATAACGCGTAAAGTCAATCTCTGATTAAAAAACCATAATAAACTCTGTTTCCTTTATTCCACTGCGCAAAACTTTACACTTTCTCCTTATTCAAGCAAACTTGAACAATCTCTGAATATTAAATCTTTCTTTGCTTCCGCTTCCGCTGCGCTACTTTGATCACATTGAACACTTTTGCAAAATATTCCACAATTTCTGCTCATATTATTACTTTCAATTACTTTCTTCTGGCTTCAACTGCTTCTCAAATCATCCCATTCAATTAATTCATGCTGAAGAAATTACTGCAATTTCTGTTCTGCCAAACCATTATTGATATATTATACTCTTCATATATCTTTCTTGCTTTTACTGACATTCTCTGGCTAATTCCCATAATTCTGGGGCATAAACTTTTCAAATATTCTTAATGAATCTGCTCCAGCATTTAAACCCTGAAATATCTTAATAACAATTCCTTTCTGCTCAATTAAATCATTTCTTTGCACCAATATGCAAACTCTAACTGACATTTCCTGACTCATCTGACTTTATTTACTTCATCATTTGCTAATTTTTCCTTTCTCTAATCCATATCTTTTCTTTATCTAAACTGCCAATCATCAACTAAATATTCCTCTTGTGCAATTTTCACAAATTCTTATTGCACATTAATCCTTCTTTTCTCTCTTTCTTTATTCAACTGGTCATTTCTATACTTATTTATACAAATCTTCATATCACACTTCCTGCTATCATCATTATTCATAACAACACTTTTCTCAGATTTCTGATCTCAGGCATATTTAATCTATCTGCCATAAATCACTGCTCTTTTATGTACTGATACTTCTTTTAAAGCTGGTCTGCCTTTCTTGATCATATCAAACTCTTCATAACTCTAATCACATTTCCATACACACTATTTCTTAATATCCTCTGACTCAAATCTCTAATGCCACAATACATTTGCTGAGATTCTCAACTGCAACTTATCACACACACACTGACCTGATCCTTATCACCTTGTTACCATACACCTGTCTCTGCCAACTTTCTATCTCATTATAACTTATTTACTGAATTCCATATCCAAACTTGTTAATCTCTTCAATTCCTTTAACTTCAATTCTTTAACAACCAAACTGATCTATCACAGAAATACTCTATACTTGTCTCTGCTAATTCTGTACTTTACTAACATATAACAAGTATATCCCTCTCAGGGCACTACTTTACCTTTCTCCTCTAATCTCTGCAACTGAAAACTTTTAAATACTATATTTAACTGCTTTAACTGCACTAGTGCAAGGATGCTACCACACAACTTATGCTACTATCCACATTGTGGCACAACAACTGCTCACAACTGCCAATCTAACAAACAGAAACACACGGTTTACGTGCCAAAAGCTCACGTAAAAACTACTTTATATCGCAAAAAGCCGCAGACTTACTACCAGCAGTAGACATTAATCCATGTATTGGGACATTGTACTTTCAATGTCTTTTCATATTCTAACTGGACATTGCTCTGATACCAACTGTGACGGACCGGGATATTTATGCCCATTAAGGCTCCATATCCAGATCCGCCTCCCGCGAACGGACCGAAGTCCCGCAAGGGATATCTCACACACGTGTCCAGTAAGAGTATAAAAGACAAACCACAAGAATATAAGACACAAGAAAGTACATGTGCTCATATCTGTTCACTGATTTGTACAACTGTCCCATTACATTAATAAATGTCCAATTAAAAGAGTACAACTACCTGGGGCATACCCGAGGGAGCACAAGCTCACACAACACTAACTACTAAACAACTGCTGGTGGTACAAGTCTGACACAACGCCGCTGCAAGCCAAACACACGGCAAAACCCTGAAAAGAATTGTAGGGGAGTGAGCCTCAACAAGTCACTGGCTCAGTAGGGACTACCCAAAATAACACCGAGACTACAATACTCCTCAACCCCAAAGGGTTTCACTGGCAACACCAATAGCCAAACCATTTCATGCTCACATCATGATAATAAATAACAATTAAACATAATCATGATAATAAACACAAAGTCCTCAGAAGGAAAGTAGGACTACAGGACTAACATAATATCATTAGTCAACCCAACTACTAAAGTGTCTAAACCACAGTCTCACTGGCACACTGCTACAACAACTAGTTGCCTAAGCTATAAGCCACACAGGCAAGTCACTGCCCCGGCTACAAGCTTCACAGGCAAATCTCGAACACTTAAGTAACAGGACTGCTAACAAAGAGCTGGTCCTTTATACTCCAAATCACACTACGTCGAGAGCCACACATAAATGGTAGGACTGGCTACAGCTAGCTAGTCCATCACACACTAAATCCATAATCGGAACCATGCCCAAGAAGGGTAAAACTCAACAAGTGGAAGGTCTAACACGGCCTCCACGGAGCATAGCTCTACTAAACCACAATATGACTAAGCCACAAGCCTCATCGGCAAAATACCCACAAAGGTAACATAATTAATAATCACAAACTAATCCACAATAAATATAAACAAAGATCTACTTAAAACAGTTAGGATACAACAAGTGGCAGGTCAAATCACAAGACCTCCACAACACACAAGAGCCTGAAAAGGTTGGTACACAATGTACTACCACAAAACTATAAAATAACCCATGAAGGGTACAAGTACCTGCTACTCTGAGGTACCACAACACGAATATCCGAACAAAGGGTACAAGCAGGTGGTAGACACTACACTGAACCACAATTATATTATACTTTATTTAAGCACAATATTACAAGTAAAACTCAACCGGCAAATCACATAAACTACAACTCAACCACAATTGTGCCAACACCAGGGCACACCTCGAACTGGTCAAACCTCGACCATGAGTCATAAACTCACAAACCACAGCCAGTGGCAAAGCACGAGTCAAACTACAGCCAGAATAGGCAAAGCACGAGTCAGAAGAACGACGCCACCACACGGGAATAGACTACTAGCTGATCAGGCCAGTATCCAACCCAGACAACACAACACAAGAACAACCTCACAGCCTCGCAGTCACGGACGAAAGGTCCAACTACCGCTCCACAGGAAGAAGTCAAACAACTGTGGAGACTAACCAACACCACAACTGCAGACACACAACTGCAGGCCCATGCCTGGCACCTCTAGAGTCTTTGGCCGGGGCACCCTAAAGTGAGGCACTGGAAATAGGACTAGCTGGGGACCAGTGTCGACTACTGGTGTCCGTACCCCCAACTACGAGCGCGCTACAAGCGACACAAGAACAAACTCTGGGAAGTCGCTGCCCCACTGCCGTCTTTCCCTCAGCCGGACGTACAACTCAAGCACAGGAGTGAGGGTGTCCAGGAAGACGACACAGACCTCAACGGTACAACACAAGTACCGCACAAAACCCCGAGCACAACAAACACATGTGCCTGGCTCACAAAGAACCTGGGGTACCCGACTAGAGAGGCATTCCGAATAGGCGCCGGACCACCACACTCGGCTAGCACAACCACGATACTTACACATATAGCCTTCTTAAAATTCACAATATACAAGTGTTAGGATTAGCTTACATCGGTCACCATATGACCCCAAAGCTATCCCACACCAACACATACCTGAACCACAACTTGCCTATCATTGGTCATGAGGTGACCTCCGTGGCAACACATACACCATTTATACGAAAATCAATATAATGTTATTCGAAAGACACAACGAACCAGGGCTAGGTCGGTATGGACCTTCACTGCCCAAACACCATAAAGTCATGGCTAGGCTCACACAGGAACCTCACTGCCCGTTACTACGACAAATCATAAGAATTACATTACAACAAAGTGTGTAGTATACACACACTCAACCACGTAAACAACACGTGTATATTACACCCTGGTTGGTGTACCACACGTCTTCCACGTAAACCACATGTCCAACACATGGACAACGCACTCCAGAGTGCCACGGGTGCCAACGCACCACACATACTGCGTAAAGCAATTACGTCATCACACATCATTCACGTAACACATGCCCATTACATGAGCATATGCTCCAAGAGCAATCAAATGCACTGGCTCACACGGTCATCGCCATGCACACACAAACACGCAACATTCATAACCAGAAAAGCTACGTAAACACACTGCATGGTACATGCACAAGTTGGCGGAAACATCGACTGCCGCTTATAGGAAGTAGACGGCAATGGATCTGGCCGTCTATATTCCCGGCTGATGAACCTGGCGACAAACGATGTTGACGCCAAGATCTTCAGCTTCTACTCTTGCAGAAACCCTAACCGATCCCACATGCATTCCTGATCCCGAAACCACCATTAAGAAAATAGGAGGAAACAGTTCCTCTAACTCCCATGCTTATAATTAAACTAAACAGCATGCTTTAATACATAAAATCATCAACCACCCATTATCCCCGCATGGGTGCCATGACCTGGAATCACCATTTTCATGCAGATTCATGTTATCTAATTCATTAACACGACCTACAGAACTACAAGGGTCATTCCCTACCTCAGAACATGCTCAAACCCTCCAAATTCTCCCAGGTTCACACCGAACCCTCCGCGAGCTCCCACGGGAATTGCACCACGCTACGGCGTTTCCTCGCGCAATTCGGCAACGCCACACGTTCCACGATCCTCCAACCACCCTTCAGTACCTGTTGGAGGCTTTAGAAACACGGGGACGGGAAGCTAGGGCAAGGGGAAGAGAGAGACAGGAGGGAAACCTGCTCTCGGGTGACCCTATAACCTGCAGAATTCTCAGGTTGGCGTCAACCCCTCTGCCGCCAAAGACAACCGCCACCCTAAACGTCCACATCTAATGCCGCCATGATCATGCAGTCAACGGCCACTTACCTGGATGCCAACAAGTCAACGACCACCCCTGGCCACCAACTCCTACTCAACTGCAGCAGGTCCTATTTCATTTCAGGACCTAACCTGCACCACACCTACACACACCACGCGTCTCACCACACTGGCCTTACAACAGCCATCACAACCACAACACACGATCCAAAAGGATCTGAAATAAGCGATGTTACATTATTATCACCTAAAAATAAATGTCGTCCTCGACATATAAAATAAATCACAACAATCCGGATTATCACCTAAAAACAAATAAAGCCGAACACAGAAAACTAGGATACTCTTTCTCTGCTTCAGTCTTTCATTCATCTCACAATTACTCTGTTCTGTCGATTCCATTGCCTTTCTTTAGCTTTCAACCGTAGACGTTCCCTACCTTGCCAATGGTGCTTTATCTCCTTGGACTGACTTGCTTCCACAATTCTGGGCTGTGTTTGCAATATTCTTCCGAGACCGCTTTATCTTTCTCTCAAATATCTTACACTGTAATATTCTTTCATGCCACCATTTCTTTTTCTTTTCTTTTTCCCATTTATCACTGCTTGCTGTTATCATGCCTCATTACATTCACATTCACAACTGACACTTCTTCAAAGAAAATAATCATCATCTTTGAATTCCTGCTCTTTCATATTATTATGCTCATACCGCTTAAAGTCAATCTCTGATTAAAAACCATAATCAACTCTGTTTCCTTTATTCCACTGCGCAAACTTTACACTGTCTCCTTTTCAAGCAAACATGAACATCTCTTATATTAAATCTTTCTTGCTTCCGCTTCCGCTGCGCTACTCTGATTACACTGAACACTTTTGCAAAATATTCCACAATTTCTGCTCATATTATTACTTTCATTACTTCTTCTGGCTTCAAACTGCTTCTCAAATCATCCCATTCAATTAATTCATGCTGAAAATTTACTGCAATTTCTGTTCTGCCAAACCATTATTGATATATTATCTCTTCATATATCTTTCTTGCTTTACTGACATTCTCTGGCTAATTCCCATAATTCTGGGGCATAAAATTTTCAAATATTCTTATGAATCTGCTCCAGCATTTAAACCTTGAAATACCTTAATAACAATTCCTTTCTGCTCAATTAAATCATTTCTTTGCACTAATATGCAAACTCTAACTGACATTTCCTGACTCATCTGACTTTATTTACTTCATCATTTGCTAAATTTTTCCTTTCTCTAATCCATATCTTTCTTTATCTAAACTGCCAATCATCAACTAAATATTCCTCTTGTGTAATTTTCACAAATTCTTATTGCACATTAATCCTCTTTTCTCTCTTTCTTTATTTCAACAGATCATTTCTATACTTATTTATACAAATCTTCATATCACACTTCCTGCTATCATCATTATTCATAACAACACTTTTCTCAGATTTCTGATCTCAGGCATATTTAATTTATCTGCCATAAATCACTGCTCTTTATGTACTGATACTTCTTTAAAGCTGGTCTGCCTTTCTTGATCATATCAACACTCTTCATAACTCTAATCACATTTCCATACACTATTTCTTAATATCCTCTGACTCAAATCTCTAATGCCACAATACATTTGCTGAGATCTCAACTGCAACTTATCACACACACACTGACCTGATCCTTATCACCTTGTTACCATACACCTGTCTCTGCCAACTTTCTATCTCATTATAACTTATTTACTGAATTCCATATCCAAACTTGTTAATCTCTTCATTCCTTTAACTTCAAATCTTTAACAACCAACTGATCTATCACAGAAATACTCTATACTTGTCTCTGCTATTCTGTACTTTACTACATATAACAAGTATATCCCTCTCAGGGTACTACTTTACTTTTCTCCTCTAATCTCTGCAACTGAAAACTTTTAAATACTATATTTAACTGCTACCACCCCTGGCACCAACTCCTACTCAACTGCAGCAGGTCCTATTTCATTTCAGGACCTAACCTGCACCACACTACACACACCACGCTCTACACCACACTGGCCTTACAACAGCCATCACAACCACACACACACGATCCAAAAAGGATCCAAATAAGCGACGTTACATGAATGATTCAGCAAACCACAGAAATAGTGAAGCTTATTAAAGGAATTGCAGGCAGCTCAAAGCAGGCAAAAAGTTATGCAGATATCCTAGAGACCACTTCAGTTTGAAGTGGGAGATTTTGTTTTCTTGAGAGTTTCCCCAAGTAAAGGTATTATGAGGTTTGTCAGACTGGAAAGTTGAGTCCGAGATACCTGGGAGACTTTTCAAGTATTAGAAAGGATTGGGGAAACAGCTTATAGGCTGGATTTGCCAGCAGATTTTGCAGATTGCATTATATTTTCCATGTTTCTATGTTAAGAAAGTGTTATTAAAGATCCAGCTCAAATAATCAAATATCAAGTGGTGACCTGAGGCCGGATATGACTATGCCAGAGTATCCGGTGCAGATCACAGTTTCGAAAGATAAAGAAGCTGAGAAAGAATTGAGCTAGTTAAAGTGAGATGGGAGATAGGTTGGGTGTTGAGGATACCTGGGAGTTAGCCGAGGAGATGGCTAAAGGTATCCCTATCTGTTTGAATAAGCCTTCGTATTTACTTTTAGATGATAGTGCTTGTAAAGGTGTGTATGTTTAAGTTGTTTAATGTGAATGTGTTATGAATTTCGAGGTCGAAATTTTCTTTTTAGATGATAGTAATGTAACGTCGTGTGCTTTTCGGATCCATGTGGATCATGTGTGTTGTGGATGTGGCGGCCGTTGTGAGGCCAATGTGAGTTGGTTGTGTGGAGTGTATGGTGTGGATGTGTGGTTTGTTCAGGTGAGGTGCAGGTTTGGTCCTAAAATGAAATAGGACCTGCTGCAGTTGGGTTGGAGTTGGCGGCCAGGAGTGGCCGTTGACTTGTTGGCATCCAGGTAAGGTGTCGTTGACTTCATGATCTTGGCGGCATAAGATGTGGACGTTGATGGTGGCGGTTGTCCTTGGTGGCAGAGGGGTTGACGCCAACCTGAGAATTCTGCAGGTTATAGGGTCACCCGAGAGTAGGTTCTTCACTTGGTTCTCTTTCTCTCTTGCCCCAGCTTCACGTCCCCGTGTTTCTAAAGCTTCCAACAGGTACTGAAGGGTGGTTGGAGGATCGTGGGACGTGTGGTGTTGCCGAATCGCGTGAGGAAACGTCGTGGAGTGGTGCAATTCCCATGGGAGCTCGCGGAGGGTTCGGTGTGAACCAGGAGAATTCGGGAGGTTTAAGCGTGTTCTGAGGTAGGGGACAAACCCTGTTAGCTCTGTAGAAACATTAAAACATGACGTAACCACCTGAATCAGCATGTTAAATGCATTTTCGGATTAAGTTGCACCATGCGGGGTTAATGGGTGGTTTAACGAATTTAATCAGTAAGCATGCTGTATTGGATTGTTTAGGATTCATGCATGCTAGAGGAACTGTTTCTGTATGTTTTACCGTTGTTTTAACGGTTGTAAAACCTGTAGAATCGGTTTAGGGTTTCTGCAGGGTTAAAGGCCGAAGAACTTGGCGTCAACATCGTTTGTCGCCAAGCTCATCAGCCAGGATATAGACGGCCAGATCCATTGTCGTCTACTTGTGTAAGTCAAGCAGGCTCGATGTGGCCGCCTACTTGTACATAGGCAGAAAAGACTATTTGAGGTATTTGTCGATAATGAGGTGCGTTGGCACCTATGGTGCACTGAGTGCACATAGTTTCCGTGTTTAGCATACAAGGTATGTAGTTAGATACTTACTTTCGTGGCTGCGTGTTGTTCACGCGAGTCCAGTTGGGTTCACGTGTAGTGAACCGTTGTTACTTGTGGTTTACGTGAGGTTTCACGTGGTTTGTGTTGTGTGACGTGCACGTGGTTTTGTGTACGTAGCGAGTAGTACGACGCCTACCGTGGTTACCTCTCCAGTTGGGTGCCCCAGGTTCTTTGTGAGCCAGGCTGTTAGCTCGGGGCTTTGTCCCGGTACTTGTGTTGTACCGTCGAGGTCTGTGTCGTCTGACCTGGACACCCTCACTCCTGTGTTTGAGTTGTACGTACGGCTGAGGGAAAGACGACAGTGGGACAGTGACACTTGTGTTTGTCTTTAGTCACTTGTAGTGCGCTCGTAGTTGGGGGTACGGACACCAGTAGTCGACACTGGTCCCCAGCTAGTCCTTTTTCAGTGCCTCACTCTAGCGAGCCCAGGACAGGGTCTCTGGAGGTGCCAGGCATGGGCCTGTGACCATGTGGTCCACAGGTGGTGGTGTTTGGTTGGTCTTCATAGTTGCTTGACCTTTTCACGTGGAGCGGCAGCTGGACCTTTCGTCCGTGGCTGCGAGACTGAGAGGTAGACCTGTGTTAGCTTGTCCGAGTCAGTTTCTGGTGTCGCGAACCAGTTCATGTGGCTCGTGTTTGGCTGTCTCTACTTTAGCTTGTACACCTGTTTGGGTTTGCCGTTTATTTAATATAGTTGCTTTATCTAGTTGGCAGACGGTGAGTACTTTTACAGCTTTAATAACTTGCTTAGCTGTTCTATAAATTGTTGGTACTGTTTATTGTTTGTACCTGTGGTTTTTGGTTTGCTCGGTTTGGGGGAGTTCCCTACTGAGCCAGTGACTAGCGAGGCTCACCCCTACCCCCCCCCCCCCCCCCCCCCCACAGGTGAGAGCTCGGAGGACGTTCTCGACCGTCGTCCAGTTCAGAACCGCGCCGTAGCGGTGCAGGGTCGGTACCTCCAGCTGTGTAGTAGCAGCTCCAGCAGTGTAGTGTAGTTAGTTTGTTTATTTTCCTCAGTTGTACCTCGGGGTATGCCCCAGGCTCTTGTACTTCTTTTCAGTTTTGTGGAAATATGTCTATGTAACTTGTGAAATATTATTAATATGGTGTGTTCCTTTGTGTTTTACAGGGACTGTGGTTTGGTATCCCTTGCGAGGCTTCGGCCCGTTCGCGGGAGGCGGACTCGGATCAAGTACGTTATTGGTTTAACGGGCTTGGCCGAGGTGTTCCGCCACAATTATGGTCTAATGATACTTGAGAGGAAATTAAGACATAATCGATTTGATTAAGAAATCAAATAAAACTCATTCGAAACCTAAGACACAACATAATCAAACTCAATCTTGCTGTAGACTTAGAGTCATTTACACACTATTGAAGATTTTATTGATTAGCTTAGCCAAAGTGTGTGGACTTAGTAGGAAGGATAATTGATTGATGGGGCGACATAATCGATGCTCAGTGTAGTGTGTAGACTTAGAATATTTTCAACAACATATACACATTAGTATACTTAATCGATTATCAAAGTCATAGGAATGAAACTTATAATTGATACGGAGTACTATGCACACTTAGAAACTTTTTCGTCAAATAGTAAGGTACATAATTGATTTATGAATGAAACTTAATTGGTACCCAATACTGAGGACTTATAAAACTCTTGGACTTTTCATAGTAGTGTACTTAATTAACTATCGAAGGCATAGAAGTGGACCATTTAATCGATACCCAATAATATGTATGCTTAGAACATTTTCATAGTCTTTGTGAGATACATAATTGATTGACGAAGTGAAATTTAATTGAAACTCAGTAGGATATATAATTGATACCACAATTGTAGAAACTTTATCAATGACTGTCTTGAAACTTAATCAGTACTCAAGTGCTCTCTAGGACTTCGAATTTTCTCGTTGTCACAAATTTAATTGATAGACATGTTTTCTTGAGAATTTAGAGAAATTTCTTGTGAATTTAGAGAAAAAATGAAGTCTCATTGGAACACAATCGATACTTGATAAAAATATAATCAATTGAGGAATTAAAACTTGATCAATTAAAATCGTACTAAACATGATAATGTTGATTTTTGTTTGGATGACTTGGTCAATGGAATCAACACATAATGAAATAGTTAATATTTTATTAGTCACTCAAAATCACATTGAGGGTAGCAGTACTACCTACAACACATCCCAACATTTACATGGAAGGGTATTTTGGTCTCACTTTTTTAAGAGAGTTTTCCAACAAAATGTTCTCTCTCTTGAAGTTTTTTGTTTGACAGATTTTTGAACCCAAGCAATTTTAAATGGTTTTCAATAATTATTGAAATCTTAGGGTGATCTTTGAAATATGACTAGATTTCAGGGGGTAATACGTAAAATTCCTAAATTTTAGGACATACACTTCTTCTTACAACAAGAGAGGAAGACATAGAACAAATTCTTTTGGAAATTTTAGATCTTGAAAGAAAATCGTAAAACTTTTCCTACAACCTTTCAATCCCTGATTTTTTAAAATAAATTGACCATTCCATTATTTTTTCAAAGCCTCTAATCCCCTACCCAAAAATTGACTTTTTTTTCAATAACCTAGAATCTCATATATTATTTTTTAGTGCATGTTTTGTAACACGGCAGGGCGACTGGCGACGTGGTTTCGATCCAATGTGTTCTTCTTGATATTGCGACAGGGGTATGTCGCCTTCTTGAAGGCGACATACCCATTGTCGCCTTCGGTTTGATGGATTGCGACAGGGGGTGTGTCGCCTTCTTGAAGGCGACATGGCCTATGTCGCCTTCCCATCGCGTCGCCCCAGACGCAGTCTGACAGACGTGACAGGCGTCCTTTGTGTCAGTACGGCTCTGGCGGTGTCGGTGAACGCGACAAGATGGCTGTCGCCTTCACTTTTTCAAATTCCGAGATTTGACCGTTGTCAGTGGAATTGCGACAGGGGGTATGTCGCCTTCTTGAAGGCGACACACCCACTGTCGCCTTCTCGTTCCTGTGGCGACAGGATGGTATGTCGCCTTCACAGGATCCGAGCTTAAAGCCCGGGCGCCCGAGCCCTTTCCCCTCTCTCGCGTTTTTCCTTTCCCCCTCTCTCCCTCTCACCCTCTCGGAGTTCCGGCGGTGTTGGGGGTGCCTCCCCCGTGTTGAGGCGGCTGTGCTGAGGAGGGTGTCGCTCCGTCCGTGCAGGGGTCGCGTTCGTGCCGTGCGGTGCGAGGAGGAGACGTTTCAACCTACGAGAAGGCCCCAACGGGTGCGTTCTTCGCGTGGAGGTAGGGACGCCCGATCTTCTCGCCCTAAGCATGCTCCCCTTCCCCTTCGTGGCGTAGTTTTCTCTGTGGTTTCGGGGTTGGGAGTGTGAGAACTCCATGCTCGTGTGAGTGAGGTTTCCTCCGAGCGTAGAATCCATGTTCTTGGGTGTTCGAGGGTGGTTTGTATGTTTAATGGCTTTCTAGCATGATAAGCATGCTCCCCTCCCCCGTGTGTAGTGTTTTCCCGTTTCGGGGAGGTTCCCGGAAGAAGAATCTCCGGAACCCCCGACTGGCCTGAAGGCGACATACCCTGTGTCGCCTTCTGACTGGTAAAGCGACAACCCCTATGTCGCCTTCTTGAAGGCGACAGGGCCTATGTCGCCTTCTCAGTCCAGAGGCAGGTTGTGCTTCCGCCGCTTCCGTTTTCGCTTTACTGTACCCGTGGCACCTGTGCTAGTTCCCTAGTACGGTCTCACACTAGTCGTTCGCCCGGTGCGCGGCACTTGAGGGCTTGTCCCGTGCGAGAGGTTGTTACCGTTACCTGGGACCCCCGTCCTCGGGAGCCTGTTGAGGGAGTACTCCGGGCTACGAGTGTGCTCGAGTTGGCAGCCACCTAGGCGGACTCTGGAGCTGAGGGGAAAACGGTGGTTAGGACAGTGGCGTGTGAGTCGCTTGCAGAGCTCTCGTGGTTGGTCTGGGACGCCGAGGACAGTTTGGAGTTCTACCCGGCGCAGGCCAGCCAGTCCTTCTTCTCACTGCCTCGCTCCTTACGGCCCCGGAACCGTTTGGAGAGGTCAGGCGTGGGACCGTAGTCCGGCCAGACTACGGCGGTTACTGTTGTGTTGCTTGTGTCCTACCTCGCTCTGACGAGATGCGAGGGCCAGGACCTAGGTCGAGGATAAGACGTCGGTGGACGCGCCTGACCGTTTGACTAGTGGTGGTGCTTTCCGTAGCTAGTGTTCTCTGTCCAGGCGGAGTCCCCTCCGTCTGTGTTTACTAGCCGTGTGGTGGTCACGACGAGCAGTCGTACGGAGTTTCCGACCGAGAGTACTTTCCGTACCATGTTAGCTTTAGCTTCGCTTCCGCACTTCCTTTTGTAGGTAGAAAGATATAACTGCCGTCTTTCCTTTATTATAGTTGTATATGTTCCTCTGCCTGTTTAGAGCCAGTAGGAGATTGGTAGTCCCTACTGAGCTTCTGTTGTGAAGCTCATCCCTCTGTTTTCCAGGTGAGTCTTCTCAGCAGCGGCAGGGCGCGCGTCGGGCGGAGGAGACGGGGCGGTAGTCTTGGTCCCCGTAGCTAGCAGTGGTTCCCCCTCTCAGTGTACGTCACCCTCGGGGTATGCCCCTAAGGGACTTGTCTCTCCCCTTTCCTTACTTGTACTAGTGTGCGTGCGTTGGGACTGTACTTAGAGCGGTACGCAGCGGTCTCGCTTTACTTTCCTGTTTCCGCTTGTACGCTTCTAGCTTAGCAGTTGACGTTTACTTCCGTTACATATCCTGTCAGAAACGTCAGACGCGTGGTTAGCCCTTCTCCTCGGGTCGTTACAGTTGGTATCAGAGCTTGGTCTGACAGGACTTGTAGTGGATCTAAACTGCAACAGTAAGTCCCAACAATAGTACAAGTACACTGCTAGCCGCCCGAGAGGTATTTGTAACCTTTGTCAGTTGTGTTGCCGTGTAGGTCATGGCTCCGCGTAGGCGCAGTCAGGCTAGGCAGCTGGTTGAGCAGCAGGATGAGTCCGACATGCCCGCTCAGGGGCAGGTTCAGGAGGAGGTGTCCGTGGAGGAGTCAGTGGCACAGCCTCAGGGTGCACAGGCAGCAGCAGCAGGCAGCGGCAGCAGGTGGGCAGCAGCAGCAGGAGTACCACCCTCAGCCTCAGCAGTATGCAGACTGGTTTCCCATGGCCGAGCAGTTCTTCAGAGCTATGTACCAGGGAGCGTGGCAGCCCGGGCAGGCAGCAGCAGGTGGTCAGTTTCCAGTACCTCCCCAGCCGTACCAGAGCAGCAGGAGGTGGAGCCAGAGGTGGAGCAGCCAGTCCGCCAGCAGCGGTCAGGTACTGGGAGTACCCGGTCCGGTCAGCGGAGGGCAGCGGTGTCGGAGGCAAGGACCGCTCTCCTTGAGAGGTTCCTGCGTCTTCGCCCACCGATGTTCCACGGTGAGTATGATCCAGATAAGGCAGAGAGCTGGACCCATGAGTTGGAGCGCATCTTCGAGACTATGGAGTGCGCTGAGGAGGACCAGGTTCGTTTGGCAGTATACCAGCTCAAGGGAGCAGCCCATGAGTGGTGGAGAGTTCAGAGGCAGACTCACTTCCAGGGGCAGCGGTTGGACCAGATCTCTTGGCAGCGGTTTTTGGAGGTCTTCCACGGCGAGTACTTCCCCGACTACGCTCGACGTGAGAGACGGGACCAGTTCCACGAGTTGGTGCAGGGCGACCTCACAGTTTCTCAGTACCACCAGAGGTTTGTCCGGTTGTTGAGGCATGTGCCTCATGTAGCAGGCAGTGACCAGGCTTGTGCAGAGAGGTTTATAGCAGGGCTGAGACCAGACCTGAGGTGGGGTGTGACGGCACACATGTGTACCACCTTGGGAGAGGCCGTGGCGAAGGCCACCGCCTTGGATAGGGAGGCTTGGCAGCCTCAGCAGCAGCAGCAGGGAGGAGCCTCTTCCAGGTCCTCGCCGTACCAGCGTCCAGCAGGCAGCCGCGGTAGTGCGACTTCCTCTTCCTCAGGCTCGGGCAGTTCCGGTAGCTCTGGAATTCGCTCGCAGTTCAGGAAGTTGTCTACTCGCGGGGGTGGACGGAGCCGTCAGCAGAGGCGTCAGTCCAGGTTTGCAGAGCAGTCAGTACAGCAGGGTGCTGAGCAGGGCAGTCAGGAGCCAGTGTGCTACACTTGTGGCTTGCCAGGCCACTTTAGGAGGGATTGCCCTAGGGGGCAAGCTCCGCAGCAGCAGCGCCAGTGCAGTACGCGCAGCAGCCACCTCAGTACCAGTACCCTCCCCAGCAGCAGGCACCGCGTCAGCAGCAGAGAGGGCAGTACCAGCAGCAGGTCCAGCAGTTCCCGCAGCCGCAGCAGTACCAGCCGTACCAGCAGCAGCAGCATTTCCTCAGCAGCAGTCGCCGCAGCAGCAGCCCAGCAGGCGCCGCAGCGTGGACGTGGTCGTGGTCGCGTGATGGCGCTCACCCGGGAGCAGGCAGAGGCATCGAACCTGGTGATAGGTACTCTACCTATCCTTGGCAGAGCTGCTCGTGTTTTGGTTGATCCCGGTGCTTCCTTGTGTTTTGCTTCCGAGGAGTTTTACGAGTCTCTTGCTTGTCACACACCCGAGAGGCAGTGTGACGTGATGGTCGATCTCCCGTCTGGTGACTATATGCGTTCCTTTGGTTACCTGGAGGGTGTGACAGTCGAGGTTGAGGGTCACCAGTTGCCGGCCAGGTTGTACGCGTTGCAGCTTTGCGACTTCGACGTCATCCTGGGCATGGACTGGTTGGAGGCTCACTCAGCCGTGGTTGATTGTCAGAGGAAGACCGTTCGGTTCGAGATACCTGGAGCGCCTGTTCTCTTCTTTCGAGGTATCCGGTCTACCCGTCGGCCGTTTATTTCTTTCTGTAAGGCTCGTCGTTTGATCCGTGATGGCTGCGTTGCTTACCTTGCTTCGGTTTGTTCCTTGGAGCCTAGCGGGTCTTCAGTTTTTGATGTGCCAGTTGTTTCTGAGTTTTCTGACGTGTTTCGGAGGATCTACCTGGGTTGCCGCCTGAGCGAGAGGTAGAGTTCTCCATCGAGCTTTTGCCTGGTACGATGCCTTTGTCCAAGGCACCTTACCGGATGGCCCCGGCGGAGCTGCGTGAGTTGAAGCGCCAGCTGCAAGAGTTGCTTGAGTTGGGCTTCATTCGTCCGAGCCGTTCGCCGTGGGGCGCGCCTGTTTTGTTCGTGAGGAAGAAGGATGGTAGTCTTCGTTTGTGCATCGATTATCGGCAGTTGAACCAGGTCACTGTGAAGAACAGGTACCCGTTGCCGAGAATTGATGATTTGTTTGATCAGTTGCAATCGGCCCGAGTTTTCTCGAAGATCGACTTGAGATCCGGCTACTACCAGCTGCGGATCAGAGAGTCAGATGTTGGTTTGACGGCTTTCCGTTCCAGGTACGGTCACTTTGAGTTCGTCGTGATGCCGTTTGGGCTGACGAACGCACCTGCAGCATTCATGGATCTGATGCATAGGGTGTTCAGTGAGTACCTAGACCGCTTTGTTGTTGTTTTTGTTGATGATATTCTGGTCTACTCGTCTTCTGAAGAGGAGCACGAGGAGCACCTGAGGATCGTGCTAGAGACCCTGCGGAGTCACCGTCTTTACGCCAAGTTCGACAAGTGCGAATTTTGGCTGAGCGAGGTGCACTTCCTCGGGCACGTGATCTCGGGTTCTGGTGTGGCGGTGGATCCGGCCAAGGTTGAGGCAGTGTTGTCTTGGGAGCAGCCCACATCAGTTGCAGAGGTCCGCAGTTTTCTGGGTCTGGCAGGTTACTACCGGAGGTTCATTCAGGATTTCGCCAAGATTGCAGCACCATTGACTCGGTTGACGAGGCAGGACACCAGGTTTGTTTGGTCAGAGGACTGTGAGCAGAGTTTCCTGGAGCTGAAGACGAGGTTGACTTCGGCGCCAGTGTTGGTCTTGCCATTGGGCACCGGTGGGTTCGTGGTTTACACCGATGCGTCGAGGTCAGGTTTGGGTGCCGTGCTGATGCAGCATGGTGGGGTCGTTGCCTATGCTTCTCGGAAGCTCAAGAAGCATGAGGAGAACTATCCCACCCACGACTTGGAGTTAGCAGCAGTGGTGTACGCTCTCAAGTTGTGGAGGCACTACCTGTATGGCGAGGCTTTTAGATCTTCACCGATCACCAGAGTTTGCAGTACATCTTCACCCAGAGGGATCTGAACTTGAGGCAGCGCCGTTGGATGGAGTATTTGAAGACTACGACCTAACCCTTTCCTATCATCCAGGAAGGGCTAACGTTGTAGCCGATGCGTTGAGTAGGCGCGTGCGCTTGAGTTCGCTGATGGTCAGAGAGTGGAGGTTGTGAGGAGCTGTCCCAGGGAGTGTTCGTTCCGTCGAGGACCAGAGATCGTGCCGTGGCTTCCAGTTTGTCAGTTCGGACCGTCACTGTTCAGGCAGGGTTGCAGGCGCAGCGAGCAGATGCAGAGTTAGCAGACATTTTGCGGATGCCGGACGTTGAGCTCAGCGAGGACAGTGAGGTCAGATTCAGAGGCCGTTTGTACGTTCCAGAGGAGGTTCGTGAGGCAGTGTTGTCAGAGGCTCACAGGTCGAGGTATGTCGTTCATCCTGGCTCCACCAAGATGTACCATTGCTTGAGGAGGTCCTTCTGGTGGCCAGGGATGAAGAGGGGCGTGGCAGAGTTTGTTGCTCGGTGCCTTACCTGTCAACAGGTAAAGGTCGAGCATCAGCGTCCTAGTGGTGAGTTGCAGCCGTTGCCCATTCCTGAGTGGAAGTGGGACGACATCACCATGGACTTTGTGGTTGGCTTACCCCGCACCCCGCAGAGGCACGATGGTATTTGGGTGATCGTGGACCGTTTGACCAAGGCAGCGCACTTTCTTCCGATCAGAATGTCGTGGTCAGTGGACAGGTTAGCCAGGCTGTACGTGGACAGAGTTGTTTCGTTGCACGGGATCCCAGTTTCAGTCGTTTCAGACAGAGATCCGAGGTTCACGTCAGGGTTTTGGCGCAGTCTTCAGAGAGCACTGGGCACAGAGTTGAGGTTCAACATAGCATACCACCCGCAGACAGACGGTCAATCAGAGCGGACCATACGGACACTGGAGGATATGCTGAGAGCATGCTGTTTAGACTGGAGCGGCACTTGGGAGTCCCACCTTCCGATGGTAGAGTTCGCGTATAACAACAGTTATCACTCGAGCATCGGGATGGCGCCATACGAGGCTTTGTATGGTCGCCCGTGCAGGACTCCGCTTCACTGGTTCGAGGTTGGTGAGAGGCAGCTGTTGGGGCCAGAGTTAGTGCAGCAGTGTGCAGAGACAGTCAGTTTGGTCAGGCAGAGGCTTCGGGCAGCACAGAGCAGGCAGAAGAGTTATGCGGATGTCCGCAGGAGACCGCTAGAGTTCAGCGTCGGTGACCTGGTCTTCCTGCGGGTCTCGCCGACCAAAGGGGTCATGAGGTTTGGTAAGAAAGGAAAGCTCAGTCCGAGGTACATCGGGCCTTTCCCTATTACCGAGAGGGTCGGCGAGGTAGCTTACAGGCTAAGTCTTCCGGCAGAGCTAGCAGGCGTGCATAGCGTTTTCCACGTTTCACAGCTCAGGAGGTACGTTGCAGATCCTTCGCACGTGTTGGACTACTCGCAGCTAGAGATGGCGCCAGACTTGTCAGTGCCAGAGTACCCAGTTAGAGTGATCGACCGCAGAGTTCAGCAGTTGCGCAGGAAGTAGATTCCGCTGGTTAAGGTCGTTTGGCAGAACCGCGTCGGTGGCGAGGCCACCTGGGAGCGCGAGGATGAGATGCTGGAGCAGTTTCCTTATTGTTTGATTGATGTATGTGGTGATCTCTCCTTTTGTCGTCTTCCGGGTTGAGACCGAGTTGTTTTCATTTCGAGGACGAAATGTCTTAAGGAGGGAGGGTTGTAACACCCCGGCCCCCTTGGGCCCTTGGCCCCGTCCTCTGGGTCGCGGCAGGGCGACTGTCGCGACGGGGTTTCGATCGTGAGCAATGTCCGGTTCTGCTTGATATTGCGACAGGGGGTATGTCGCCTTCTTGAAGGCGACATACCCATTATCGCCTTCCGGTTTGATGGATTGCGACAGGGGGTGTGTCACCTTCTTGAAGGCGACATGGCCTATGTCTCCTTCCCATCGCGTCGCCCCAGACGCAGTCTGACAGACGTGACAGGCGTCCTTTGTGTCAATACAGCTCTGGTGGTGTCGGGTGAACGCGACAAGATGGCTGTCGCCTTCACTTTTTCGAATTCCGAGATTTGACCGTTGTCAGTGGAATTGCGACAGGGGGTATGTCGCCTTCTTGAAGGCGACACACCCACTGTCGCCTTCTCGTTCCTGTGGCGACAGGATGGTATGTCGCCTTCACAGGATCCGGGCTTAAAGCCCGGGCGCCCGAGCCCTTTCCCCTCTCTCGCGTTTTCCCTTTCCCCCTCTCACCCTCTCGGAGTTCCGGCGGTGTTGGGGGTGCCTCCCCCATGTTGAGGCGGCTGTGCTGAGGAGGGTGTCTCTCCGTCCGTGCAGGGGTCGCGTTCGTGCCGTGCGGTGCGAGGAGGAGACGTTTCAACCTACGAGAAGGCCCCAATGGGTGCGTTCTTCGCGTGGAGGTAGGGACGCCCGATCTTCTCGCCCTAAGCATGCTCCCCTTCCCCTTCGTGGCGTAGTTTTCTCTGTGGTTCGGGGTTGGGAGTGTGAGAACTCCATGCTCATGTGAGTGAGGTTTCCTCCGAGCGTAGAATCCATGCTCTTGGGGTGTTCGAGGGTGGTTTGTATGTTTAATGGCTTTCTAGCATGATAAGCATGCTCCCCTCCCCCGTGTGTAGTGTTTTCCCCGTTTCGGGGAGGTTCCCAGAAGAAGAATCTCCGGAACCCCCGACTGGCCTAAAGGCGACATACCCTGTGTCGCCTTCTGACTGGTAAAGCGACAACCCCTATGTCGCCTTCTTGAAGGCGACAGGGCCTATGTCGCCTTCTCAGTCCAGAGGCAGGTTGTGCTTCCGCCGCTTCCGTTTTCGCTTTACTGTACCCGTGGCACCTGTGCTAGTTCCCTAGTACGGTCTCACACTAGTCGTTCGCCCGGTGCGCGGCACTTGAGGGTTTGTCCGTGCGAGAGGTTGTTACCGTTACCTGGGACCCCCGTCCTCGGGAGCCTGTTGAGGGAGTACTCCGGGCTACGAGTGTGCTCGAGTTGGCAGCCACCTAGGCGGACTCTAGAGCTGAGGGGAAAACGGTGGTTAGGACAGTGGCGTGTGAGTCGCTTGCAGAGCTCTCGTGGTTGGTCTGGGACGCCGAGGACAGTTTGGAGTTCTACCCGACGCAGGCCAGCCAGTCCTTCTTCTCACTGCCTCGCTCCTTACGGCCCCGGAACCGTTTGGAGAGGTCAGGCGTGGGACCGTAGTCTGGCCAGACTACGGCGGTTACTGTTGTGTTGCTTGTGTCCTACCTCGCTCTGACGAGATGCGAGGGCCAGGACCTAGGTCGAGGATAAGACGTCGGTGGACGCGCCTGACCGTTTGACTAGTGGTGGTACTTTCCGTAGCTAGTGTTCTCTGTCCAGGCGGAGTCCCCTCCGTCTGTGTTTACTAGCCGTGTGGTGGTCATGACGAGAAGTCGTACGGAGTTTCCGACCGAGAGTACTTTCCGTACCGCGTTAGCTTTAGCTTCGCTTCCGCACTTCCTTTTGTAGGTAGAAAGATATAAACTGTCGTCTTTCCTTTATCAATAGTTGTATATGTTCCTCTGCCTGTTTAGAGCCAGTAGGAGATTGGTAGTCCCTACTGAGCTTCTGTTGTGAAGCTCATCCCTCTGTTTTCCAGGTGAGTCTTCCAGCAGCGGCAGGGCGCGCGTCGGGCGGAGGAGACGGGGCGGTAGTCTTGGTCCCCGTAGCTAGCAGTGGTTCCCCCTCTCAGTGTACGTCACCCTCGGGGTATGCCCCTAAGGGACTTGTCTTTCCCCTTTCCTTACTTGTACTAGTGTGCGTGCGTTGGGACTGTACTTAGAGCGGTACGCAGCGGTCTCGCTTTACCTTCCTGTTTCCGCTTGTACGCTTCTAGCTTAGCAGTTGACGTTTACGTCCGTTACATATCCTGTCAGACGCGTGTTATAGCCCTTCCGGGTCCCCCGGATTGTGGGCGACGATCGCGAAAATCGGGTCCTCTGCGTGGGCCGAGGGTCGGGTTCTGGGGTCGTTACATGTTTGGTATGTGATTAAATAGGAAATAAGAGTTAAGTTAACCTCATCTTAAGGTTGATGCTTAAAAAAAAGTGGAAAAATATAGTTTAAGTATTTTAGGGATATCTTTAAAAAATGGGGTTAACTTGGGAATAGTTTATCCCACCTTTTCGGTGGGATAGTTTGTCCCCATTTTCTACACCCATTTTTCCTCAAAATCACCCTACCCACTCTCGCGCAAGATCCGAGAGGTTGGCGTCCTCATGAAGATGGATGTTCACTCAAACATGGTTCAGGATCGATCTTGCCTTTTCCAGATCTATCAGGTGTTGATCTCTAGCTCCTTGAGCAATGACGACCCATCCTCGAACAAGGCGGCGCCCCCGCCGTAATAGATGTTTGAAGTGAAGAAGGGGCATAGAAGGAGGACGACACAACAGTTGACCTGATGTTCGAAGGACATGAAGGGGATGTTGATGTTGGCGTCGACACCCGCGGGTCTCAGCGTCTAGAAAGCTAGAGACATGGTGGCAGTCCCGCATTGGCCCGATAAATTAGGGCACCCATCGTGCGAGACAAAATGTGATGGACCATGTCGTTCAAACCCGTTAACCCAATAATGAGCTTGAACCGACTCCTCCTCCCGCGAACAAGCCGAAGCCTTGCCAGGGATATCAGACACATGTCTGTGAAAACATAAAGGAACACACTGATATATATATATATATATATATATATATATATATATATATAAGATTCAACATCCCAAACATATTTACAATGGATTTACATAGCCAAATTTCAACAAAAGTCAAACTCTAAGTACAAAAGCCTGGGGCATACCCCGGGGCATAACAAAAGAAAATTACACTGTTGGAGGTGTGAACCCAACACCGCTACGATGCGGCTCTGAACTAGAAGACGGGCGAGAGACCTCCTACTCTCCCTCACCTGAAAGCAATAAGGGGTGAGCTTCACGAGTCACTGACTCAGAAGGGAAATTCTCTCAAAAGTCGCAAACCACAAAACACAAGAGCAGCAGGAGTGAAACACAACTATTTATAACCACAGCACAACCTGTGCATGGAACTAGCTATAACCATAACGCTTAGATAAAATTAAGCTAAAAATAGGTTTCAACTTCCATAAATAAACGGCAAACCATACTCAGAAGTACGAGCTAAAGAAGGGTAACGCCAAACACGAGTCATGAAGACTGGTTCGCGACACCAGCTACAGACCCGGACAAACAACACAGGTCTACCTCTCAGCCTCGTAGCCAAGGATGAAAGGTTCAGCTACCGCTCCACCACACAGAACCAACAAACTTTGGAGGCCAACTCTCACCACACTGCAGCTCACACAGCTACAGCTCCATGCCTAGCACCTTTAAGGTCTTTGGCCCGAGCACCTTAAAGTGAGGCACTGAAAACAAGGACTAGCTGGGGACCAGTACGTCTACCGGTGTCCGTCCTTCAACCAAGAGCGCGCTACAAGCGACTAAGTACACCCACAACACATAAGCCGATGTCCCATTGCCGTCTTTCCCTCAGCCGGATGTACTACTCAAACTACGGAGCGATGGTGTCCAGGAAGATGACACAAACCCTAGAGGTACACAAGTACCAGGACAAGAGCCCGAGCACAACGTGCATGGCTTACAAAGAACTTGGGGTACCCGACTCGAGAGGTTACCACGGGTGGCGTCATATACCCGACTTGCCTCGCATGCACAACCACACAAACTCAAAAAATGCCACTTACCACAATTGCCAATGCACCGCTTAACAACCACTGCACGGAAACCAACATTCATATGGACCCGTATATGTAAACAGTTCATAATACCATGAAGGCAAACCATGGCTCAGGTAGCAGTCATTTGAATTGCGTCAGACACAAAGGTCGCAATTCAATGACTAAAACGCGACAGACCAAACGGTCGCGTTACAGACTGAAACACGACGTCTGGTTCCGTCACATTTCAGCTACAGAAACCCTACCCGAAATCCCCTCTAGGAGAAGCTCAAACCACCCTAAACAGCCCATTTGCATGCTAATTTGCAATAAAATAAACTCCTACAGATGCCTTCTACCTTCCTTACCCCATTAAACCCATTTAAATCTTTACACATGAATCCTTTTGATAAAAAAGGAGAAGAATTCCCCTACCACACGAAGAACGTGTAAAACGGCGCTGCCTTGGCGTTTCCCGCGCTCACACATTGTCCTCACATCAGAAACCCGCCAATCTGCATGTCAGAATCTCCAAAATGCCAGAAAATCTCCACGCACTTGGCTTGGGTCGACCAGGCATGATACACAAACAGAATTGCGTGGGGTCGCGACGTCGCGACGTCGCGATTTAATTGCGATGAGTAAAGCCATCGCAATTAAACGCAACGCATCTGCATGCACCACGCGGCGCGCATGCAGACGCGCACTACGGGAAGACGGCAATAGAAACGCGACGACTAGGGTAGTCGCGATTCAAAATCACGTCGCCTGGTTTGGTCGCGATTTAAATAACTGCACCAGAGGTTGGTCAGCCTGGGTTCCAAGCCTCCAACCCACACAACTTGTACACAACTTGTCAAATACATTTCATACATACCATTTTGGGCCACACATGGGCCACCAAACCCACTAAGCAAGGATCCGAAAAATTACGATGTTACATTACTATCATCTAAAAAGAAATTTTGTCCTCGAAATCTAGGAAGAAATTTAAACATGCATGCATTAATCACCACATCATCTACTATCATCTAAAAAGAATTAAAAGCTTACTCAAACAGGTAAGGATACGCTTTAAACATTTCTGCTGCCAACTCCCATGTATCTTCTCCTCCTTGCCTGTTCTCCCACCCGACCTTCACCAATTCAATTTCTTTATTTCTCAATTTCTGTGTTCTTTGACCTGTGATTTGCACTGGATATTCTGGCATAGACATGTCGGGCTTCAAATCATCTCATTGATAGTTGACTACCTGTGATGGATCTTTAATGTATTTCCTTAACATAGAGACATGAAAGACATCATGTGCATCTGTAAAATCTGTCGGAAGATCTATTCTGTATACTGTCTCTCCAATTCTTTCAATCACCTGGAAGGGGCCCACATACCTGGGACTTAACTTACCTCTTTTTCTAAATCTCAACACACCCTTGGTAGGAGAAACCCTCAGAAAAACATAATCTCCAACCTCAAATTGAAGTGGCCTGCGTCGGGTGTCTGCATAAATCTTCTGTCGGCTTTGGGCTGTTTGCAATTTATCTTTAATAAATCTGACCATTTCTATAGTTTGCTGAATCAATTCAGGACCCATAACTTGCCTCTCTCCAACTTCATGTCAATTCAATGATGTTCTGCATGGCCTTCCATACAAGGCCTCATAAGGTGCCATCCCTATACTGGTGTGATAACTGTTATTATAAGCAAATTCTACCATTCCGAAATGGTGCTCCCAACTGCCTCCCCATACTAAACAGCAAGCTCGTAACATGTCTTCGATTGTCTGAATAGTTCTTTTTATCTGACCATCAGTTTGTGGGTGATAAGCTAAACTATACCTCAATTCTGTACCAACAACTCTCTGTAGACTCCTCCAAAAACCAGAAGTAAATCTTGGATCCCTGTCAGAAACAATTGTCTTCGGAATACCATGCAATGGTACAATTCTATCAACATAAATCCTTGCTAATCTATACACAGTCCAAGACATACTCACTGCTAGCAACCTACATACCTTAGTTAATCTGTCAACAAACACCCATATGTCATTGTGCCCTGTAGCTGACCTCGGTAGTCCTACCACAAAATCCATAGCAATATCATCCCACTTCCACTGTGGAATTGGCAACGGCTTTAGTAGTCCTCCGAGTTTTTGATGCTCTACCTTTATCTGATGACAAATTGAACATCTTGCAATAAATTCTGCTATTTCTCTCTTCATATGTGGCCACCAGAAATGCTTCCTTAAATCTTGATACATTTTGGTACTTCATGGATGAATGGTATACCTAGATATTGTGCTTCCTCTAGAACTCTCTGCTTTACTTCCACTTTTGTTGGTACATATAACCTGCCTCTGAGCCTGATTACACAATTATCATCAATTGTGATACCTTTCATTTTGACAATCTCTCCTAAATTTTCATATGTCTTCTGGGCTTCAACAATCTGTCAATATATACAAAGATGGCTCAATAGCACTACTGGCTATCACCGCTCGCCGCTGACTACTTGGAACATACAATGAATTTTCTTCTATTTCTTCATACAATTTCCACTCTTTAATCATCATGTGACTCAAATATGCTTTCTGCTTAATGCATATGCTACAACATTTGTTTTACCTGGGTGGTAAGCCAAACTGAAATCATAATCTTTTAGATATTCTATCCACCTGCGTTGACGAAGATTCAAATCTTTCTAAGAAAAGATATATTTCAAACTTTTGTGATATGTGAAAATTTCAAACCTCTCACCATAAAGATAATGCCTCTATATCTTCAAAGCAAAAACAACTGCTGCTAGTTCTAGATCATGTGTTGGGTAATTCCCTTCTGTTAGCTTCAACCGCCTGGATGCATAAGCTATAACCTTACCATGTTGCATTAGCACTGCTCCAAGCCCTCTTTTGGATGCATCTGTGTATACCACAAAACCTCCACTGCCTACTGGTAATGTTAATATCGGTGCTGCTGTAAGCCTTCTCTTCAACTCCATAAAACTCTTCTAGCAATCACTTGACCATACAAAAGGTACATCTTTCCTGGTTAATTTGGTCATTGGTGCTGCGATCTTGAAAAAATCATGTATGAAACGCTTATAATAACCTACTAAACCCAGAAAACTTCTAATTTCTATAGTTGTCTTTGGCGCTTCCCATCTCATGACTGCCTCAACCTTGGCTGGATCAACTGCAACTCTCTCTGTTGAGATGACATGACCCAGAAACTGAATCTCTTTCAACCAAAACTCACATTTACTAAACTTAGCATACAACTGATTCTTCTGCAATGTCTGCAAAGTAACTCTCAAGTGCACTGCATGCTCCTCTTCTGATGCTGAGTATACCAATATATCATTAATGAAAACCATAATGAACTGATCCAGATATGGATGAAAAATTTTGTTCATTAAATTCATGAACGCTGCTCGTGCATTAGTTAGCCCAAATGGCATAATTACAAACTCGTAGTGCCCATACCTAGTCCTGAATGTTGTTTGTCGATGTCTTCCTCTCTAATCCTTAATTGATGATACCCAGACCTTAAATCAATCTTGGAAAACACTTTAGCTGATTGAAGCTGATCAAACAAATCATCAATTCTTGGCAATGGATATTTATTCTTTATAGTCACTTCATTCAGCTTCCGATAATCAATGCACATGCTAAAACTTACATATTTCTTTCTTACAAATAACACTGGAGCTCCCCATAGTGAATGACTTGGTCTAATAAAACCTTTTTCTAGCAATTCCTGCAATTGCTTCTTCAACTCTTTGAGCTCTGCCGGTGCCATTCTATACGGTGCTTTGGAAATTGGCATAGATCCTAGCTGCAATTCCACTATAAAATCCACCTCCCTATGTGGAGCTAAACCTGGCAAATCTTATGAAAATACATCTGTAAATTCTCTGACCACTGGAACTGCTTCAACTGATTTACCAAACTCTATCAAACTCACTGAAGCTAGGTAAGCTACACAACCTGCATTCAACAACTTCCTAGCTCTAAGTGCTGAAATTATAAACTTGGGAGTGTAAAACGACATACCTTGGAATTCAAATACAGCTTCATTGGGGTGACAAAATCTGACCCTCTTTTTTCTGCAATCAACCGTTGCTCTATAGGCTTCCAGCCAATCCATACCCAATATGTTATCATAATCTTTTAACCGCAAAGCATATAATCTAGAAGGCAACTGATTTCCTTGAATCACAATAGGAACCTCATCTATATAGCAAGATGTAAGCATGAATTCACCCAAAGGAACCTCTACAACTAACTCGCACAACCTTTCTTCTAATGGGTGCACCATACCATCCATAAATTCCTCAGAAATAAAAGAATGAGAAGCACCTGGATCAATTAAAACCCTTGCTAAAAATTCATAAATGGGCAATATACCTTCTATTAAATTGGAAGCCTCTGCCTGTGCCCGGGTGATAGCCATAACCAGGCCCCGACCACGTTGATGTGGTGCTCCTCTACCTCGTGTTGCTAGCGGCTGCTGGGGCTGCTATTGCTGCTGCTGCACTCCTCATATGATATTCTAGAACAGAAGAATTTCCTTGTTGCAAAGTCCATAATTGTTCCCTCTTGGCTTGCTGAACCTGTACTAGGAAAAATGTATCATTAAACGTTTCCAGAAACTCCGACCATGAAATGGTGTCTTCTGCTCTACCTGCAAAGGTAGTTTGCATCTTCAACCTCCACCATTCCTGTGCAAAACCCCGTAACTGATAGGTAGCCAGAACTACTCTATCTGCTGGTGGACACCTCATAATCACAAAAACCCTTTCTATTTCATGGATCCAATGCTCAGCTGTGTCTGGATTGGGTCCCCCTATATAAGTAGGTGGCTACAATCTCAGAAATCTTTCAATCTGCATGGTTGGTTCTTCTGCTGCCCTCACTGGTGGTGTTGGTGGCGCAGGTACCACAAGTGGTACCTCCACTCCTGATGATGGTGGGGGTGGTATAATGAGTATTGGTCCTGCCTCCTTAACAATTGAAGGCCCTACAACTGCTGGCTGTACTGGACCTTGCTGGTCCAACCTTATTCTTATCTGAGTTATATTCTCCCATAGCCGCTCAATCAATTGATGTGTGGTTTTCTCCAGATCATCTCCCCCACCTCCCAAATCTCTCCTGTCAGCCATCTCAAATTCCTGCACAAGCAACATTCCAACCACATGTATGCTAACAAATCAATACAAGCCCTGGGTCAACTACCAACAGTGGACTAATGTAGAAATCATGCTATGTAATCTCTCAGTTCCTTCATATTTACACGGACCTTGCTCTGATACCAACTGTGACGGACCACGTCGTTCAAACTCGTTAACCCAATAACGAGCTTGAACCGACTCCGCCTCCCGCGAACAAGCTGAAGCCTCGCCAGGGATATCACACACATGTCTGTGAAATATATATATATATATATATATATATATATATATATATATATATATATATATATATTCAACATCCCACACATATTTACAATGTAGCAACTCTGTTTTTTAAAATCTTAAATAAAACAAAATTTTAATTAAATAAATGTATAAATAGAATTAAATTAGAATAAAGGAGGATTAAATTTAAATAAAGAGAATTAAATCAAAACCCATTAAGCTAAATTAGTAAATGGGTTATATTAATGGTCCACACAGAGGTAATGGGCCAAAAAGCCAAGAGTCCATCTTTGGATCGGTGGTAATTAAGCTAAATTTGCACTTTAAATAATAATAATTAGTAAAGGGTTAAGATAATTATTAATTAACTCATTTATATCCTAAAAAGGAGCCCTAGACTTACCCAAACTCCTTACCCATGAAATTTAGCCTCTCCCCAATTCTATTAGGTAGATAATTGCAAGAAATAGGGTGATAAAGATAGAAATTGGAGTTTTATGGAAATGAGGAGTTTTTAGGAAGAAGGACACTTTAAGCAACCTAATACACCCCCAAATTCGTCCCTACCATCCCATAGTTCATTGCTGGAGCTTTGGAGAATGAAAGAGGAGGCTGAGGACGAAGGAGCAAGGAGAGGGAGGCTTAGAGCAAGGGGATTTCTTCGCTTCTTCATCAAAAACCCTAGGTTTTCATAACAGCGAGAAAAGGTAGGCAATCTCTCAAGCACAAATCACATAATTTCGGCCATAGGTAGCCTATACATCTATCTTTGAAAGCCCCATGATTTCCCCAATTTCTGTTGTTCCATAAGAGAGTATTAAATGCTCAACTCCCTGTTACCACCATGTACCTGAACCTTCATGTTTGTATTTAATCCATGAATCTACTTGATCACATGCCTCAAAATAATTATCATAGTGACTGCATGATGTTAGGGTTCTACTGAATCTATTTCCCTCAATTTCCATCATGCATCCTTTGCTAATTAAATTGAAAACCATGACTGTGCATGTTTTAGGTCACCGAAAAGTAACCTAATTAAAGCATGCCCAATACTTGATTATTTTCTAATTACTCATGTCTAGTAATAGAACTACATGTCTACTTTTCGTTCTGGTTTCACAATTTTTGGACCTTCGTGCGAATTATTATCGATTTTTGAAGAGATCTGTAGCATGCATGGAAGGATGGACCTAATCTGGAAAAAGGGGTTGTTATCCCTTACTGGGTCGGGCCGCCCTTCTGAAATCGCGATGGTCTGACCCATCGCGATCTCAGAAGGGTCGCGACCGGCCGGTCCGTCACGTTATAAATGCGACGGCCCGCGCCGTCGCGGTTCCCTCCCAGTTCACGCTAGCCTAGCCAGTTCAGCAAACGCGGCCGAACTGCTCGTCGCGACATGAAACGCGATGGGGACCCCCGTCACGATTTCACAATGTCGCCAGAACCTGTAATTGCTCACATACCCCTGTTCTATATTCCATTTAAACCCTAGTTAACCCTAAATTGTGCACAGTTATGAACAATATTGATCTGATTATTAAAGATGGTATTAATTTCATGAAATTCATTAATTAAAAGCCATATGCACAATCATACATGCTCTCATGATTTTTTACACTTGCACACACTAAAAATTAATATTTGTCATTTGACATTATTAAATCACTCAATAATCTATTCGATAATTAAGTGCAATTATTCTACTTAAATTCCCTATTTTTTTAATAACACTTGTATTCGTTTTATTCGCGTGATTTGTACATCGTTATCGCGTCCCTCTGCCTTCGAGCACTCGAGGCAAGACAGACAACGTTGTGTTATACGCCTTCTTGGCATGGACCACCTCTCCGTTGGGAATACTTCTGATTGGACCAATGACTCATTGTCAAGGCCTCCGTAAGTCTCCCTGGCTTTGTTGAGTTGTGTGTTTTGATGATGACATATTAATGATGTCTACACTCTCATACTTTGATTTTAATGATGACTAAAACATTTGGTTGTGAATGTTGTCCAAACACTCACACTTTGATTTTGATGATGACATATTGCATATATTACAATAATGATGAAAAATAGATTTTTGGTTCTTAATATTTCATATCTTACTGTTAATGACATGGTTTGATGGTCCACTCTTCATTTGTACAGGTTTACAGAGTTTTTACAAAAAGTAGGTCGACACTACTTGACAGATAGGTCGACACTACTAGTCTGCCCAGCAAGTTTCTGAAGAAAAAGTCACAGTCAAGTCGACACTACTTGACAGATAGGTCGACACTACCAGACTGCCCAGCAAGCTTCTGAAGAAAAAGCCACAGTCAGGTCGACACTACTTGACAGTAAGGTCAACTCTACCAGTCTGCTCAGCAAGTTCCTGAAGAACAAGCTGCCAGTAAGGTCGACACTAGCTGAGAGTAAGGTCGACACTAGTTGTCATCTAGTGAACTAGTTTTGGAGATATTCTCAGGAGGTCGACTCTGTCTGTTGATCAGGTCGACTCTAATGTTCTGCTAGTAAGCTGAAATTGTTTATTTGATCAGTAGTGTCAACACTATAGAAATGTAGGTCGACACTCTTTTTTTGTAAACCCAGAATTATGCAGAGCATAAAATCCAGCGGTTGTGATCTCTTTCTGAGATCTTTTTGGGAGATTCCATAATTACCAAATTGCCCTTTCATCCAAGTGGCAATGAGGTAAAGGCCTTTTGGACACGTGGTAGCCTTGGGTGCACTCTAGGTTTTTGTGCACACCTTTCTCACGTTCATGGGACTGCACAGTGGCTATATAAGCCTCCATCTCATCTGAAGCAATAATCCTTTGAGCCATTCATCGATTCCATCCAAGAGGACATGGGGATCAAGGCCAAGCAGTGAGAGAAAGCTCTGGAGTACTGAAATAGAAGCAGATCAAGAAGAAAAGCAGCAGAGGAAGAAGAAGGAATCGTGCAAGCAACAAATCTGAAAACAGAGCATCGTGGATCTTGCACAGAAGAAGCAGCAGAGTTGAAAAGAAGATGATGATCTGAAGGTAGGTGGAAGAGGAACCCAGTGCAAGAGCAGAAGCACAAAGTTCAGTATCCGTGGAGAAACTCAAGAGCATAAGTTTAGATCTGAAATTCTCTGTAAATTAGATCTGAAACAGGGTATCACGAATTGAGGCTGATTTGAAGGAGTTCAGATCAAATTGGTTGAGAAGCACAACCAGATGATGCATATGAGCAAGATGATTTGAAGCACACTTTCAACTCTCAAGATCTGAAGATTCAGAGTTCAGATTACACAGTCCAAAGGGAATTGGGCAAAACCAAAGGACTGGTGTTTGAGGATTTGTTTCCCTTAACTCTGATCTTCTTGTGTATTTGATTGTTTCCTTTTAAACTTTTCTCCGAATTCATTGAGTGCTCCTACTGGTGATAGGAGTGTTGATCCCATACTGTGTGTGTGTGGATGAGAAGGTTTATCAAACATTGAAGCTGTGAATCAGCAGATAAGTTGTGTAATCAACAGTTGGCAAGCTGTAAGTCATCGTTCAAGCTATGAGTCAGCAGGTGTTTGAAGCTGTGAATCAGCGGTTTAGTGAAGCCTCACTTGGTTTGAGTGAGGGGTGGACGTAGGTTTCCATCTGGGAGCCGAACCACCTAAAAAATCTTCTGTGCAATGATTTGATCTATTTTCAACTAGATGCTTGCATAGGTTTTTGCATTCACATTGCTTATCTAATTTCCTCTCACATCAATTCACTCATTCACATCAGTTCAGTAAAATTGTGAGATTGTTTAGATCTTTAATGTGAAGTAATTTTTTAATTGTTTAAAGTTTCCGCTGCAAATCTATTCAACCCCCCTTCTATATTTGCCATTTCACTACATCTAAGATCCAACATGGTGCACGTCCACTGCCGAATAGCTGGTTGTACCCTTAAAACCTTTTACACTTTTTAGGGATCAACATGATCCAAACGACCTTAGTGTGTTTCCTTCTTATCTTGGGATCACACCGGACCATCTGGTCTGTGTTCATAGCATGGCTAGTGAGCGGTTGTGACTTCTACCGGACTGCCAGCACACGACCGTGTGCTACGCAACTGTTACCATCGTTTGTTTAATGTTGTTTTACGATTATGCCCTATCTCATCTACTATCTCTATACTCTCATCTGTTCACTTTCTCTCTACACTCTCATCTATTCGTCTACTATTCTCATCTATTCTTGGTACTCTATCTGGCCATCCATATGATTGTCTAAGATAAGAAACATGACTATGCCAGTGCAATAGGGCCCGATCTGGTCCTGGGAGGAGCGCCCAAAAAGTGTCATTTGCCCATGGGAGTTAAAATGATCGGGATGTTGGCATACATCTAGTGCCATTATACTATCAAGATTTAATCTATGACAATTAATCAGTGCAATCAATTAGTGCTATCTATAAAAGTGATATCGTTACTAGTGTACCGTTATGCAACTTTACGTGCTATATCGTTACATGGCCAATCCATTACCATACTCGTTGTGCTATTTCCTTGTGCAAGTGTTATTATTCTCTTGTTATCGTTACTTTGCTCTACATGATTATACTCTCTAGTTATCCTACCTTATAAGACATTAATCATTTAAAGCATGCTTGTTCATACGAAATATTAAGTCCTATTGGGCGATTATTGCTCATCTTGCGTTATTATTTCATGTGTTTCAGGTGAGTTTGATGGGGAATACCGCACTCACGAGGAAGGGATTGAGGAGGATGCTCAGGAGTGACCCGTTCTCGACAACCATTGCTTAGTAGTTCATTAGTTAGTCGTCAAATAGTCATTATGTAATAGTTTTGTTTTGAATAAAGTACTCTAGGCCCTAGTTTTGGCTCTGATTGGTGATTGTAATAGTTAGTTGGTGAATTATTAATAAAGTTGAATTTCATTTGGTGTTATTCCAATTGCACAATGATTTGTTATTTATTTTCCGTTCTGTACTATTTAATTAACTGTAATGTCACTTCGATATTCTGCATCTAGGCATTACATACAATGGATTTACATAGCCAAATTTCAACAAAAGTCAAACTCAAGTACAAAAGCCTGGGGCATACTCTGGGGCATAACAAAAGAAAATTACACTGCTGGGGGCGTGAACCCAACACCGCTACGATGCGGCTCTGGACTAGAAGACGGGAGAGAGACCTCCTGTTCTCCCTCACCTGAAAGCAATAAGGGGTGAGCCTCACGAGTCACTGGCTCAGTAGGAAAATTCCCTCAAAAGCTGCAATCCACAAAACACAAGAGCAGTAGGAGTAAAACACAACTATTTATAACCACAACACAATCTGTGCATGGAACTATAACCATAACGCTTAGATAAAATTAAGTTAATAACATGTTTCAACATCCATAAATAAACGACAAACCATACTCAGAAGTACGAGCTAAAGAAGGGTGAGTCACGAAGATGGTTCACGACACCAGCTACAGACCCGAACAAACAACACAGGTCTATCTCTCAGCCTTGTAGCCAAGGACGAAAGGTCCAGCTACCGCTCCACCACACAGAACCAACAAACTGTGGAGGCCAACTCTCACCACACTGCAACTCACACAGCTACAGCTCCATGCCTGGCACCTTTAAGGTCTCTGGCCCGAGCACCTTAAAGTGAGGCACTGGAAACAAGGACTAGCTGGGGACCAGTACATTTACCAGTGTAACGTCGCGCATTTTTCGGATCCTCGTGGATCATGTGTTTAGTGCTTGTGGTGGCCAATGTGGCTTGTGTGTCGTGTGTGTGTGTGTGGTTTCTGGGGCTTACTGGGCTGACAGTTTGGGCCTACAGTACCCTAGATTCCTCAGCCTGTCATCGTGACAGGAAGGTCTGTCGCGTTCTTAACGCGACAGCGGTGGCCGTCGCGTTCATGTGGTCGTCTTGAAGTGTTGAGCGTCTGCATGTGCGCCACGTGTAGTGCTCAGGGCAGTGGGCGTTGGGAAGGCGACGCTCAGGTCCGTCGCGACCTAATCCCGACGCCACGATGCGTCGCGTTCTGAACCGCTGCAGGTTTTTAAATAACCCCAGCCAAGCAGAACACACAGGGGTTCTGCTCGGCCAGGGGGAGGAGCTGTGGTGATTTCATCTGGGTTTTTGCATCTTCGGTGTGTCCTCGCTGCAAGGAGTGCGGGAGAAGCAGAGGAAACGCCGGGAGATCGCTGCATAACGCGTTCTTCGCGAAGGTAGGTGAACTCTTCCCGTTTTTGGGGTGTAAATCGCATGGGATAGGGTTTTAATCAGTTTAATGCGTTTCTAACAATAGATACCATGCTTAGGTATTCACAAAAGCATGAAAATGAAGAATTAAGGGTGGTTTGTATGGTGTGGAATGGGCTGTCATGGAGAGAGCCCGGATTAGGGTTCCCGCCTGATAAGGCGACGGGTCCCTATGTCGCGTTCTGAACGCGACACAGCGATGTGTCGCGTTAAGGATCAGGGGAAGACATGTAAGTAGGTCGTGTTATGGACCTGAAGGCGACATGTCGTGGCGACGCCTTCTGAAGGCGACCCAATGGGTTGTCGCGACTTGGCTCGAGAGGCCCTGTTTGTGCATGGTTTACGCATGTGACTATCCGATTATCGTTATCGGTATGCTCAGTGTTAATGAGCAGTGCATTGGCACTTGTGGCGCTCTGGGAAGCACGTGGTTTTCGAGGCTAGCTCATAGGTTACGTAGCTAGCTAGTAGTTTGCCTGTGGACATAGGGTTCACACGAGGCAGGTGGTGTTCACGTGTTGTGGACCGTCAGTACACGAGGTTTACGTGAGGTTTCACGTGGTTTGTGCGGTGCGCACGTGGTTTCTGTATGCGTGTCAGGTAGTAGACGCCTACCGTGGTTACCTCTCCAGTTGGGTGCCCCAGGTTCTCTGTGAGCCAGGCTGTTAGCTCGGGGCTTTGTCCTGGTACTTGTGCTGTACCGTCGAGGTCTGTGTCGTCTGACCTGAATACCCTCACTCCTTAGTTTGAGTTGTACGTCCGGCTGAGGGAAAGATGACAATGGGATAGTGACTCTTGTGTTTGTTTCTAGTCGCTTGTGGCGCGCTCTTAGTTGGGGGTATGAACACCAGTTGTCGACACTGGTCCCCGACTAGTCCTTTTCCAGTGCCTCACTCTAGCGAGCCTAGGCTAGGGTCTCTAGAGGTGCCAGGCATAGGCCTGTGACCGTGTGGTCCGCAGGTGGTGGTGTTTAGTTAGTCTCCACAGTTGCTTGTCTTTTTCACGTGGAGCGGCAGTTGGACCTTTTGTCCGTGGCTGCGAGACTGAGAGGTAGACCTGTGTTAGTTTGTCCGAGTCTGTTGCTGGTGTCGCGAACCAGTCTACGTGGCTCGAGTGTGGCGGTCTCTACCGTAGCTCGTACACGTGTTGGAGTTTTACCGTTTATTTATTACAGATGTTTTACGCAGTCAGCTAGCAGTGAGTTTGTTTATAGCTTTAATATCCTGTTTAGTTGTGCTATAAATTGCTAGCATAGTTTACTGCATTCGGTACTTATGTTTGGTTTGCTCGGTGTTGGGGGAGTTCCCTACTGAGCCAGTGACTAGCGAGGCTCACCCCTACTCCCCACAGGCGAGGGCGAGGAGGAGGTTTCTCTACCGTCGTTCAATTCGGAGCCGCGACGTAGCTGTGTTGGCCCAGCGCCTCCAGCAGTGTAGCTTTTCTTTCTTAAGTTGTACCTGTTGTACCTCGGGGTATGCCCCAGGCTTGTGTACTTTCTTTTATCTCTTTTGAAGTTGGCTATGTAAAACCTTGTATATTATAAAAGCAATGGTGTGTTCCATTGTGTTTTCACGGACTAGTGTGTGGTATCCCTTGCGAGGCTTCGGCCCGTTCGCGGGAGACGGACTCGGGTCGAGCACGTTACTGGTTTAACAGGCTTGGACGAGGCGTTCCATCACAGTTGGTATCAGAGCAAGGTCCGTGTGAATATAAAGGAATTAAGAAGTTACATAGCCATATCTTCTTCTAGATACACTGCTGGTAGCTGGCCTTGGTTTTGTAATGACTCGTTGTTTTGCCTATGGTTGGCTTGTTGTATGTGTAGGCAGTTGTAATGGCCGATAGAAGAGACTGGGGTGGTGGAGGGGATGACCCTGAGGAGTCAACTCAGTGGATGATAGAAAGGATTTGGGAGAGCCTCACCAATATTCGGATGAGGATGGATCGGCAAGCACCGGTACCACCAGTAATTGGAGAGGCGGTACCTGTGGCCCCAGTTCCACCACAGCCAGGGGTGGAGGTACCTTTTGTGGCATTGAGAGGGTCTTTATGACCATGAGGTGTCCGGCAGCGGACAGAGTTCTGTTGGCTACTTATTAGTTGAGGGGATTTGCGCAGGAGTGGTGGCGTCTGAAGATGCAGACCACCTTTGCAGGCAGAATAGAGGGTGCTATTACCTGGTCTGAATTTCTTGAAGTGTTTAACGACACATTCTTTCCTCTTCAAGTACAGCAGGCAAAAAGGGAGCAGTTCAGGACCTTGCAGCAGGGTGAGACTTCGGTCCTGGAGTATCAGATGCGGTTCATGGCACTGAGCAGGTATGCACCCTATGTTGTCACAGATAATGCCATGATGGTTGAATATTTTATTCATGGTTTGAGGCTAGAATCGCAGACTGCAGTGATACCATTAATGTGTAGAACAGTTGAAGAAGCAGCCCAGAGAGCAGCCACTCTGGAAAGAGCAGTGCGGACTCGTCAGGTGGGTGAGTCAGGTTCGGGTAGTTTCCGGCTACCCCAGCAGTCAACGGGTGTGAGTAAGGGCAAAGCATCAGCAGGACCTTCCTCATCAGGTTTTGGTAAGTGGGGCCAGAAATTAAAATAGGCATTTAAAGGTAAAGGAAGAGGATGGGGAGGTCGTCAGCAAGTTCAGCAGGGTCATGGTAAGCCAGAGGTGGAGGAATCGCAGCAAAGTACCGCCAGGCAGCCTACCCTTCCACCAGGCTATAGGTGTTTTAACTACAATCATCCGGGGCATTTGATCCGTAATTGTCCCTATTCGAGGGAATATGGTTATGGTAGAGGTGTTCAGCAGCTGCAACAGTCTCAGCAGCCACCGGCAGGTCGTGGCAGAGGAGCACCATAGCAGAGAGGTAGGGGCCGGGTTATGGCTATCACCCGTGCCCAGGCGGAGGCATCAAATATGATAGAAGGTACTATCCCCATTTATGAATATTCAGCAAAAGTTTTATTTGATTCAGGTGCCTCGCATTCATTTATTTTCTGAAGAATTCCTGGATAGTATGTCTCATACTTTAGAAGAAAAATCATGTGAATTAGTAGTGGAAGTTCCCTCTGGTGAGTTTATGCTCACCTCGTGTTATATAGATGAGGCTCTAGTTGTGTTTGAAGGGAACCAGATGCCAGGTCGATTATATGCTTTGCAGTTGACTGATTATAATATTATTTTGGGTATGGATTGGCTTGAGGCCTATAGAGCTATGCTAGATTGCAGGAAGAAAAGGATTAGGTTTTGTCACCCTAATGGTTATGTATTTGAATATCAAGGTATGCCTTTTGTGCTTCTAAGTTTATAATTTCTGCAATTAGAGCTAGAAGGTTGATTAATGCGGGGTGTGTGGCTTACTTAGCTTCTGTAAGTTTGATAGAAACTAGTAAGTCAGCTGAGGCAGTTCCTGTGGTTAGGAAATTTGCAGATGTGTTTCCAGATGAGTTGCCTGGTTTAGCTCCACACAGAGAGGTGGACTTTACTGTTGAGTTGTTGCCGGGTTCCATGCCGATTTCTAAAGCACCCTATCGGATGGCACCAGCAGAGCTCAAAGAGTTGAAGAAGCAATTGGAAGAATTATTAGAAAAAGGGTTCATTAGGCCGAGTCACTCCTCGTGGGGAGCACCAGTGTTATTTGTGAAAAAGAAGGATGGAAGCTTTCGAATGTGTATTGACTATAGAAAGTTGAATGATGTGACCATTAAGAATAAGTACCCATTGCCAAGAATAGATGATTTGTTTGACCAATTGCAGTCAGCCAAAGTGTTTTCTAAAATTGACTTGAGGTCAGGGTACCATCAATTGAGAATCAGAGAGGAGGATATAGATAAAATAGCTTTCAGGACTAGATATGGTCACTATGAATTTGTGGTTATGCCGTTTGGGCTGACCAATGCTCCTGCAGCTTTCATGGATCTGATGAACAGATTTTTTTATCTGTATTTGGACCAATTCATTGTGGTCTTTATAGATGATATTCTGATTTATTCAGCCTCTGAAGAGGAGCATGCTGCTCATTTGAGGTTTACTCTTCAATTATTAAGAGATAATCAATTATTTGCTAAATTTAGTAAGTATGAGTTCTGGTTGAAGGAAATTCAGTTTTTAGGTCATGTCATCTCGGCAGATGGAGTGGCAGTCGATCCAAGTAAAGTGGAATCTGTGATGAAGTGGGAAGTGCCTAAGACAATTACAGAGATTAGAAGTTTCTTGGGGCTGGCAGGCTATTATAGGCGCTTCATACAGTATTTTTCTAAGATTGCGGCACCCATGATTAGACTAACCAGGAAAGGTGTGCCATTTGTGTGGTCCGGAGAGTATCAGAGAAGTTTTATGGAATTAAAGAAAAGGCTTACTACAGCACCGATATTGACACTACCGGCAGGAAGTGGTGGATTTGTTGTGTATACATATGCATCTAGAAGAGGGCTGGGCGCAGTGTTAATGCAGTATGGCAAAGTGATAGCCTATGCATCCAGGCAATTGAAGCCAACATAAGAGAATTATCCCACCCATGATTTAGAATTGGCAGCAGTTGTGTTTGCTTTGAAAATGTGGAGGCATTATTTGTATGGCGAAAGATTTGAAATTTTTACAGATCATAAAAGTTTAAAGTATACCTTCTCTCAGAAGGATTTAAATCTTCGCCAGCGTAGATGGGTGGAATATTTAAAGGATTATGATTTTAGTTTGGCTTACCATCTGGGTAAGGCCAATGTTGTTGCTGATGCCTTAAGCAGGAAAGCTTATGTAAGTCACATGATGATTAAAGAATGGAAGTTGTATGAGGAGATAGCAGAAAACTCCTTATACGTGCCAAGTAGTCAGCGGCGGGCAGTATTAGCCAGTAATACTGTAGAGCCGTCTTTGTATTGGCAGATTGTTGAAGCTCAGAAAGCAGATGCAAATTTAGCCGAAATTGTGAAAATAGAAGGAGTTACCCTTGATGATAATTGTGTGGTCAGGCTCAGAGGCAGGTTATTTGTACCAGTAGAAAGAGAGGTGAAGCAGAGAGTGTTAGAAGAGGCTCATAAATCTCGGTACACTATTCACCCAGACAGTACTAAGATGTACCAGGATCTGAGAAAGCATTTCTGGTGGCCTCATATGAAAAAGGAAATAGCTGAATTTGTTTCAAGATGTGTTGTGTGTCAGCAAATTAAGGCAGAGCATCAGAAGCCTGGAGGTCTATTGCAACCGTTACCCATTCCGCATTGGAAGTGGGATGATATTGCTATGGACTTCGTGGCAGGCTTACCGAGAACAACATCAAATCATAATGGAATATGGGTGTTTGTGGATAGATTGACTAAAGTGTGCAGATTGGTGCCAGTGAGTATGTCTTGGCCAGTGGATAAATAAGCAAAAGTGTATGCTGGTAGAATTATTCCACTTCATGGTGTTCCGAAGTCAATTGTATCTGATAGAGATCCCAGATTTACTTCAGGTTTTTGGAGAAGCCTGCAAAGAGTTGTAGGCACTGAGTTGAGGTATAGCTCAGCTTACCACCCGCAGACGGATGGTCAAACAGAGAGAACTATCCAGACAATTGAAGATATGTTGCGAGCTTGTTGTTTAGTTTGGGGCGGTAGCTGGGAGCATCATTTGAGTATGGTGGCATTTGCTTATAATAATAGTTACCATACCAGCCTTGGGATGGCACCGTATGAAGCTTTATATGGAAGACCATGTAGAACACCTTTAAATTGGCATGAAGTGGGAGAGAGGCAGTTAGTGGGCCCTGAGTTAGTTCAGCAAACTACAGAGTTGGTAAAGTTTATTAAGGAAAAATTGCAAACAGCTCAGAGTAGGCAAAAAAGTTATGCTGATAATCGGAGAAGGCCACTTCAATTTGAAGTTGGAGATTATGTTTTTCTGAAAATTTCTCCTAGCAAAGGTATTGTGAGATTCAATAAGAAGGGAAAGCTGAGTCCGAGATATGTGGGACCCTTCCAGGTGTTGGAAAGAATTGGGGAGACAGCGTATAGACTGGATTTGCCAGCAGATTTTGCAGATGTTCATGATATCTTTCATGTCTCCATGTTAAAGAAGTGTATTGAAGACCCAGCGCAAATAATCAATTATCAAGGAAGTCATTTGAGACCGGACATGTCCATGCCAGAATATCTGATGCAAATTACTGGTCGCAAGACAAAAAAGTTACGAAATAAAGAAATTGAGTTAGTTAAAGTCAGATGGGAAAATAGGTTGGGTGGTGAGGATACCTGGGAGTTAGCCGACGAAATGGCTAAAGGATATCCTTACTTGTTTGAGTAATGTTTTAAATCTTTTTAGATGATAGTATTTGTAAACATATGTGTACATTGTATGTGAAATTATGTTATGAATTTCGAGGTCGAAATTTCTTTTTAGATGATAGTAATGTAACGTCGCACATTTTTCGGATCCTCGTGGATCGTGTGTTTAGCGCTTGTGGTGGCCAATGTGGCTTGTGTGCCGTGTGTGTGTGTGTTTCTAGGGCTTACTGGGCCGACAGTTTGGGCCTACAGTACCCTAGATTCCTCAGCCTGTCATCGCGACAGGAAGGTCTGTCGTGTTCTTAACGCGACAGCGGTGGCCGTCGCGTTCATGTGGCTGTCTTGAAGTGTTGAGTGTCTACATGTGCGCCACGTGTAGCGCTCAGGGCAGCGGGCGTTGGGAAGGCGACGCTCAGGTCCGTCGCGACCTAATCGCGACACCACGATGCGTCACGTTCTGAACCGCTACAGGTTTTTAAATAACCCCAGCCAAGCAGAACGCACAGGGGTTCTGCTCGGCCAGGAGGAGGATCTGTGGCGATTTCAACTGGGTTTTGGCATCTTCAGCGTGTCCTCGCTGCAGGGAGTCCGGGAGAAGCAGAGGAAACGCCGGGAGATCGCTGCATAACGCGTTCTTCGCGAAGGTAGGTGAACTCTTCCCATTTTCGGGGTGTAAATCGCATGGGATAGGGTTTTAACCAGTTTAATGCGTTTCTAACAATAGACACCATGCTTAGGTATTAAAAAAAGCATGAAAATGAAGAATTAAGGGTGGTTTGTATGGTGTGGAATGGGCTATCATGGAGAGAGCCCGGATTAGGGTTCCCGCCTGATAAGGCGACGGGTCCCTATGTCGCGTTCTGAACGCGACACAGCGATGTGTCGCGTTAAGGATCAGGAGACGACATGTAAGTAGGTCGCGTTATGGACCTAAAGGCGACATGTCGTGGCGACGCCTTCTGAAGGCGACCCAATGGGTTGTCGCGACTTGGCCCGAGAGGCCCTGTTTGTGCATGGTTTACGCATGTGATTATCCGATTATCGTTATCGGTATGCTCAGTGTTAATGAGCAGTGCATTGGCACTTGTGGCGCTCTGGGAAGCGCGTGGTTTTCGAGGCTAGCTCACAGGTTACGTAGCTAGCTAGTAGTTTGCCTGTGGACATAGGGTTCACACGAGGCAGGTGGTGTTCACATGTTGTGGACCATCAGTACACGAGGTTTACGTGAGGTTTCACGTGGTTTGTGCGGTGCGCACGTGGTTTCTATGTGCGTGTCAGGTAGTAGACGCCTACCGTAGTTACCTCTCCAGTTGGGTGCCCCAAGTTCTCTGTGAGCCAGGTTGTTAGCTCGGGGCTTTGTCTCGGTACTTGTGTTGTACCGTCGAGGTCTGTGTCGTCTGACCTGGACACCCTCACTCCTTAGTTTGAGTTGTACGTCCAGCTGAGGGAAAGACGACAATGGGATAGTGACTCTTGTGTTTGTTTCTAGTTGCTTGTGGCGCGCTCTTAGTTGGGGGTACGGACACCAGTTGTCGACACCGGTCCCCGACTAGTCCTTTTCCAGTGCCTCACTCTAGCGAACCCAAGCCAGGGTCTCTAGAGGTGCCAAGCATGGGCCTGTGACCGTGTGGTCTGCAGGTGGTGGTATTTAGTTAGTCTCCACAGTTGCTTGTCTTTTCACGTGGAGCTGCAGCTGGACCTTTCGTCTGTGGCTGTGAGACTGAGAGGTAGACCTGTGTTAGTTTGTCCGAGTCTGTTGCTGGTGTCGCGAACCAGTCTACGTGGCTCGAGTGTGGCGGTCTCTATCGTAGCTCGTACACGTGTTGGAGTTTTGCCGTTTATTTATTACAGCTGTTTTATGCAGTCAGCTAGCGGTGAGTTTGTTTATAGCTTTAATATCCTGTTTAGTTGTGCTATAAATTGCTAGCATAGTTTACTGCATTCGGTACTTGTGTTTGGTTTGCTCGGTGTTGGGGGAGTTCCCTAATGAGCCAGTGACTAGCGAGTAGGGCTGTCAATGGGCCGGGCCGGCCCGACAGGCTTGCGGGCTTGGCCCGATTTTGGGCTGAGCCGCAAGACTCTTTTCGGCCCATGGGCTTTTAGTAGGGCCTAAAAGCCCAGCTCGACTAAGCCCATGGGCCGAACTCGGGTTTTGAGTTCGGCCCGATGGGCCGGCCCGACCTTTCTCTTTTTCTTTTCAAATCTTAAATTTTACTTAGTTAAAATTATGTTATTTTACTTATTTAAAAGTTTAAAACTCTCTTTTTAAACAAATTAAATAAGGAACGTCAAAATTCTACTTAATTAAATGAGATTATAAGTTTTATACTATTAAATATATTATTTTATTATTAATTATAATTTTATTTAAATATTTGGGCCGGGCCGGGCCTTAGTCGGGCTTTATAATTTTGTAAAAATATTGGGCCCGGCCCAGCCCGGCCCGACATTGCTCGGGCTTGGGTTGGGCTCATCTAAACTCAGCCCGGGCCTGGCCCATTGACAGCCCTACTAGTGAGGCTCACCCCTACTCCCCACAGGCGAGGGCGAGAAGGAGGTTTCTCTACCATCGTCCAGTTCGGAGCCGCGACATAGTGGTGTTGGCCCAGCGCCTCCACCAGTGTAGCTTTTCTTTCTTCAGTTGTACCTGTTGTACCTCGGGGTATGCCCCAGGCTTGTGTACTTTCTTTTATCTCTTTTGAAGTTGGCTATGTAAAACCTTGTATATTATAAAAGCAATGGTGTGTTCCATTGTGTTTTCATGGACTAGTGTGTGGTATCCCTTGCGAGGCTTCGACCCGTTCGCGGGAGACGGACTCGGGTCGAGCACGTTACTGGTTTAACGGGCTTGGACGAGGCGTTCCGTCACAACCAGTGTCCGTCCCCCAACCAAGAGCACACTACAAGCGACTAAGTACACCCACAACACACAAGCCGCTGTCCCATTGTCGTCTTTCCCTTAGCCGAACGTACTACTCAAACTACGGAGTGAGGGTGTCCAGGAAGACGACACAAACCCTAGCGGTACACAAGTACCGGGACAAGACCCCGAGCACAACGTGTCTAGCTCACAAAGAACCTGAGTTACCCAACTCGAGAGGTAACCACGGGTGGCGTTGTATACTCGACTTGCCTCGCACGCACAACCACACAAACTCAGAAATGCCACTTACCACAATTGCCAATGCACCGCTTAACAACCACTGCATGGAAACCAACATTCATACGAACCCATATATGTAAACAGTTCATAATACCATGAAGACAAACCATGACTCGGGTAGCAGTCATTTGAATTGCGTCCGACACAGAGGTCGCAATTCAATGACTGAAACGCGACGGACCAAATGGTCACGTTACAGACTGAAACGCGATGTCTGGTTCCGTCGCATTTCAGCTGCAGAAACCCTACCCGAAATCCCCTTCGGGTGAAGCTCAAACCACCCTAAACAGCCCATTTGCATGTTAATTTGCAGTAAAATAAACTCCTACACATGCCTTCTACCTTCCTTACCCCATTAAACCCATTTAAATCTTTACACATAAATCCTTTTGATAAAAAAGGATAAGAATTCTCCTACCACACGAAGAACGTGTAAAACGACGCTGCCTTGGCGTTTCCCGTGCTCCACACGTCGTCCTCGCACCGGAAACTTGCCAATCCGCACGCCGGAATCTCCAAAATGTCGGAAAATCCCCATGCACACCTCCCCCACGGGCGAGCAGCGTGTTTCTGCACTGCTTGGCTTGGGTTGGCCAGGCATGATACATAAACAGAATCGCGTCGGGTCACGACGAGTAAAGCCATCACAATTAAACACGACGCCTCTGCATGCGCCACGCGGCGCGCATGCAGACGCGCACTCCGGTAATAGAAATGCGACGACTAGGGCAGTCGTGATTCAAAATCGCGTCGCCTGGTTTGGTCGCGTTTCAAATAACCGCACCAGAGGCTGGTCAGGCCTGGGTTCCAAGCCTCCAACCCACACAATCTGTACACAACCTGTCAAATACATTTCATACATACCATTTTGGGCCACACACGGGCCACCAAACCCACTAAGCAAGGATCCGAAAAATATCGCGATGTTACACAAAAGACCACCGACGGCATGCTGAGCACCTTAGTCATTGGCCCTGAACACCGATTGCGCGACAGGAGACCAAGAGACAATCAAAAGTAAAAATAAAAGTTCTATCTTCACACTAACACCGTTTCTACCAAACAAAGAATAAAGTTATCTTCAAAAATCTAACCCTAAAAATACCAAACAAGGGGTGGATTAAAAATGAAGATAATATATCTCCAAATTAAAATTTCCCATCCCTATTTCTTTTAATCCCATGCCAAACAAGCACATAGGCATGTTTGGTATTAGGATAGACCGGGGATAGCGCTATCCCCGGTCTATCCTAATACCAAACATGCCTTTAGAATTTTTTATTCTAGAAAATGTGATTTTTTTCCAAAAAATAATAAAAAAGAGAATTATCGATCGATCTTTATTTTGCAGAGACATATGTTTAGATCTCTAACTCTTTTATAAAATTATATAATTATATATTTATTTCTGTGATTATAAATATGTAAGTTAGAGATTTAAAAATAAATTTCAAAAAATAAAAACTAATCAATAATTCTCCCTTAAGAAAATGCAGGATTCCCACAATTTCAGTTCAATCCTCTCATGCGTGATCCAAAAGTCAACGGACGGATCGACAGGCTCAAAGTTGAAGTCCTCGATGGCGACAATTTTAAAGAAAAAACCCTGCAAGCACAGCCTAACTTGAGAGGGGTCCGGATTAGGTGACTCCTCGACAAATGGGGTCACGCAAACGACGCCCGAGCGGGCAAAAGATCGATAAGGTCTGACATTCGAAAGCTTTCTGGAGTCAATTCCCATGAGAAGCTACCAATAGACGAAGGGGTCCCCTAACTCTTTATTCAGAGGGGTCATTTTAGGTGTGAACTCTCCGTAAGCCAAGTAGCCAAGTGCCTGGGCCGGCCTCCTGCCCACGACGTGGCTTACTTTGATCTGTCGGATGCTATTTTTTCTCCCACATCAACACAAGCATGGACGGCAGAGATCTTCCCACCCTCGAGAAAGACGGTTGCGCCTGTTCTCTTCCGTCTCCCTTAATTTCTCTTCTCCCTTCCCATGGTGGCGGGGAGATGAGTGGGGCCGCAGGCGACGGCGAGGAAGCACAGAGTGCAGAAGCTGCTAGCCGCCGCGGCAATCGCCATCTTCTCCTCCGCCGCGTGATCCAAATCCCTGGTACTGTTCCCTCTTCGATGTCTGTAGAGCAGTGGTTCCGGTCGCCATCAGATCGGCGGCGGCGAGGTGGGAAGAGATGAGCGAGGAGGAGGTGTTTGGCCGGGCTTTGTCACTCTTTCTGCTGAGGATACCCTGAATACTGCGGCTATGGCCTCATCTTCCTCCGTCAATACTCCGTCGCCGGCGCTGAAGACCTACTTCAAGACCCCAGAAGGCCGCTACAAGCTGCAGTACGAGAAGACGCACCCCGCGGGGCTACTTCATTACACCCACGGCCGATCCTCCTCGCAGGTAACCGGAATTGGGAAAGAACTGAAGTGGGGGGGGGCAGCACAGTGGGACTCAGCTGATTAGGGTTGCCTTTTTGATGTAATCTGACTATGGGAACGTGGGAAATTCAGGTGACGATCGCCCATCTCAAGGAGAAGCCCGCCGGTCAGGCTCCTACTACATCGTCGAGTCTAGTCTCTGGCGGTGGTGTGAGGTCGGCGGCTGCGAGGTTGCTTGGGGGAGGGAACGGGGGACGTGCACTCAGCTTTGTTGGTGGCAATGGTTCTGGGAAGGTGGCCTCTGGGAGTAGCCGGGTTGGAGGCTCCTTGGGGTCGTTGACCGGAGGATCGAGCAGCTCGCCGTCCACGACGAACTATGATGGCAGAGGGTCATACTTGATATTTAACGCCGGCGATATGCTATTCATCAGCGACCTTAATTCGCAGGATAAGGTCTCTCGTCCTATCTGTTTTGTCATAATCTGCGAGTCATCGGTTTGTTGATTTTTGCTCTTTTTCTTTCTAATAGGACCCAATTAAGTGCATACATTTTAGCAGCTCGAACCCATTATGTCATGCTTTCGATGGTGAGGCGAGGGATGTACATGATCTACTCATCGGGATGAGTTCTGGAGATGGTAAGAACTGGCTTCGGATGGTGAGGCCTATGCTTGCGTTTTAATTTTACTAACTTTTTGCTGTATCTCTCAGTTTTTGTGGTGTCTCTGAGGCAGCAATTGCAAGATACTGGAAAGAAGCTCGTGGGAGCTCATCACTTCAACAAAGATGGTTCCATCAATGGCAGGTGACAGGCATGCAGGACTCCATGCGATGTCCTGATTCCTGCCTTTGTAGTCCAACACTTTTATTTGAAAACAGTATTGTCAGTTAAAGTGTCACTGCTTCTGGTTACCTACATTCCGGTTATTGCTAAATTTCCCCTTCGACCATACTCTAGCATCATTCATGACAGCATGCTAGGATAAGTTTTCTGTGCAGGTGCACTGATGTAAAATTCTAGTTGCATCTCTTTGGTCAAATACAGGTGTCAAAAGAAGGAAGAGGAGTAGGGCTGAAAACAGGTTGGAGACAGAATCAGCAACAATAGTTTTTATTCTGATTCCAGTAATGATGGGGGGTTTCCGATTTTGATCCTGGTTGAATCAGAATATGCTATTTCCAATTTTGACTTTGTTACTGGAATCAAAACCTGTCATTATTGGTTGAAATCCATTTATTTGGAAGAAGAAAAACTAAGAAATATGATTGGAGTATTGGATTCTCTTTGCAGCCCTAAAGAGGAGTAAAAAAACCTTCATTATATGAATGATTCATTCCTCAAAAATGGCCATAGGAGCTTCTTCTTTCAAAGGTGGATTTGCTTTGGAAAAATGATTATCAAATCAAAGCGTTATCACACACACCATAGATTTTTTTTTTCATATACATAATCATAATTCCATGCCTCCTTTTTGGAGAAGCATAGTAAAGTCTCCAAGGTGGATTGGAAAGGGTATTAATATAATGGACGGTAGATAATGAGAGTGCTTTCTTGTGACAGATAGGGCTGCAAACGGATCTGGATTTTATCCGGATCCACTTTGAATCCGTATCCGAATCTTTGAATATTTATCCGCTTACAGTATACAGTGGATCTTAAACGGATATCTGTTTAAGATTCGTTTAATAAATGGAGCAGTTTTGGAATCATCCGATCCGTCCGTTTAAAACTCCGCTTTGTTTAACCCTTGGGTCTTAGATCGAAGGGCTGCATTTGCTTTGATCTTAGGTTAGGGTTTTATCTAGGAATTTTGTGATTCTTTAATGTCTTGATAGTTGATATATGCTTGCTTTGATAGTGAGCTATTTTAATATTCAATTTGTGATTTTTTTACTAATTTTTACCTTTGTGTTATACTAAAATACTGTCTAGGTTTATTATGTTATTGTCCTTAGGTGTATTTGGATACTATCCGGATCCGCTTTGTATCCAAAGGATAACCGCCTAACAAGATCATTTCCATATCCGATTTCTATCTGGAGCGGATATGAAGATAACGTAAATGGATGGGTGCGTAATTGCCTGATCCGTTACGTGTCCACCCTGTTTGCAGCCCTAGTGAGGGATAAGTGGGTTAGTAGTTATTATTTGGAAACCTCATTTCTTGATATTTTCTTTTGGCTGCTAATAAATGGCAATCAGTGAGGAGGACACTGATATACTTCATTGGTGTATCACTTTAAGACTGGGTGTCACAGATGATGAAACTTAGGAGTGTCTTCCTTATCACATTTGCTTTTGAAAGTACAAATAGAACAAGATGGAAAAGATGAAGTAATTTGGCCAATGGACAATGAAAACTTAGCTTAATCATAATGTAATTGCATCAGACTTAGTCAACTGAGCTACTAAAGGAGGGTGAGTGCTGAAAGTTTATATCTACTTTAGAAGTTAAAGTTTTCAAGTGGTTATTTCTTCTAGAAACAGACTTCAGTAAGTTCTACAGAAGGAATACTGTGGCTATGGAACACCTCCTGTTTACAAATTGCTCTCTGTAAGGAGATGTAGAGGATTTTCAGGGACCTTTTTCAGTTACTATTTAGTTTTGGATCATCGCAAGAAATGCAGAGTCGTTTCTGCCAACTCAAAGTTCAATGTGGGGATGGTACTTGGAACAAGCTACTCTTTATTATTCCAAATGCATCTTTGAACATGTGGAGGGAGCATACCTGTTTCAGGGAAGTAGAAGCTACATAGAGTCTTAGAGCATTATCTTTTCTTCACAAAAAAGTGCTGTTGGCATACTACGTTTCTAAGAGTGTCAGTTCTCTCTCTCTGTCTGTGTGTGTGTTGGAGAGGGGGTGGGTATGGCGGTGCGTGGCCGCAGGTGAGCCCCAATGGTTTCCTTCCTCTCCATGCATCTAAAATTTGTCCTTTAACTATTGACAAGAATGGTGGAGCATTCAGCATCTATGGAATGCAAAATTGGCCGATCCAGATTGGGATCAGCTGATTCAGATCGGAATCGGGGGGTCCCAATCCGATTCAGGGGTGGGAATGCCGATCCCCCCGCCCCCGATTCTATGTAGAATCTGGGGGAAATCGGCCCGGATCGGCTGAGCCTGGATCAGCCGATCCGAGAGGATTCTGGCTTATTCATTCCTGGGATCCCCCTCGATCCATTCCCACGATCCCGACCGATCCGATCTGATTCCCGATCACGATGAGGGGGGGGGGGGTTCCAATCCTGGACCCCGATCTGATCCGCAATTCCATGTCACCATCATTTGTATCATGGTTTGCAGAACCAGCCAGTCTGAACTGGATTTTGCATCAGCTCCCACTGGTCCGGTTCAGCTGGCAGGTTTGGACTGACTTGTACTTAAAAAGGAAAATAACATATAGTAATGAAAAAGAAGAAAACTTAGAAAAAAAGTCAAAAATTGGGAAGAAAGAAAAATTTTTGAACAAGAAGGGCTGATTTGTTGCATATTTCTATGATTAGAGTTGATTAATCTTAATGGCTTGTGGTGAAACTATTGTTGAAGTCTTATTTGAGCCTATTGGCCTTGTTAACATATTGTTTTTTATAACTTAACATGATGAAGCTGCATCCATAAACAACTAAATCAGTTCAATGCCAGTTTGAACTAGAACCGAGATTCGAACCAGTCTCACAAGTCTGGATCTGGTTCTGGTTCTGTAAACCTTGATTTGGAGATGCCACCATTAGTGGTAAATTAGTCACACTGGTGGCACTGCTCTAAAATTTGCAGCCAATAGCCATCCACATTCCCATGACCTTTGCCACCAATTATGGCCGTAGCCTATATCATGTTTGTTAAGGTGACCAAGATGACTAAGATGATGGCCCACCGGCTTATTGCTTAGGCACCAAGTAGAGGCATTTGGGTGAAGCCTTGTTTATGTGACAAAGTACCTAGTACCCTATATTTTATATTACATTCTCTATTAAATAAATGAAAAAGTGCTAGTCACTAATATTTAGCACACGTGTGTAAGAAGGTCATATAACAGAAGAAATAACAAATGTTGACAAAATAATTAATAATAATAAGACAATCATGGGAACTGAACGTATAACTGTCAAGTGTCAAGCAAGTTGAAAATTTTAATTAGCCTAGTGGTGAGGACACCAGAGCACGGACCCGCTTCGACCCGACTCGAGTTTACCAGCGTCGGCGGCCCTCGGCAGCAGCGATTCCATCTTTGTGGCTTGGTGATGAGGAGTGTGAGTGATCTTGGTATTTATTTGAGGATGTGTGAGGCCCATTTGAGGCCCATGAGAGTTTTTCCATTTTTCAGATGTATTTTGGGTGGATTTTTTGGGCTTATTTGTGAATCTGGGATAGGGCAATCTTTTTATCATTTGTTCTGGGGACATTTTGGTCCCAGTGGAGATGTGAACAGTAGGGTTTTTGTAGGGTTTGTCCTATATATATACTTGTATGATTGGTTTTTGGAAGGAATGGAATAGAAGTAGAAAAGAAGGATTTTCTTGCCGCCTTGAATTGTGTGCCTGTGTCCCTTCTTCCCGAAATCCTCTCCTCCTCCTGTTTCGTCTTCCGTCTTCTTTCCCATCTCTTCTATTTGCTGTTCTCACCCTCCCACTTCATCTCTTCTTCTGCCGAACCCCAGTTTCCCCTTCTCCCAGTGACTGTTCCCCCATCCCCACTTCTTCTACTCCCGTTTTCTTCTGCTTCTTCCCGTTTTCTCTCTCCCTACCCTACTGTTCATCTTCCAGCTCCCTTCTCTTCCTGTACACACTCTAACCCCTTTCCCAAAAACCTCCACTCCATTTCCCCACCCCAAGCTCCCTCACACTGCCGCGACGGAGCTCCCCGCACCGCTCAGCTCCTCCGCGCCGTACGCCTAGAAAGGTCAGTCCACGCCTTCGCCTCCGCGCCGTACCCCTCGCTTTGTAGAAATCCGCCCCCCTGTTCCACAACGCGCCGGACGCCAGAGGCCGTCGGGCTGCGCCTGCTTCGTCGCTCCGGGCACCCTTAGAATTGGCCACGCCACTCCACCACCGTACGCCCTCCCCCCCCCGTCTGCAGTCCCCCGCATAGATGGCAAAATCGGCTGAGTCGGGTCGGAGTCGGCCGACTCTGAGTCGGGTCGGCCCTTGGTGACCCGACTTGGGGGGTGGAACAACGACTCACCCATGGAGGTACATGGAATCGGGGTGAGTCGACCGAAATCGGGTGGAGTCGGGCCGACTCAGCCCGACTCCAGGTGGACTCTATGTGGTGTAACCGATTCCCTCAGGTTACCTTCAGGATCCTCTTCGGCAGGGCTTCAGGATCTCCTTATTTACCTGAATATCATTCAAGTAAATGTTACTTAAGATATTACATGTAAATAAGGAAGTACCCCCCATTTGAATCCAATAAAAATATCAAAAAAATCATATCTCTTACCAATAAAAAGTCAACTCTCCCATCGAAGAAGAAAATCGCAATTTCGGTGATTTTAGCGAAATGCTAACTTTCTAATCTCTCATAATTTGGCCTATCTAAAAATTTGATAATTCAAATAAACTATATGGAACACTAAAAATTCAAAGTCCGGTAAAAAAAGTCAAACGTACATATGACTTCTCCAAAGGAACCACTCTCTTACTGACAACACTTAGTCTACTTGAGACCTCTCAGGATTTGGTTAAACCTAAACTATCACCACCCAAAGTCATGAGAATTGTCACTTTCTAAGACTTTTTCAATTAGAAAGTGAAAAATTTCATGAGTTTAGGTGATGATAGTTTAAGTTTGACCAAATCTTGAGAGCTCTCAAGCAGATTAAGTGCTGTCAGTAGGAGAGTGGCTCCCTTGGAGAAGTCATATGCACGTTTGACTTTTTTTACCGGACTTTAGATTTTTAGTGTTACATATGGTTTATTTGAATTATCAAATTTTAGATAGACTAAATTATGAGAGGATTGGAAAGTTAGCATTTCGCTAAAATCACCGAAATTGCGATTTTCTTCTTCGGTGGGAGAGTTGACTTTTTATTGGTAAGAGATATGATTTTTTTGATATTTTTATTGGATTCAAATGGGGGGTACTTCCTTATTTACATGTAATATCTTAAGTAAATGTAATAACATTTACTTAAATGATATTCAGGTAAATAAGGTATCATAGTTACCGTTGCTCTATATTGTAATATGAACATATGTGTAACTAGACTATAGATATACCCAAAATGTTATATTACTATATGTTTTTAAATAATTTTTACTGATTTTCTGTGATTTTCCTGATTTTCTGTGATTTTTCTGGATTTTTCCTGATTTTTTTTTCAATTTTTAAACCTGGCCGACCTAGGGTCGGCCAGACTCCATTGGAGTCGGCCGGATCCAAGGATCCGACCCGACCCGAGTCGGGGTCGGCTGGGTTCGACTCACCCAGCCGACCCGACTCTGCCATCCATGGTCCCCCGCTGCGGCGCCTCGGGTTGCCACGGTCGGCCCTGGGCCGACCCGTCCCCGCGCGGGGCTCTCCCGGCGCATCGGCGTCCTGGTTCCCCTGCCAGGACTGAGCTCCACGGCGCGAGGCCCCGGTCGCACCTGTCCTACTGTCCCCACGCCTCAGCTCGGGCCACCCCTGTTCAAGTTATTTGGTCTGCGACGACTGGAGGCGTGACCAGCGACGCGGATGAACCGACACGGCCGCGACATTGTCGGCGACTCCTTTTAGCTATACCTGTACCTCCCAGCATTCCCGCACGAGCATGCCCAGCCCCTGCGACCCAGGACACCGCCGCGCCAGCACCCCAGTTGACCTACTGCTCCACTCTGACGCGAGCAACACCCAGATCAGTTGGTCGCCGGAATCGCGACGCTGTCGCTATCTCCCACCGCATCCCAGGCTCAGCCGGGGTCTTCCTCCTCCGGCGAATCAGCAGCATAAAGGTCAATTCCATCTCCCATGCTCTTTTCGTATCCCGTTGAATCTGCCACCGTGCATGAGAGGTAGGAATCCTAGCTTGCTGTGACATCTCACTGTCGGACTGTGTTAAGTGAGCATCCCTGTTTAATCATGTGAGTGCTTGTTTGAGATTATTAGCTATGTGTTTGCTGCTTTAGACTTGTGGTAGTTCTATCTTCCGCTGATCCGACGCATTTCTACTGCGTGGGACGACACCTTGATCTTGTAGTTTTCTTTTGTGATCATGATTATCATGCTTTGGAATGTCTGTGAGCTATGTGCATTTTGAATGGGTTGCTGTTACATTGTTGCTGGACACTTGATAGTTGAATGTGTTGCATTTTGGGTGGTTGTCCCGCATCACCTAGAATATTGCTAAGCGAGAGAGAGATAGAGGTAAATCATGCTACTGGCGGAGTCTTTTTTTTTTTGAAAAGTGGATAGTACCATATGTATATTAATCAAAATTGGAAAGAATGTTCAAGTATAGACATACAAAAACGCCTCAAAAAATTGCCTAGCCTACTACAACTCCATCCATCACAATATGGATAGCCAAACTCTATCCCCCCCCCCAACAAAACAAAGTGTCAAATTTGACTGATTCATATTACACAGTGGACACCCATTCCTTAACCTTGATACAAATCCTAGCAAAAAGAGCCTCGACATCTCGAGTAGTCTTGGAAAATGTATGATTGTTCCTCTCCCCCTAAATCATCCATAATGTAGCAAGAAGAATGAGCCTCCAAAATTTTTTTATCACCTTTGGTGGGCCAATGCCTTTTTCACTTTTCAAATAGTTGACGGACCTTACCATAAGAGGGGATTGTGCCATGAGTTCTTGCAGCGACCTCTTTCCACACCATACGGGAAAAGAAGCAGCCCATAAAAATATGATAAACTAGCTCTATGCCCGTGCGATGCACGGAAATTTTTTAAATATAATAATTTATATACATTTATATATTTAAAATTTATGTTTTATGTCTTAAAAAAATATTTTATGTACACATTTTTTATAGTAATGATAAAAATAATTAAAAGAAGAACAACTTATCTAAGAACATCATAAGATTCATAAGAAATATATATAATATTAAAGTAAATATCTTCGGTAAAAAGAAAGTCCACATGATAGATTGGTCTATATCATGAAGCACGAAAAAATTTTAGATTTAAATATTTTTAATATATTAATATATTTAAAAGGAAGAACAACATATCTAAAAATATCATAAAATACATAAAAAAAATATATAGTGATAAAGTAGCAATTGTTAGTAAATAAAAGATACAAAGACAATTGAATTCACAGTTGTAATATGCATATTAAACATGTCATCTCCAGCGTTCATCTTTAGTATTCAACTAAATTCACATATTAAGCATGTAGAGGTGATTGAGTTTTTGCTTGGTGGAGAGGTGTCCACGGTGGATTGACAGGCAGGATGAAGAAGGAAGAGACACTATTTAGGGTTTAGGGTTGGTAGATGGGATGAAGAAGGTGAGTTTGTGGGTTGGTAGACGGGATAAAGAAGGTGAGTTATCATGCTTAAAAACATTGTTTAGGCGGTGGAGTTCTTATCATGCCTAAAAGTGAGGTCAATTGAAAGAGACAAAAGTTAGTAGGTGATTTCTAGTGAATGGTAGTAGGAAGGATGCAAGTTAGTGCGTGAGTAAAAAGAAAGAAAGTTAATTTTTTAATCGAGTAAAAGAGAGAAACTTTTTTGAATTTTAAATGAGTTAAATAGTTGGAGTTTGCTAGGTATCTTTCAAATTAGAGGAAGCATAGGTAAATAAATTTTTAGAGAGAAATAACTCATTCTGTCGCTGCCACGTGGCTATTTCAAGATTGAGTTTTATTTATTAAACTTAATGATCGATGATCATGCTATTATTTATTTAACCTATACTTAGATAAATATAATGTAAACAACTCTAAATTAATATGTAATTTTCATATATTAAAACTAAACATTCACAATTCAGAATTAAGTTAAAAAAATGAATAATGATTCATCAAACCAGAACCGAAACCAACTCTCAAAATATTCTGTAAAGCTTCTTACGTCTCTGTTTATGATATCTAAATAGTAAAAATAATCATCTTAATCCTAAATAAAATAAAAATATTTTATCCTAATTAAATACTACTTACCTGAAATATATGAAAACAAATAACCAATCAAAACCCATACATTTTTCTTCCCCTGGCCTTTCTTTCCTCGCAAGACCTCGTCCGGTCTGACGGAGCCATGAGCTGGTGGGAAGGATTCCGGCACGAGTGCAAGCTGAAGACGGTCGCCGGCACGCATAAACTTTCAAGAGTTGGATCGTGAAGCTGGAGATGCATGTAAGTAGAACAACAGAAACCCAACACATGGATGGATCCATCGTCGTCCTTCCAAGAATTTCCTGACGATTGCTAGAAACTGAACATGCGTGTGATGAGATTTCTAAGTATAATTCTATATTATTATAATAAAACTCAATTTTAAAACAGCCACGTGACAGCATCAGAATGAGTTTTTTCCCTCCAAAAATTTATTTACTTGCTTCATAAAGCGGATGTGCAGCGAGCAAGCCTCTGAATCCACTCCTCTTGCGATCCCCGTGTCGGTGTAATTTTCATTGTTACATACTACATACTACCAAGGCAAAGAGGAGTATACAGTGGCGAAATCTGTACCTTTTACTTGCAGAACACATTGTTGACAATCTGGATGCCCCAAAGATGGAAGAAAGAAATCTTTAGACGTTCCTTTACTTCGGAACATTTTTGGTTCAGACAGGGAAGAAGAGTAGAAAGATTGAAGAAGATGCGTTTAATGGATTGAAGAGGAGGGGGAGAAGAAAGAATGGTGGGGTGCTGCAAGTAAAGCACTAACCTGTTCTTTTTCTTGCAACAATTCAAGGAAGGTGGCGTTGTATTCTGAAATAACGATTATTATTTTAGGATTGTGAGCTTGAGGGCTGACAAGTAATTAGCTGAACTTCCCATGCAGGCAATATTTAGCAAGTCTTTTTTTGTATTAGTTAGGAGCCTGTGAAGAGTGAGGTTCAGAATTTTTTGAAATGCTGTGAGGTATAATGGAAAAGTTTAAAGAATATGCTGAGAGATATATATAATGGGAAGGTATGTTGCATATCTTTTGGTGGTGATAGAGATAGTAGGGAGTTAAAAAATTTTTAGGGGATAAAAAACCACACCAACTTTGATACGTGTTTAGTAAGTTTTTAGCATATGTTGATAGGGGTCGACGAATAGGTTAAAGGTGGCATGCATGCAGTGTTAAGCATGCATGTAGGTTAAAGGTAGCAAGTTTTTTGAAATGCTATGAGGTATAATGGGAAGGTTTAAAGAAGATACTACATCGCATGGGAAGATCTTGAGATGGGGAGAGAGAGAGAGAGAGAGAGTAGGCTATAAGTAGCATGCTTGAAGGCAAAAGGTAGCAAGTTTTTGAAATGCTATAAGGGATAATGGGAAGGTTTAAAGAAGATGGAATTTTGCATGGGAAGGTGATCGTTGTATATCTTTGTATGGAGAGAGAGAGAGAGAGAGTCATCCTGATGCTGCCACGTGGCAGCACCAAGACTGACTTAAATTATTATAGGATAGATAGACTCTTCCTCCTTCCCACACAGGACACAAGATCTGAATATCAGATTGGAAGTCCAGTAGTCTGTCTCTCGTGGGAAGCCTTGAAAAGTGAAAACACCTCCTCCTTCCCATACTGATTGAGTCTTATTGGGCTGCTCGCCTAGGCGTCCACTTTCCTTGGTGTTTGTCCATTATTGCCTTGTCGCCTTGGTGACGCCTTGGAAACAATGGCCTACAGTATCTAAGCGACCACTATGCTTTCCTTAGTGGTGGCCTCACTTAATGGTGGCCCCACATGATGGAAGGTAGAATCGGATCAACCTAGGAATCGGTCTGGGTTGATCTCGATTCGGATCAGGATTGAATCGACAATTCGGCTGATCCTTAGGAATTCTGGCCGATCCAGGATTGGCCAGATTAAAAAAAGAGTTTTGTTTAAAAAATCAGGGAAAATCATAAAAATAAGAAAAAATATGTCTTCAATATTTACATATATTAATGTACATATATTAACATATAAACATAATTAGCAGGTATATCAATCATATATTAATGTGTTTGTTAATGTATGTGTGTTAATGGTTTTGCAAGGCGAATCGGATCGGCCCGATCGGATTGGATCAGGAGAGATCCGATCCATGATTCGGTTGATTCGGTCCGATTCGCATGGGTACATACACACATACTCTTTATTCCCTTTTCTTCTTCATACTTATTTACCTGAATAATATTTAAGTAAATGTTATTACATGTAAATAAGGCAGTACCCCCCATTTCAATCTAATAAAAGTATCAAAAAATCATATCTTTTACTAATAAAAAAATCAACTCCCCATCGAAGAAGAAAATCGCGATTTCGGTGATTTTATCGAAATGCTAACTTTCTAATCTATATGCAGCCTATTTAAAAATTTGATAATTCAAATAAATTACATGGAACACTAAAAATCCAAAGTCCGGTAAAAAAAGTCAAACATGTATGTGACTTCTCCAAGAGAGCCACTTTCCTACTTAAAAAAGTCACATGCACGTTTGACTTTTTTTACTGGACTTTGGATTTTTAGTGTTCTATGTGGTTTATTTGAATTATCAAATTTTTAGATATGCTAAATTATGAGAGATTAGAAAGTTAGTATTTCGATAAAATCACCGAAATCACGATTTTCTTCTTCGATGGGAGAGTTGACTTTTTATTAGTAAGAGATATGGTTTTTTTGATATTTTTATGGATTCAAATGGGGGGTACTTCCTTATTTACATGTAATATCTTAAGTGCTTAAATGATATTTAGGTAAATAAGTATGAAGAAATTGTGTTTTCCATGGGTAATATACACATATCTATATATATACATATATTATATGTGTATATTAAATATATATATAATAATCCTATGCGAATTGGACCGAATCAGGGCGAACCCGATTCGGTGCGAATCACCGCTATAGCAAACCATGGTATAAACATAATTAATATTTATATCAATCACATTAATGTGTGTGTTTTAATGTACATACAATCATATATTAATGTAAATATGTTAATATATACAATCATATATTAATGTAAAGCACATATATATAGTTAATGTACATATATTAATGTATAAACATAATTAATGTGCATATCAATCATATGTTAATGTGTATGTGTGTTGATGTACATACAATCATATATTAAAGTAAATATAATAAGCACATATATATAGTTAATGCACATATATGTGCATATAGTTAATGCATGTATATATACATAAATATGTAAATTAATGTACATTTAATACATGTATTAATTAATATATAATAAAAAAATTGTGTGGCAGAATCGGTTGATCGGAAATGATCCGGGCCAATTCAGCCCGATTCTGGCCTATTCGATCGGAATTTTACCTAATTAAGGGGGTTCCCCCCGGCTGATCCATCCAGAATCGGCCGATCCTGATCTGGATCTGCCAATTCTGCCTTCCATGCCCTACAGGGCATCCCCAAATGTTGGTCATGGTGCAGTGGCTTCTGGACATGGAATCTTGTTAAGGCCTTAGGACATGGGGGCCATCATGGGCAAGAATGGGCTTGGTGGGTTTTTTTTAGGGTGGGGGTGGGAGGATGATGTTAAAAACTTCCTGCCTTGGATCAGAATGGGCCAAGACCTGCCTGGTTTTGCACCAGGTTTATATGAGCCATTTCTGTAAAAGAGAAGTCCAAAATATTTTGAGCCATGTTATCATCCAAATGTTCATTTCACATCTGCAACCTATCTTCTCTTGGTTGCCTCAGGCTTTCACTTCTGGTGCAGGAAGGAAGAGAAACAGAAGAAGAAGCTGCCCTTGCATCTGCTACTTGCTGTGCACATGCCATTGCTATCCACTGTTCACTGCCAGACTTGCTGCCTGGACTGCTGCTGCTTATATTTGCTTCTGCGGTTCTACTTCTGCAGCCGCTGCATACTGTTGCTGACCCAGCCTCTCAGTGTTACTGATTTTCCACTTTCCTCTTCCTTTTCTGCTTCTGCTTCTGCTTTTTGGCTTCTCTTTTCTTCTTCTTTCCTTCTGTTCTTCCCCCCCCCTCCTTTACCACCCTTCCTCTCATGTGGACAACTGGAGTGAATTGGCCAGTATTGGCTAGCCTGCTGTTTCCAATTTAGAATCAGAACCTATTTTGGTTCTTAATGGTGGTTCTTCATGGGAAAGGCAGGAAGTTAGAAGGAGAAGACAAATTCTTATCAATGATGGGTATATTCAGATTGTGTTCCAATATAACATTCATAAATGAGCCCTTCTGCATTTCAACTCACGTTTGTACTTGAAAGTTGGAATTACACATGAGATGTCCCCGCAGATAGGTGCCACACGGCAACCATTTTGTACACCGACATTACAGTTGAAATTGTTGAATAATAGGAATAAGCTCTGTTTTTTAATGAGTTATACTGTGGTTGACATAAGTCATGGCTGTCTGTTGACATGTTGTCCTTCTCTTAGACTCTCTACTACGAGTTGCTCGTTCCACTGCTGAAAGCAGTTTCCAAGTAACAGAACGCCACCACTGGGTGGTTTTCTTCCTTTTCCTTTTTCGTTGGGGGAGGGGTGTTTCAGTGTTGAAATACCTACCCCTTCAAACCACTGGTTATCCTAATGCAGAGATGGGTATTCTTGGGCCTTTCCTCTCTCGTTCCCTTTTTTTCTTTCTTCTTCTTCATCATCTCCTTCTGTTCCTTTTCTGCCAGCCCTTCCTAAACCCATTGGTGTCCCCTCTTCCTAGGCCAACTATTGCGTTGCAAGAACCCTAGTCTGGAGCAGGTTTCCTCTTCCGTTCTTTCTCCTTTCTATGTTCTTCTTTTCTTTTTATTACTTCTTTTCCTCTTCCAAATGAGTGAACCCACTATTAGGTTCAAGAAATGCCAATGGGATGGTCCCTGAAGGATCAACAATTGGGCCTAGAAGGATCCTGTGGTGGGGGTTCCATTTTTCTGCTTTAGTTTATGCCCACTCTATAGTGGGCCATCTTGCTCCTTTGGAACCAGTGGTTGGAGGTCCTAAGGCTCCCTTTCTTGTGGGAGAGGATGTCCTCTGGGACTTGGAAACCTTTGCTCTAGCATGGTGCTGGTGCTGCTCAGGACATGGTCTTTTTTGAAAGGCAGACCATTGTAGTCACTGGACAGTTAGAATTTGATATGGATAACAAGTCACCATCATGATTAGTTAACTAGTTAAATTTTAAAAACGATTTGTCTATATTGGTGCTTATTCATATGCATCATGTAAAATGATGAAGCATCCTTCCATTAGTTTTGATCTTACAGTCACTGATTTTTAATGGTCGACTGTACTTCTCTTCCTGCAGCCGATGTACTTGTATAGCATGGGTGCCTGAGGGTGATGGTGCATTTGTTGTTGCTCATGCTGATGGAAACTTGTATGTATATGAAAAAGTGAGTCCTTGTGGATTATTATCTAGGAAGCATCTTCCCTGTTTGGAAAACTGAAATTCATGTGTTTCTCCAGATGAAAGATGGTACAGCTGAATCTTCTTTTCCTGTCATCAAGGATCAAACTCAGTTTACTGTTGCACATGCTCGGTCAAGTAAGGTAACAACCTTCTGCTTATTTTAACTGTACTTTTCATTTTGCGAAGAGTTTATGGGAGAACATCATCATCAACATGTTAAATCTTATTTTCCCAAAAAAAAAGTATTCGATTTGGATACTATTCTTAAAAGAATGATCTTGAATTCTTTTAACCATTATAACCCAAATAATAGGCTGTGGAATAGCCAGAAATCAGCCTAGGCAGTAATCAGAATAGAGCTTCATTGTAAACCATCTGTTTGTGTGTTTCTTCATTGTCTCTCCAGTGTCCATAGACGTGTTAACAGAATATGTGCAGTTGTTTATGGTGAAATTCAGGCCAGGGAAAAGACACTGGTTCTTTCATTATTTATTGTCGTAAATGGTTCTGCATATCTGTTGATCTTAGCCCTCTTGTTGCAACATCTGAAGAGAGATTACTCCTCCTCCCAGGATGTCAAGGTTACAATGGAACCAAATACTGTTTTTTTCTTTATGGAATCAGGTATCCAAACTGTATTGGAAATAAATCGAATGCTTCTCCTGTGGTATGAAAGATGACGGTTGAACTGTAACTGTTTGTACTAGGTGGCTATTCAAGAGTCATTGCTGTTCTGTTTAGTTTGAATGAAATCTCAGACAAGATATGCTTTTAATTTCCTGTGTTGTTATTTGATAAGCTGGAGTTTCTCCTAGCTGAATGATAGTTACTCCTAGTAAGTGTAACCCTTTTTTAGATTGTCAAAAATAACATTGAAAGGCTGATATATCTGGGTGCATTGCAGAGCAATCCTATTGCTAGATGGCATGTTTGTCAAGGTTCAATCAATAGCATTGCATTCTCAGCAGACGGAACACACCTAGCTATTGTTGGGAGAGATGGTATTTCTGTGATCTTAAACTCTACAATTAGTCTGTATCATGCACTGCTGCTCTGGAATGAACATATAGAGCTCAAAATTCTGTTTGCAGGTTACCTGAGAGTATTTGACTACTCAAAGGAGCAACTTGTGTGTGGGGGGAAAAGCTACTATGGTTCTTTATTATGTTGTGCTTGGAGGTAATGAACATATAGAGTCAAAATTCTGGCATTAACTGTCTTTCTAATCCTGTCAAGTAACTGTCAGGATGATTTTCCTTAAATGACTTGTTTATCAATAATGTCAAGTCCTAAAGTTTTCTGTTGTAGCATATGTTCCATTCTATCTTATAGCCTATAGGAAGTGCCTTTATTTATTTCCATGCCAAGAGTTGTCCTTACGCTGTATGAAATTTTATTCCCAGCTCGGATGGAAAATACATTTTGACTGGAGGGGAAGATGATCTAGTGCAAATTTGGAGTATGGAAGATCGAAAGGTTGTAGCATGGGGCGAAGGACACAACTCATGGGTGTGTTCTCTTTTGATGTCCTAAATTGTTCTGTAGTTCTTGCTTTATGGTGACTGTCTTATCACTTGAGTTATTAATGGATTGGCAGGTTAGTGGGTTGCATTTGACTCTTTCTGGTCCACACCAGCTTCAGAGAACACAGAGGAGAATGTTATGTATCGATTTGGTTCCGTCGGTCAGGTAAATTATTTTCCCTCTTTAGTGATGATTCCTAGTTTTGCTGATCAGATCATGAGGAGATGTTAGGGACATGTCAAGTGAGTGAGAATGATTGCAGAAAATGAAAAAAAAATGCACTTGCTGTTGCCTTTTTCCATTTTTCTGCTTTTAGGGCCCACGGTGTGGATATGCAATGAGCAGTCTCTGATACGAGTGTCCATCCCACATTTATCATAAATAAAAGTGGCCCTACCATTTCATAGAAAGCAGAGAGCAGCCGCATGACAGCATGAGATAGATGGGTTGAGAAATTGAGCAACCTCCTTTTACATAAAAGATTTCCTTTGAGCTGTGTTCTAGCTATTCTGAAGTTATTATAAATATGATGGTTGTTACAAGAATGATTGTTAAAATGAACTGATACTAACGGTTTCTTTTGGTCCGACTTATTCTGCGTGATTGTTGTTTTAGCAGAATGGCTGCTGACTGGTTCCATATATTGAAAGGAACATCTTCAATAGTGTGAGATGCTGTAATCACATAATTTTGCGTAAATGACCAATTTTCAAACTTGACTCTGCAACGATGGATCAAATGTTTCTTCTGTCTTCTCAGGTGGGAAATCTTTAGATGAAGTATGCACCTTGACATTAATTTGCAATCAGAACTGGTTCCTGGACTGGCAGGAGCTGATTACAACCCTGGTCCCAGCCAGTTCCTGACTGGTTCAGCTGGTTACCATAGACTTAATTTTGTACAAGAAAATTTAATTTGCTTCAAACTATCCAATAATGCCCTACCTTTCTTTTAAACAAACTGCTTAACATGTTAGTTGTTATTAGGGATAAAACTTGTTTTGGAAACTTTAGTAACATAGTTCAAATTTCAAAGTTCTACCTTCCACAATGATTTCCTACTTCCCATTAGAGAGGCTTCTGTTGCCCCTCAAACCTTCTTGGGGAAGGGGCAAGATCTGAGTCTGGCCCTACTCAGCAAGAAACGGGACTGAATGCTTTGCTTGGCCAGCATCATTGGAATGGGAAGTGGGATTGCATAAAGACGACATCCTTTTCTTCTGACTATGGCTGCACTTACTGCTCAGATCAAGCCAAGTCTGCCAGTCCGATGCAGTTTCACCCATGGATGGCAGAGTCGGGTCGGGTGGCTGGGTCGGTCCCAGCCGATCCTGACCCGAGTCGGGTCGGATCCGTGGATCCGCCCAACTCCAATGGAGTATGGCCGATCCAGGATCAACCAGGTTAAAAAAATGTAAAAAAATCAGGAAAATCAGAAAAAATTCTGAAAAATCAGTAAAAAATGCAGAAAATTATGAAGACATACAACATTCATTGAATACAAACACAATGAAATTCAAATCTTATCATGTTCATGTATCATAAAGAACAATAACAATGATTAAAGACATAATGATTTTGTTCATACATTGAAAAAATAGATATATGTACAAGTTGATAACATGAAATAAATAAAAATACCTTCTCAATTTGACATTTCTGAACCCTTATCCTCTACCTCATGAGACTGAACAGGTGGCACATACTTATGTCCTCCATATTGGGTATATCCAAAGCCAAACAAAGAATTGGCAATGTCTTGGAATCCTCTTTGGATGCCTCGAGGTGTCGTTGCTTGTTGGCTTGAACTTTCTCCTGATTGTCCTGGAGTGAAGAAACCACCATACCCAGTAGTTTGAATATTGCCCAAGTAACTGGTCCCACTATTAGAGCTGATATTTGAATATGGCAATTTTGGGGGACTAAAAAAGGGTGGATAAGAATGCCCATGTCCCCAATCATGCCCTGCTTGCCTTTGTTGGCCTTCATATCCCCCATGTTGTTCTTGTGCTTCCCCTTGGCTTTCTTGTTGTTGATGGGGTGGTGCTGAATAATCCTCATATCCTGAAAGGATACCCCCAAGCCCATAACCTCTTGTGGTTCCAGTACCTGTAGCAGCACCATCATCATCATCAGGTGATTGAGTGGATAATGTTTTTTCTCTGCCTCATATAATCTAGCCAAGTGAGCTGGTAGGGGTGGAGTCTCAGAAAATGGCTCCCCAATATGTGTCTCCTGACTCTCCTCAGGAGAGTCCTCTGCACCTTCTTGTGATTTTCTTCTTGGTTCTTCTTTTGGACTTTGTTTTTTTCTTGCCTTTGTCTTTCTTTCTTTTAGCGGCCGATTTTGCCATCCATGCCTGAACCAGGCGATCATCAGGATGAAAGTCAGGTATCTCTCCCTCAGCTCTCGTCTTCACCCAAGCATGTAAAGAGTGTTCTTCATTTAGTAATTCATCCACATCTATCTCAGGAACTACCTCCTCAAATGGTCTACCAGCTAGCTGCATGAATCTCTGTCTTTCTATCTTTTGCCTTTCTTCTTTTTGCTTCACCCTTAAACGCATATTATAGTGGCAATAAACCAACTTCTCTAGCCTATCCACACTTAGCCTATTGCGGATTTTTGTGTGAATGAGGCTGAATGTACTCCAATTTCTTTCACATGGGCTCGAAGAAGTGGTTTGACTTAACACTCTCACTGCAACATACGTTAAAGGATTTGTGCAAGCTTGCTGATAATTGACTTGAATCCACCATTTAACTGTTGTAATAAAAGGAGTGAACATTAATCATTTTATAATGGTGAATTCCTAAATTTACGATTTTTGGCAAACAATTCTCATGTAAAATAACCTGGAGTGAGTCTTTGAGCTGCACATCTCATGTCATATACCTCTCCACCTACAAAATGGAAGATATAACATATGTCAAATGAAACATGCATACATATGTAAAAGAAAACATTCTATCCTATCTCTGTCATTGCATCTAATCTCTCATTCATTGTCCTTGCAAGGCGAGTGATGACATTCATGGTGCCTCTCATCACTTCTCCATCATTATGCACATTATCTTTGTATTGAATTCTAGGGTTGAAAAAATACCCTGCATATGATAAAAATTTTCAGCATGGTATGATAAAAAATTCAGCAATTAATTAGATTAAATAAATTACCTGCAACATGAAGATCATGGTGGAGAGTCATCTCCCATCTCTTGTTTATGATGGCCCACCATTTTCTGTATGCTTTGAGATTCCTTCCCTCAAATTTTCCTTTGCTTTGTCCATTGCCTCGTACAAATACCCCATATCATTTTTATCATCACCATCAACCATTCTAAGAATAAGTACCAGAGGCTCTATTACTTTGAGGTAGTAGGAAATCCTCTCCCAAAATCGTGCATTGCTAATCATATCTTGGACTTGGAGAGCAACATCTTTACTATCAGGCCGTAGAGTATTTACATGTTGCAAAAATTGCTCAGAATTAATCAATTGGCCCAATTGATGCCTATATTTTATGAGGCTCTTCAAAGAAATAAAATTTGATGCAAATCGAGTGGGACCAGCACGAAGAAGATCTCGACCATCTGTGTATTGCCTCATCATATTCAAAATCTTGTTGTGACTATAAATAAATGAAGTTATCATCTGAGCATCATCAATGAGGCCATGAATATGTGCATCTTTGCCTATGTCCTCCATCATCAAATCAATACAATGTGCTGCACAAGGAACCCAATAGAGATGTTCTCTCTTTTCCATTAACAATGTACCAGTAGTTTTGTAGCTCGCTTCATTGTCAGTCACAACCTGTACAACGTTTTCTTCACCCACTTCCTCCACAACTTCATCCATTAGTCTAAACAAATAATCTGCATTCTTGATGTTGTTAGAGGCATCAACAGATTTAAGAAAAATAGTACCCTCACAGCAATACACTAGAAAATTAATCATGGATTTCCTTGTGGTCCCTGTCCAACTATCACACACAATGGTGCAACCACGTTCTTTCCAAACATTTTGAAGCCATTCACCCATCCTTTTAACTCATCATACTCATCAAGTCCAACATCATAAATGTACTTCCGTGTAGGAGTTTTAAGACCAGGCCCAGCTTCTGCAATTGCATCCAACATACTCTGGAAATATGGGTTCTCTGTCGTATGTACCGGCACACCTGCATGTAAAAACCATTTCACAATGCCTTTGATTGCTCCCTTTGCTGCCTTTGCAGTGACTTTCACTCTTTTCAATGCCTGCTTGATTCTTGGTTGCTTTACAGACCTTGATTTATACAAATATGTATCCATAGGACCCTGTGTAGGAGCATGAACATCTGAAAGTCTACCTCCACACCCTAATGCACTGGCAGCCCTACGAAATGATGTGCTCCTAGGAAGAGATCTCCTAGAGTCATCTCTAGACAAATGTGAGCCCAATGTCCCCAATCCCCTTCGTCTCTCATCTTCCTCCGCATAAGAACGCCGACTAGCACGTGCAGCTACAGTGCACTCAGGATCAGGATCATCATCATCATCATAATCTTCATCATCATCCACATTGATTGGTAAAGTATAATCTCTACGAATCTGTCGCCCAAAATCTCATCTTGAAGTTGTTGTTGCTGTTGAGTTGTCAATAAATTTTCAGTTTTTTCCCCTTCATATATGCTTTCATTTCATTCCTAACTTCAAGTGGACAAGATGGGCATTTTGCTACATTTCCAGAAATCCCAACAATATGTTGTTTAAGGCGATATATGCATCCAAACATCTCATTTGAACACCAATTACATTTTACTTTTTTTTGTCGTGCATCAAGGAGAGTACCATGAGCCCAACCAGGATCAATGGCCTGCTCCACCTCTTGCTCTTCATGTTCTTCATGCGCCATATTCTTATGTAAGAATGCAATTGAATTACACGTTAATTACACAAAATCTCTAATTTTTAAATCGGGTTCAATTTGGGAATTTTGGGGAAAATGGTCATGCAATGTAATTGAATCTACAAACAAACTCTAATCAACTCAAATGACTACATTGGACACTCAATTGCACATTAATTATATTAATGACCTAAAATTTTTAATTTTTTAACCTAATTAAGTCATTTGGGGATTTTGGGAAAAATGGACCATGCAATGCAATTGAGTCTACTAACAAACTCTAATAAACTAAAATAATTTTATTAGACACTCAATTGCACATTAGTTGCATTCATGGACACAAAATTCCTAATTTTTAAACCCTAATTAGGGTTTAATTTGGGGATTTTGGAGAATGAGGGTCATAAACATTTTATCAATGCTATTTATCTATAGATCTATAGCATATTCAACATTTCCTATTTTTTCAGATTTAAAAAAAAATTTAAAAAAACTCACCTGAAGGAAGAGAGAGAAGAGAATAGAAAGAGAGAGGAAGAAGGAAGCAGCGGCGGTGGCGGCGGCAGCGTGCGGCGGCAGCGTGCAGCGGCGCCGACGGCGAGGGAGAGGACCTCGGTGGGGGGGGGGGTGCAGGGGGGTGGGGCTGGGAAGGGGGGAGCTTGGGACTGCGCAGACAGCTCTCTGTCTGCACAGTCCTGTGACTCCCGATCCCTCCTTAAGGAGGGATCTGCGGTGTCGGCCCTAGTCGGGCCGGATCCGCCTGGAGTCGGGGCAGATCCGGCTCGACTAGGGCCGACTCCATTCGAAATGGCCTCGCTTCCCGTGGAAGCGGCTAGGAGCGAGTGGAGTCGGGATGAGTCGGGCCGACTCGAGTCGATTCCGATCGATCCACCCCCGATTCCACCTAGTACCGTGGGTGAATGGGTGTTCCCCCTCCCAAGTTGGGTCGCCAGGGGCCGACTCCACTCCAAGTCGGCCAATTTTGCCATCCATGGTTTCACCTAGTACAAATGTGCTCACTATTTCTGGTGTTAATGGGTAATCGAGATGTGAAATCAACCTTTTGTTTTTAAAGAAAGGCACAATGAGTTTGTTGCCTGAGTTCCCTGACATGATTTCCAATTGAACTTTGGCCTCTTGGCCTAATTTGTGGCCTAAGGGCCGAAAAGTGGATGACAAGCTGGCCCGAAATTGGGTCAGGCCTGATGGACTAAGGCTGACCCAGCTTGTTGATGGTCTTCTTTTTTTGGTTTTTCCTCTTTTTTTTGTTTGTTTGTTGGGGAGGGGGCATTAATCTGAGATGAGAACGTCAGAAAATGAGGAAGATGGATGGGTTTGGAACCAGCAGATTCTCATTTGAGGTTAATGCTGGGGAAAAGTTGAGAGCTTTAAGGTCTGGGAGATGCCCACAAGTCTTTTCGGGAGTAGGTTTATTGTATAAGAAATGAGATGACCGTGTATTCTTCATTTATATCATACGAATTGGCTCTTTTGGCGGTTTATAGGCACCATCTGACATCACATCAATTTTTGGAGAAGGCGGGGTTTTGACTTAATTATAGGAACATTTTGCCACATGGATGCCAATGCTTGACATTTTGCCGCATGTGAGAGGTTAGACCAAGGAAACAATTACATTAAACAGTGATGTTGATCATCCTAAAGCAACATTTGACATCTATAATATGTAATCCTGTGTAGAAATTCTTCACGTTCCCACCTCACCGTGGGAAAAAAAAAGGGAGAAAAAGAAGAAAGTAGTGGGTGGGACTTCCAGCCAATGACATATTGAATATATATCCATTTAGATTACTTTATATTGCATCATTCTTCTTTTTCAGGTGAAGACTTTTTTTTGTTTCTGTGATCAGGACACTCAGTTGCTTCTGTGGGACCTGGTGATGGATGAGATTGTCCTTCCATTAAGGCGGTATTCTGGTGGATCTCCCACATATAGCGGTGGAAGCCACTCTGCACATTGGGATAATATTCACCCTGTGGGCACACTTCAACCCTCTCCTAGTGCCAGGGATATCCCCAAACTGTCTCCTGTCGTTGCACATCGTGCAGACTTAGACCCCCTTTCTGGTATTATATTTACAAGCGAATCGGTGCTTACTATTTGTCGTGAAGGGCACTTGAAGGTGTGGGTAAGGCCTGGGCATGCCGGTGACAGCCAATCGAGCACTTCCGAGGCAGTTTTAAGTGCGGTAACAAAGGAAAGTCCGGTGACAAGGGAAAGTCCGGTGACACCAACGGTCAAGTCTAGCAGTTCTAGCTATAACCATCCAGGCATCCTTATGCGGAACTGATGCTCATCTCACAGAATGGTCAATAGACAGTTCTCCGGGTGTCTACTCTCCACTGGTGCAATTTTGCCAGAAGTCATCATGCGTCACAGACCTTGCAGCTTGCAGGAAAGATTGCACCATGCCAATAAGAGTTTGCATAAAGATTGCAAGCCAACAGCTTACTGAGGTAGTGACCTGGCTGGAGCTGAATCAGAAAGATGATGCTCCCTGTTAAACGAACCAGGAAGATAGCATGGCGATGTCATTTCATGCTTGAGATCATTCGTTGCATGATTTGCAGCTTGCAAATTTGCCACTGTTCAATGGACTAACGATCACGCGGCCAAGTGTTGATGCACTGTTTTCAGGATTTTATTTGTGTAAACTCTGTGTAAGGCAGTTGTATATTACAGATGCTAATGTAAATTATTCTTTGAGGAAAGTACCCAGGGGAATCTCTGTCATCCTCAACAACCTCACACAAATTTCCATTGTATGTCATTGTATGCATAGAACGTCATCCCTATCTGCCAAGCCCACCACTACAAAATCTTGATACATGTTTGGCATCAGAATGACATGGCAATCAAATTATATGCTCTCTTGGTTTTGATCTTAGGAGATGGGAGAGGAAAACCTATCGCCTCTTGGACTCTGCTTCTCAATTTCGTTGAAATGTACTCTTGTTTTTCAAATTTAATTTTGAGGATGGAGTGGAGAAATATTGACAAAGAGAGAGATTGCTTGCAGTTTGGAATAAGCTCACTTTCATTTGTTTTTTCAATTTCATGAGTAAGGAAGATACTTTCTATGCGCTCCCTCTTCTATTATTTCACTCTAGATTTATCATTCTCATACTATACTTAAAAATACTCCCAAGTGCTCGTTCTATTGTCAATGTCTTTGTCCAAGCTTATCGTTCTATTGATCAAATGTCTGTTTTCTTGTTAATGTTCGGTGATTGATTAGAGTTACCAGTTTGGGCGGCCTAACTAAATCAATCACGTCAATTTTAAAATTGAACGAGAGCTGATAGGTCTACGTTGGAGCGGGTAACACTTTGAAACCATTTTAGCCAGATTAGACCATGTAGCTTTTGATTAACCATTCACAGGATCCCACACATCTACACATCCCAAGCGGCTGCTGACTACTATAAGATGTTGATGCTCTTATCAAAGATTATAAGGATAAAAGGAAGATCGAATAGGCTAAACTAACAGAATAGATCTCTGTGAGAAAATTTTCATGGTTTTTTTTTCCTGAATTTTCTTATTTATTAAATAATACTCTTCCGGTCGATACTTTTTGATTTTTAATATTTCCAAGAGAGGGGGAAAAAAAAACTAGCATATCAGATCTTAATGGCAGGCTGGTTGCCTACTTCCCCGACCAGTGCGACCGCTCCATGTGTCTCTCTAAGAAGTCCATTTGCAGATGAGCAAGAACAGAGAGCTCAAGACGGAACCTATGGCAATTGTGGGCCAAGGGATCCCGTATCTCCCCTTGCCGAAGAGCCCCTTAAGAAATGGGCAGAAGCCCACCACCACCCACGCACTGCACACCAACTCGCCAATCCCTGTCCCCTTGCTGTAGTTCATCCCAGACAGTGATCCCATCACCTTCAACGAGCCCACGACCAGCGCAGCCAGGTTCAGCAATACGATGACGGTGCCGGGGATGAAGAGTGGGGAGGAGTCGAAGGTGAACCTCCCCGGATCCTCCTCGGCGTCGCTTCCCGTCGACTTATTTTGCTCTTTGGCAGTGACTTCGAAGGTGGTCTGCGACATCCCGAGGACCTTCATGACCACGCACAGTAGCCCGAACAGCGACGCCGAGGTCCAGTGTATCCTCTCCATCCTCTGGTTGTTCCACCACGCCCGAACCGACAGTCCGCACACGAGGTACTCCGTCAGAGTGTAGACGTTGTAGGAGACTAAGAGGAGCACGAGGATCACGAGCATGGGTTCTGATGCCTGCATAAAACATTTGTTTTGTTTTGTTTCACATTCTTATTCATTTGAAATTTCTTTTTATTATTCGGAATGTCTTTTTCAATATATTTATTTCTCTACCATGGGCAGAAAGGAGGTGTTTGAAAAAACACAGAACGGGGCCAGGAGCGCGTAGCAGAGTTCAGGGACGGAACGCAGGCTCCAGGTGTTGCTGAGCAAGTAGGCGAGGCATTGGCGGAAGCCCAGATCCTTCGTGAGGGTAGCTGTTATTGGACTGTTCCGGCCGACAAGAGTTTCTAGGAGCCCAGTGCACCACCTCTTGTACTGGGTCATGCTGGCGGGGCCTCCGACGGGGGCGCTCCCCAGGAATGCCGGCGGGTTCGTATCCAAGGCGACGGACTTCCAGCCCAATGAGTGGATTCTGAGCCCGGTCTGGATGTCTTCAGTTAGGGTCCCGTAGGCCCACCCAACCTGCGGAATCAGGGGTATCAGGATCGTTTAAGTACATGTGTCTTCTCTAGGTGATAAGGGACAAAAATATGGTGTTTATATAGTATACTAGAATCCTCTCAAATCATCTTTAAATTAGAAAGGCTCAATCTAATAAAATTTTACTGAGTAATATGATCCGGCCATGTGGCCTGTATTTGTCGTCCCCGTGATAAAATCTAAAGATCACAATTCAAGTTATTTGAGACGACGTAAAAAACTTCAATACTTGCCATTAATATGCGCTCCTGTTTAAACAAACTGCATCATATATACGTTCTTTCTTAATTCATGAAATCTCACCTCTTTGCCCCAGCAGGTGTTGAGTTCGTACGTGCAGCTTGCTACTTGTTTGGCCGCCGCCACCGTCGCAGTTAGGCCTTTGATGGCCGCTGTGGTCTTCGGCGACTGTGTGGTCGATGTTATTATCTCAGCAGCAGATTCCTGAAGTTCCTTCGAGCTCCCGAATCTCCTTTGCGGCGAGGGTGTTCCTGATGATCACGTAACTACGTAAGTAGTCCCTTTAATTAATTTAAGCATCTGATCATCAGGCAAAGACAAAAGCGATCGAGAAATCGTACGACCACATGATCACATGCATGAAAACAGTTGAAGTGAGGCCACTGGGATAGATGCGGGCGTGAATGTGGCGTCCACCCTGTGGGCTGTGGTTGATTCAATATTTGGTTCTTACAAGGATTCTGATCTAATTTAAGAGGTGGTGCGGGCAGAATAATAAATATGGCGGACGTCAGGGTGATTAGAGGAAAGATCAAATGGCCCCCGACCAGTTACGAGGTGTCTTATCCATGCTTCATGCAGAGAGGTGACCCCTTTTCTTCAGCTCTTCACATTACCTTTTTCTCCACGTAATTTGTTCCTCTGTGCCTTTCCATATGATCGGGGGCTTCTCCATATATGATTTTCCTTCTGTGGAAACACCCTGTGCCTTGGTAGAAGGGGCCCTGGAGTCCTTGCAATCCCGTCGTAAAAGACTGCATGCAGAAGAAAAGATGATGGACAATAGAAATCCTTACGCGATGCAGAAAGGAAGACGTACGTACGAGGGGCATATATAACTATATAGTACACAACGATCGACGATATTAGTGCTCATTTCTGCGCTTACACGCTGCAACACCACCAGCTGATTCCCGAAGGGGTCGTCCTTGAGGCCGCCGTAGAAGCGTTGCGGGCACTGGACGAAGCCGCTCATCTGAACGTTGTCGAAGCCAATCAAGAGACACATCGCGTGGAGGACGACGTCTGGGTTGTTCACGAACATATCGCAGTCGACGTTCAGCATGACCGGCGCATTGGTCATCACTCCAGAGACTCTCGTCTGTAGGTGATCGTTTTGTGAACAGATCTAGAAAACAAGGTGAAATGACCAAGTGGCTGCACAAGGCAGGAGATCATATATACTATATATGGGGCCGGAATGCTATCTATACCTTTCTTTGGGTTTATTTAATGGCTTAAGTCACCAGGAGGATCAACATCTTGCATGGGATGCTTAATAGCATCACTTACTATACCATTAATGAGACATGCCCATGGCAGTCGTACTTTCTGCCGCAGCTTTGTGACAGCTAAAATGCTAATCTTCTTTCAAGCCGGATCTAAAGGTACCACATAAAAGAGAAGTTGCTCGATTGTGACATCCGACTTGGCTCTAGATTTGCAAGTATTCGATCCATAACTATCAAGGCTAATTAATGGTGAGAAAATGGTAGAACCCTATTCATCATTTATTATCTTAAGATTTTATGTTAGATAACTGATCAATCTAATAATCTTAATATAATATCAGAGCTCATAATTAATCATAATCAAGTTGTCATGATTCCCCTGACAATTGCATGTCAACCTGATTTAACACTATCTTTGGTCTAAAACTTTACGACCTATAAAATGTTTATTCTATAATATATATATTCTTTCACAAAATTCTATGTTGAAGGTGTCTTTTATGAGATTCTTTTGATTGGATTTACTTTTGACTTACCTTTCTAAGATAGAGAATGCTACTATAACTCGAGAGTGGTGAAATTAAGTCTGAGTTGTTATAAAGTGAAAGACGCCTCCTAAATTACACAAATAACTTCCAAATCTACTATTGTGGCTGTTTGATATGAGATTAATTAAATAGGGGATAAGAGATAAGTTAACTTCATCTCATATTTGGTGCTTCAAAAAAAAAATGGGAATAAATCTGGTTTAAGTATTTTGAGGATATGTTTAAAAAATAGGAGTAAATTGGGTATAGTTCATCTCACCTTTTTTGTGGGATAGATTATCCCCATTTTCTAATCTTAAAAATATCAAACAAAAGATAAAATAAGAATGGGGATATTAATATATCCCCAAATTAATTTACTCCTATCCCTATTTATTTTAATCCCTTACCAAACATGCAGACTAGAAATCTACAGAGAATCAGTGGGCTTCACTACAGTTAGAAGCTGATGCTATCATGACAAGTTTTAGAACTAAAGGTGCAGGAACTTCTACTGCATTTGCAGCTTTCCGAACAATTATTTGGCATATTTGACGAGAGAGAGATCTCGAAAATTTTTAAGAATAATGGCGACCCCCATTCACATCGTCCTGGAAATCAACTCAGATGTTCATTATATTCTGCAAGGACACAGAGAAGGACGAAATTAACATTCAACTTGGATTTTAAAATTTTTCTCATTCCTGTGTAAATTTGTAGTTTTTTTCTTAAGTATAATTCTGATGTACTTTACTTTCACTCTATCTACCATTCTTTGGTAGAGTTAGTCAGTTTTATACATATTCTCATTAATGTAATCCAGTTCATTATAATTACTTAGCCAAACAAAAAAAAAGGGATGAACCTGCCCCACATAAAGAAGGAGGCAGGTCCTACTCAACCTACATAACTATGCGTCCAAAGTAATTAATTAGGAGAAAGATTTTGTGTACTTTCAAAAGTACACAAAGTGCAATCTATCTAGGTAAATTATTCATGTGGCACCATGCACATAGGCAATTTACTTATGTGACACCAAAAAAATGGTGTGCCACATGAATAATTTACCTAAATGAATTACACTTTGTACACTTTTGAAAATGTATAAAATCTTTCTCATTAATTAGTGTCCACTACAGGCCATCTGATAAAATAATTTGCGTTTTCTGCTGCACAAAAAGTAAAGCCTCTACTCTAGGCCATAGGTGATAGAACTGGACTTGAAATAGAGACAGTACGGAGTTTGTGAAACAGATATTCAGACGTACCAAGACATTCATGGCTCCAGCTTTGTAGTGATGTGAGTGTTTTGGTCGCTTCTCTCCGGATACATAAATGAGATGTGGGATCCCATCTGTCAGCCCGTCCTCGTTCTCCCATATCACCTGTCGAAGTAGAAATTTGGATGAAGTACTGCTCTTGATTTAATTTCTTAAAAACTAAATTCATATATTCACCTCAAAGGTTTAATTACGTACCTTCACAACGCTTGGATGGTTCCCACGCTCAAACTTCGACAAGTATGCAGCTTCGTCTTTCAACACATAAGATGATGCATGAGATCGAGAAGCTTCTTCTATCCTTCTCTCGAGTTCCTCATATTTGTCCTACGATTAATCAATACACAGTCATTGCATAAACAAAGCAGCTGGGAACTTTGGGAGGGGGGGGGGGGGGTTGGAGTATCCCTGGGTAAACTAGAGTTATCGAGGGATAAACCCCAACTCAAGTTTTGGGAAGAGGAGACTGGTTACCTAAGCCTCACTTTGGTAATAAGTTAACTCAAAGTTAACTCAGAGTTAACTCAAAGTTAACTCAAAATGGACTTTGGCAACCAAAAAAAGTTAACTCGGTTAGGTTTGAGTTAACTTTGAGTTAACTCAACTTTTTCTAACCCACCCACACCCATGGAACAGAGTTAACTCAAAGTTAACTCAACTTTTTCTAACCCACTCACAAAGCAGAAATTGAGTTAACCTTGGATAACTTTAGCCATGGGTTGGAGTTAACTCAAACTCCAACCCATTACCAAAGTGAGACTAAGTATCCTTGAGTACCCAGGTTATCTCTAGATAATTCTACTCCATCTCAAAAGGTGGGATAGAGGTGGTTAAATTTTTTTATTTTTTAAATATAATTAATTTTTAAATATTATATTATTATATATCTCTTAATCTTTTTTTTTTGAAAATAAGTTGAGTCAAAGAAAGAAAGTTGACCCAAAGGTAAATTTTTTTTTTGACTTTATGTCCATTTGTTGACCTTTCATTTATTTTTAGGTCTATTGATCAAAAAATTAATTTTAGGTCCTTTTAGAGACTTCTTATATTTTCCCATCCTTCCGTTACCCCTCTATTTGTGAAGGGTAGTTGGGGCGCAAAGGGGTCCTTCTAACTATGACACGACGCGGAGAAGGGGACGATGACGGTGTTAGTGGGGGAAGTAGGCAACGGAAGGGCGAATCCTTCCTCTATCCCCTTTCCTCTGCGTTTGTCCGTCCGTCCGTCCGTCCCCCCGTCCCCCCCCCCCCCCCCCCCCCCCCCCAACACAGGCTCTTCCTCCCTATCTCCCTTTTCTCGTCTTCCCCACTAGGATAGCTAGGGAAGACTAGACCTGAGGGGGAAAGCTGCCTTATCCCAACATGGAAGCCAGCAGAAACAGGGGCATCGCCCCCGCTGCGCCGCCCAGGCGAGCTCCCCAGGCCCTTGTCCGCTTCCACCCACTTGACGGCTTGAGAACAACCCGCCTTAGCTCGCGGCTGGGTTCCCCACCCCTACCCTCCGCTCCTGCCTCACTACTCAGGCTTCCCTTGGGTTTTCGGAGAAATGGGGCTCTTTGCTGTTTTCTGGGCCGGCACCTGCGGAAAGGTCACTCCTTTCACTCGGGGACGACTACTTGAGGGATGGGTTTCGTCGGAGGAAGCAGAGGGAGGGGGGCGACAGGCCCTGCCACCAACATCCCTTGGCATGCGGGGCAGGTACCGCGACGCTGTCGCCGGCAGCCTCGCGGAGCTTAGAAAATTCCCCTCCATCAGCGCAAGAAAAGATGGCCACCACCATGAGACAGAGAGCTGCGAGGGCCACGTATAGGAGGACAACGCCGTAGCTTCCTCCTCCGGTCATTTAGGGAGCCTCTTGCAGACAGGAGGGTATTTAGGACATTTTTTCTTACCCCTGTTAGTTAACGGATAGTGGAGTCATATTTTAGATCTAAAAATAAAGATTCACTTCCAATAGACCGGATGTAAAAAGATTCGGTCAATTGACCTAAAAATAAGTAGTAGGTCAAGATTTGGATTGACAGTTGATTTCCTTAATGGGTAGCTAAACTTTCAACTAAAGTGGGATAGATTAATTTTTAGATTAGTAAGCCCCTAATCTTAAACCTTGAACCAAAATATATGATTTTTGTGCTAGGAAAGAATATTGTTATTGTTAGACGGCATGGCGTACGTGCATGTCATTTTCACTTATATATCGTCCAATCTGGGAAAATGATGGCGATCGGTTAGTCGTGTCTTTTGAGTCTTTAATCAGTTTGATAATTTAGTATTGTTCACGGAATAAGCTGGTATTCCCAATCTTAATTTGTGCAGTTTTACCTCTCTCAACAGTACTCACCTTCATCACTTGCCATTCCTGGAGGAAGTCAGGCGAGAGCAAGTGGGGGGTCTCCACCTCGCCGGAGAAGTAGACCGAGGGAGCTCGAACCCTGATGTTGTAGTCCTTGCAGAAAGGAACCCATGACCTGGCGAACTCTGCGGCTTCCACCAGTGCGTAGTAGGTGATGGCCGAGCAGCCGTCGTCGGAAACGTAACAAGCCAACTTGTGGGCTGGGTACTCCACGGCCAGCAGCGACAGCACGGTGTTCACCGTCACCAGCGGGGGCTCCAGCTTCGGGTCGGCCGTGGTGACAAACATATCGACTGCCGGAAGATCGTCGAACCTAGATAGAAGAGAAGTCGTCTCATTTCTTTAAAAGTAGTATAGTTTGAAAATTTTATTAAGTAAATAACAGGGTAAAATTTTAATTAGGAGAATAGCACAGTTTTGACTTTCAACTGTACTGACGCATATGTCAGTAACAATTTTTCAAAAAAAAATAAATAAGGCCTGATAGCTATAAGGAAGTCGGTCATTCCCTGACCGAATTCCTTGGAGCAGTTTTGTTTATTTTTTGTTTTTTTAAATTAAAGTAATATATTTAATTTTATATCAAATATATCTAATTAAGATGAAATTTTAAACATAAATTTATTAGAATGTGATATATTTTATGATAATTTTACTTTAATTTTTTAAAATAATTTATTATAATATCGAGTAAAATTACTTAAAAATTAATAAATTAAATTTATCTTGATATATGGTACTTCATTATTCTCAATATTCATAATTTTAGATTCAACATAATTTTTTACTAATTATGGTGATTTTATATTTATTTTTATTAATGAATCCGTGACGTCGTTCGGGGTACACATAGGGATGGCAATGGGCCCAAGCCTAAACTTAGCCCGTGCCGGCGTTATGTTATTCCCATTTATTAAATAATCACATTGTTATAGTATCTGTGGTGGTACGATCCTGTTTGGGCCTGAGCCAAACGGGCCTCCACTAGAATGAGAGAGGAAGGACGATTGCTGGTGAGGGCGAAGAGAACCTGCAAAACCAGAATGGGATCAGAGGCCCGGTGAAGACCGGGGGAAACCCTCCGATGCCTAAGTCAGTGGAGAGCTTGTAAGGCAGGGGGTTTCGGAATGCGAGAGTGTGTTCGCGAGGGGAAGAGAGCGTACCGTTGCATGGTACTGCACCTGTGCCTTTATAGGCGTTGGTGCAGAGGCCAACGTGCGTAACGTTGGGCAGATCGTGCCTGAAGAGGCGCCTTGACGCACGCGCGTAACGGGAGGAGTTATGACTCCGATGCCCGTTGGGCTGCCAGGCAGTTCACGCCACTTGATGGTGGAGAACGTGGCCTGAGGCGGTTACAACCGTTCTGGAAGCCAGAGAGCCTGCTCGGAACCCTTTGGAAATGCTTTCCGAGCAGGTGACCCTCGTGGGGGATCGAACATGCTGTTCGGTAACATCGAGGGTAGTCTCATGGAGCGAGATCACTGTTCTGGCTCGGGAGCTGTTCATAGCTGTTCGGCAAGGGAAGGCGGCTGATCTGCTCGGAGGTACCCCGTATCGGAACCTGATAGCTTCCGATCACGGGAGTCACACAATGGAGGTCTTCGAGCCATCCTGGAGAGGGCGTGCTCTTCGATGACGGTGCCACATGGGTTGACGGGACACGAATGGGCCGTAATGAGCCACCACGGGCCTAGGTGACCAGATTTGGCCACCACACTTGCCCCCCACGCCCTCGAATGACTTGGTGAAAAGAGGGCTTCGAGGGCGTCACTTCCGCATTCAATGCGAGGGCCCGTTGCGGGATGCCGCCGCTTAGGGTCTTGTCAAAACAGCTAGCCCATCATGATGGGTGCAAAGCCGCGCCATGTTTGAGGTGCCGCCGCTGCGTTCGAACGGTTGCCAACGACGTACCCGAAGGGGCGCTTTCAAAATTAGGAGGAGCGGCGTTTTAGGGCCCGCCTCGAATTTCGTTCCCTCCTCTTTCCTTATAAGGAGGGGACGAGACGAGGGCGGGCGCTACGACTCCCAGAAACCCTCCATCTTTGAGCTCTTCGTGCTTCCTTGCTTCTCCTTTCCCTGTCTTCTGCTTCGTCCTCTCGCGCCGTTGCCGCTTTCTGCAATCCTTCCGGCGATGGCGAGCAAGGGGAAAGCCGCTGCCGGAGCTAGCGGGGTGACCGTAGCAGTGCCGAGCGGGCCACGATACCGCCACTTCAGTGGTCTTCGTGAGCGCTTCCGGATTGGAGATGAGTACGAGATCGTTGACGCCAGGGAAAGCGACACGATCCTGGTGAATAAACCAGGTTGCCTGCTCCTGTCCGTGGACCATCTGGAGGCAGGCTTCCGGCTGCCGTTGCCGGAGGTGGCGAAGGCGCTCCTTAATACTTGGGGCGTTTCGCCAATACAGCTGACGCCCAACACCTGGAGGTACATCTGTATCTTTGGTGTTGTCTGCAAGTTGAAGGAGATCCGGGGCTCGGCGGACGTCTTCCGAGCACACTTCAAGCTGTCTGCTTCGCGGGCGTCGGGAGCAGACGTCTATTACGCCAAGCACCGAACAGACCGGATGCACATCGGCCTGTCCAGCAAATATTCCAACAACAAGGGTTGGATGGACAGGCTGTTCTTCGTGCGCCATCGGAGTGGTGCGGAGTGGGGGTTCCCCACAGTAATTCGCCCCGCGCAGAAGGATAGCTTTCCGAAGCTTATCCAGGATGAGGCTAGGGCATCAGATGCCCTTCTCCGAGCAGGTGTTCGGAATGGAGAAGGGTATGTAACCGAGTTCATGCTCGTTAAGTATGGGCTCAGCAAACCATGGAGTAAGTATACTGTCTCTCAGTGGTTTACTCTTAGTTTTGATGACCTCATACTAACCTTTCTTCTTCCCATCTTCTTTGTGCGCAGCGGCTGCGGAGCTGGAGGCCGGAAGAGATGAGGAGGCGAATGACGGGTTCGCCGAACAGATCCCTGTGGTAGCGCACAGGGTGTATGAAGGTGACGACGTCGACGCTGTTGCTCGGGTTCCTTCCGCAGTGAGGGTCGGTGCCGCAGTGACAACGGCACTTGTTGCTCCATCAACTGCCGAAGGGCGCCCGAACAGGTCGCAGGCTCCTGAGAAGGGGCCTGGAAAGATTCGGTTGAAGAAGAAGGCCACTAGAGAGGTGGTACCGGCCGGAGCTCGGGCTCCTCGAGAGAAGGACGACCACGCGAGCCGGCCTTCTGCGAAGAAGAGGCCCGTTCTGTTTGACGAGAGCGCGGAGGAAGCGGAACAACTCCGTGCTCGAAAGAAGCAGCGGGCGGTCCAAGATACTTCTCCACAAGATGAGGAGGGGACCGAAGAGGAAGAAGAAGGGGCGCAGTTACTGCTGCGCAGAAAGAGTAGGGCCGTACCATCGGCCGATGAGGGGGTGCCATGGGTGGCTCCCGCAACTCGCCCCGAGGTCGCACAGAAGATGGCGACCGAGCTGGGGCTCATTTTTGTAAGCGAAGGATCTGAGAGTCCTGTCGCTGGAGAAGCCGGGGGCTCCCCCTGCGCGGGAGATAGGGCGCCCTCCGGTGCTTCCAATGCTGGAGGTGCCGAACGCGGTGTTTCCAGCAACATCGCGGAGGTATCCTCTAGGAGGAGCGGAGAAGCTACGGCGTCACCTGGTCGGCAGGAGGAGGACACTTGCGCAACAGGAGCTTCCGCGCCTGCTGGGGTGGTTCCGAGCAGCGTGGTGACAGCAGCGCCTCCAGAGCCAGGAATGGCTCCTGCAGCAGGGACCATTGCGGAAGCGGCCGCAACGGCGAGGGCGTCCGAAGAGGTTGCCACTTCAAGGGGGAGAATCCTGCCCCCCCTGCCCCCCTCCGAGGTGGTTGCTAATGCAGAAGCAACCTCCAAAGGAGTCGAAGACATTGGGGGGGAGGCTGCGGGTGCTGCCCGGGGTGAAGGGTCCGAAGACGATCGAAGGCCTCTTAGTGAGGTGCTTCTGAGAGAACCTCTTGGAGCTCCTTCGGTGGCAGCGCTGGAGGCGACCCTTCGCCGGATGGAAGATACGCCCAGGGAGCTGCCCGCGAGCCCCACTGCTTCTCGTCTTGAACGGTTGGCAAGGTGCTTGGACCTTCCTTCCGAACAGACTCCAGAGAAGTCAGTGGAAGGGTACCAGCCGGAGTGGCAGACAGAAGATGGCCTGAGTGACGTCGACGTAGAGATGCTTGCGGACGAAATGTCCAAGTCGTTGGCCACTCTGAAGGCTTTAGCTGTTCGGGGCCAGAGACAGAAGTATCTCTACGAGGCGCAAGTAGCCTTCTGTGATGACCTTTCGGCGAGGCATAAAGCTCGCGAGGCGGCGCTGGAGGAGGAGGTGAAGGGCCTCAAAGCTGCTCTTCATGCCGCGCAGCTGGATGCTACCTTGGCGCGGGCCGAAAAGGACGCCCTAGCCAAGGTAGTAGTAGATGCGGAGGCCCGTGCCGTTGCTAACTATAAGGCTGGGCCAGAGTACAAGGAAGACTTAGAGCAGTATGGGGCTCGCTGCTACAAAGTGGGCCTTAATGCTGGGAAGGATGTGGGGGAGAGGCTTTCCTGGGCCAAACGCGCCCAAGAAGCCTTCGAGGCTGCTGTTCGGGAATGCCGACGCCGCACCCAAGACGTCCGCTTAGATGGTGTGCGGTTCGCACAATTTCAATCTGGGCGGATGCCTCCTTCGGGTGAGGATGCTGGTCCTTCCGAACAAGCTCCTTAATCCCCTTGCCTCACGTCTTCTTGTACTTCGTTTTTTGTAACATCGGCCAAGGAAGGCTGTTTTGTAAGCACAAGAATTTCTTATAAATGAAATCCTCTGCTTTACGAGTTTTTCTGTAGCGTCACTTTCTCTATCTTCTCCTTGTTGTGGTTGTTCCTGCTCGGATCGGAATCCGTTAGCTTCGTGAGTATTGCATGTAAGACACAGATCATTGGGTACCGTAAAGGGGGTTCCGACCAGGTATCTATGCTAAATGCTCATGAAGCAACAGGAGTAAAGAGAAGAGAGGTTGGATGCTGAAAGAAGGCTTTTATATATGATAAGCCTTAAGATTAGAGACATGCCATGTCCTGGGAATGGCCTCGCCACTAGGAGTAGTTAGCTTATATGAGCCTTTCCAAGGACGTGGGTGACCTGATAAGGTCCTTCCCATTTGATGGCAAGTTTGCCGACTGCTCTTCGGGGGTCCGAAGCCGAACAGCGGCGCAAGACCAAATCTCCCACATTGAACCGCCTCTCCTTGACTCGCGCATTGTAATATTGCGCAAGCCGTTGTTGATAAGAAACGAGGCGAATGCTGGCGTCGCTTTGTCGTTCGCCCAGCATGTCCAAGTTCTCTCGGAGAGCACGATTATTGGCGGCTTCGTCGAAGTGGGTTGTTCGGATGGTGGGAAGGGCTACTTCCAAAGGTACAACTGCTTCTGAGCCGTAGGCTAGGTGGAAAGGTGTTTCCCCCGTAGCTACCCGAGCAGTTGTCCGGTGACACCAAAGGACATTTGGGAGCTCATCGATCCATGATCCACCTGCAGCCTCTACTCTGGTTCGAATCCCGTGCAGCAATGTTCGGTTGGCGTTTTCAACCAGACCGTTAGCTTGGGGATGAGCGACGGAGGTGAAGTGGTTGTAGATCCCGAGCTCGGCGCACTTTTCCTTGAAGAAGGTGCTGTCAAACTGTTTCCCGTTGTCAGAAGTAATCACTCTGGGGACGCCAAACCTGCATAGAAGGTTCTTCCATACGAACTTCCATGCGGCCTGTTCGGTGATTGTGGCAACGGGTTCGGCCTCGATCCACTTGGTGAAGTAGTCGATGGCCACAAAAAGGAACTTCTTGCGCCCTTGGGCCTCTGGAAAGGGGCCCAAGATGTCAATGCCCCATCTGGCGAAGGGGCGCGGCTCGAACAGACTGTGAAGCTGTTCGGCTGGCTGCTTGATGAGTACTCCGAACTTCTGGCATTCTGGGCATTTCCTGACGAAGGACATGCAATCCTTCTGAAGAGAAGGCCACCAGAACCCTGTTCGGATGAGGCTGCGTGCTAGCGTCCTGCCCCCCAGATGGCTTCCGCACAACCCCTCGTGGACTTCCTCTATGGCCGCGAGGGCCTCCTCAGGGTTGAGGCAACGTAGAAGAGGTCTTGCAAGGGACCGTCGGTACAGCTTGCCTTCTACGATGGTGAAATGCTGCGAGCGCATCCTGACTTTCCGAGCTTCATCCTGTTCGGAAGGAAGCTCGCCTCGGAGAAGGTACGCCAAGAGAGGGTCCACCCAACTTGGGGTCGGTGGGCCCGTTTCTATGGCGGCTATATCAATCTCTGTGCTCGGCACGGCGAGCTCTTCAATGAAGACAGAGCGAGAGGGGGTGATGTCGCCTGAAGATGCCAATTTGGCCAGCGCATCAGCTCGCGCGTTCTGCTCTCGTGGAACATGTATGACCTCGAAGTATACGAGGCCCTCTGTCTGGCTCTTGACCTGTTGGAGGTATTTAGCCATGCGAGGTTCCCTTGCTCCAAACTGTCCGCTCACCTGGCTGGCGACCAACTGGGAGTCACTAAAGACTCTAAGCCGAATGGCTCCGAGGTGCCTAGCCATGCGGATACCGGAAAGCAAGGCTTCGTATTCGGCGACGTTGTTGGAGGCTGGAAAGCGGAAACGGAGGGCGTATTGGAACTCTAACCCCTCTGGGGAGGTGAGGACCAAACCTGCCCCGCTTCCGGAGACACAAGAGGATCCGTCCACATAAAGCTCCCATGGGGGCTCGTCTGCCAACGGTGGATCCTGCTCGGCCGGAAGGGTGCATTCCGCTACGAAATCTGCTAACGCCTGCGCTTTGATCGCCGTCCTTGGTCGGAAGCTGATGTCAAACTCTCCCAGCTCAATTGCCCACTTAACCAACCTACCGGAAGCCTCCGGCCGCTGCAAGATGGATTTCAGCGGTTGATCGGTAAGCACTGTAACGGAATGGGCCTGAAAGTAGGGCCTGAGCTTCCGTGCAGCTGTGACAAGAGCAAGGGCAAGCTTTTCTGCTCTGGGGTACCTCCTTTCAGCTTCTTGGAGGACCCTGCTGATATAGTACACTGGATACTGTGCCGCTCCTACTTCTTTGATCAAAACCGCACTGATGGAGTGTTCGGTGACCGAAAGGTACACGAACAAGGGTTCTCCGAGCACAGGCTTTGAGAGAACAGGAGGGGTTGCCAAATATGCCTTCAGCTCGGTGAAGGCAGCTTCGCATTCGTCAGTCCATAGTACTTGCCCCCCTTGCTTCGAGGCGTTTTTAGGGCCTCGGAGCAACTTGAAGAAGTTAAAACTTCTTTCTGCTGCTCGGGACATGAACCTGTTCAGCGCGGCAAGACGTCCTGTTAGACGCTGGACGTCGCGCGCCGTCTTCGGACTGGACATCTCAAGTACGGCTTGGATTTTTTCTGGGTTCGCCTCTATTCCCCTGTTTGATACGAGGAACCCGAGGAACTTACCCGACCTAACACCAAACGCACACTTGGCGGGATTGAGCTTCATATTATACCTTCGCAGAGTTGCGAAGGTTTCCTGGAGGTCAGAAATGTGATCGGTGCTCGGAAGAGTCTTGACCAACATGTCGTCGACGTAAACCTCCATGTTTCGCCCGATCTGCTGCTCGAACATCTTGTTGACCAGCCGCTGGTAAGTTGCGCCTGCATTCTTTAGACCAAAAGGCATCCTGGTGAAACAGTATAAGCCTAGGTCTGTGACGAACGTAGTGGCGTCTTGATCCGGGGATGCATGCTGATCTGGTGGTAACCAGAGTAGGCATCCAAAAAGCTGAGGAGCTCGTGCCCGGAGTAGCGTCCACCAGCTGATCAATGCGTGGTAACGGGAAGTTATCCTTGGGCGTTGCCTTATTAAGATCTTTGTAATCTACGCACACACGCCATTTGCCATTGGCCTTGCGTACGAGGACCACATTAGAGATCCATCTTGGATATTGGGCTTCTCGGAGGAGCCCGACAGTTCGGCTTTTGGTCACGTGATCCTGAATCACGATCTGCCGCTCTCGGTTCACGGGTCGCCTTCTTTGCTGTACTGGCGGGATTCGTGGATCCAACCGAAGGCGATGCACCATGACCTCCGGGGGAATGCCTGGAAGCTCGTCATCAGACCAAGCGAACACGTCCAAATTAGCGAGCAGGAAAGCTGTATAGCGTTGCTGCTCGGCCTCTGTCAACAGGGCGCCAATGTACAAGACGTGTTCGGGGTCGTCGTCCACTTGAATGGGGATTAAGTCTTCGGCAGGCGTCCCCCGACTAGTGGAAGGCTGATCGGAGGTTGGAAGAGCTGGATCAGCGAGTGGTTGCTTGTCTCTTAGAGAGAGGACATAGCAACGGCGAGACTCACGCTGGCACCCGAGCACTTCGCCCACTCCGCTCGGAGTAGGGAACTTCATCTTCTGATGGAGAGACGAAGGTACTGCTTTGATGCGTCCGATCAGGCCTCTGCCCAGAATAGCATTGTATCCAGGCATGTTGTTGATGACCAGAAAGTCAACAATCTTGGTCACAGCCTTTGGAGCTGTCCCCAAGGTGATCGGAAGGCGAATCCTTCCCATGGGCTGGACCGAAACTCCCGAAAAGCCGAAAAGTGGCGAGTTTACAGGGGCGAGTTGATCGGTTCGCAGACCCATGAGGACAAAACAGTCGTAAGCCAAGACATCGGGGGCGCTTCCATTATCTACCAGAATTCGGCGCACGTTACAGTGGTTGATGGTGGCCGAAACGACCAGCGCATCAGTGTGTGGGGTCGTAACCCCTACAAGGTCTTCGTCCGAGAAGGTTATAGACTCCTCGGGCTGTGCGCGTGCGGGACTGGCAGGATATGGGGCCGGCCGAACAGTCGGAGGCCTGTCTACGACATGCACTCGCCTTGCGTAGTCGCGTCGGCTTCGAGTGCTTTCTCCACCTGCGCCAAAGCCTCCCGCGATCACGTTGATCTCCTGCCCATTGGGCTCGTTGTTGATCGGCTGCTCGGGAGCGCGGTCTTGGCGACGGGGGCGCTCTTCATTCCGGCGCCCTTCGTTCCGGCGCACGAACCGCCCAAGGTAGCCGCGCTTGATAAGGTCTTCGATTTCGTCCTTAAGCTGGCGGCACTCGGAGGTGTCGTGGCCGTGGTCGCGATGAAAGCGACAGTACCTATTTTGATCGCGCTTCCGGGGGTCGGAGCGCATTCTTTGGGGCCACCGAACAAAAGCTTCATCCCTGATCTCTGCCAGGATTTGTTCGGGGGCCACAGTGAGGGGGGTGTAGTTGGTAAAGGGGCGCGGACGACGCGGAGAATCGCCATTGCGTCGTCCCTTCTTCCGATCACGGTCGGAGCCGTTGTCGGAAGGCCGCTTTTTTTCCGACTGCTCCCCCTGTTCGGCCCTGCTCGCCGCCAGGCTCTCCTCGCAGGCCGCGTGGCGCTGCGCGATGGAGAGCAGTTCGGCGAGGGTGGCGGGCTGCTGGACGCCAAGAGTCCTTTGTAGAAAGCCATCACGAGTGCCTTGAATGAGAGCACTGGTGGCTAGGGGGACGTCCAGACGCGAGATGCGAAGCGCCTCTGTTCGGAACCTCTTGACGAAGTCCCAGAGCGCCTCGCCTTTCTTCTGGCGCACAGCCAGAAGGGAAGCCGCCGTTCGCGGCTGTGATCTCCCGCCCAGGAAGTTGTCCCTAAAGGACTTCTTCAGCTGGCGGAAAGAAGTAATGGAGCCCGCAGGGAGGGTTTCAAACCAAGCCCTGGCGGTCTCTTTAGCGTTGCAGGGAAGGCCCTGCACTTGGCCGCATCTGATGCTCCGTGGAACACCATGTGCGATTCGAAGCCGTGGATGTGATCGGCCGGGTCTGTTGTGCCGTCGTAGGGCGCGATGGTGGGTAGAGGGAGCTTGGAGGAGACCTGGGCCTCCAGGATCTCCCTGCTGAACGGGGAGCGGAAGTCCAAGTCATCCTCCGCTGGAGCCTTCCCCTCCGCACGCTGAACCATCGCGTCCACGCGGCGCTCCAGATCAACCACGCGCTTGAGGCGCCTGGCGAGCTCCTGCTCGGAGTTGGCGGGGCCCCTCGTCCAGAGGCGTGGGAGTTGCCCCCCACGACTGATCGTGGCGGCCGAGGGGAGATGATAGAGCGTCGGGGCGAACGCCCGCGGCGCTCTGGTGCCCGTTCCTCCGACGGGGGCCGGTGAGACCGGCGCGGCGACTCTGCCTGCTGCTCCTGAGGCACCGGGGGGACGCGGGAGTGGCGGTGCGACGATTCCGCCTGCCGCTCGCGCGGCAGGGAAGCCGCCGGAGCCGCAACCCCCACCAACTGGGCCTGTAGGGCGAGGCAGACGCCCGTCAGCTGATGCATCTGCCCCCGAAGCTCTGCCACTTCGAGGGCCGTCGCCGGTGCGGCAGCCGTTGGTACTGGGACGTCGTGATTCGCGCCGGTAGCAGCGCCGGCGACCCCCAGGAGGAGATTGGCGACGAGAGGCCCCTCGTGATTGGCGAGACCTCGTCGCCCTGCTTCCCACGTTCTGGTATGAGGATCGCCCTCGAGCCATGGCAGCGTCGCTTCCCACAGACGGCGCCAAATGTGGTGGTACGATCCTGTTTGGGCCTGAGCCAAACGGGCCTCCACTAGAATGAGAGAGGAAGGACGATTGCTGGTGAGGGCGAAGAGAACCTGCAAAACCAGAATGGGATCAGAGGCCCGGTGAAGACCGGGGGAAACCCTCCGATGCCTAAGTCAGTGGAGAGCTTGTAAGGCAGGGGGTTTCGGAATGCGAGAGTGTGTTCGCGAGGGGAAGAGAGCGTACCGTTGCATGGTACTGCACCTGTGCCTTTATAGGCGTTGGTGCAGAGGCCAACGTGCGTAACGTTGGGCAGATCGTGCCTGAAGAGGCGCTTGACGCACGCGCGTAACGGGAGGAGTTATGACTCCGATGCCCGTTGGGCTGCCAGGCAGTTCACGCCACTTGATGGTGGAGAACGTGGCCTGAGGCGGTTACAACCGTTCTGGAAGCCAGAGAGCCTGCTCGGAACCCTTTGGAAATGCTTTCCGAGCAGGTGACCCTCGTGGGGGATCGAACATGCTGTTCGGTAACATCGAGGGCAGTCTCATGGAGCGAGATCACTGTTCTGGTTCGGGAGCTGTTCATAGCTGTTCGGCAAGGGAAGGCGGCTGATCTGCTCGGAGGCACCCCGTATTGGAACCTGATAGCTTCCGATCACGGGAGTCACACAATGGAGGTCTTCGAGCCATCCTGGAGAGGGCGCGCTCTTCGATGACGATGCCACATGGGTTGACGGGACACAAATGGGCCGTAATGAGCCACCACGGGCCTAGGTGACCAGATTTGGCCACCACAGTATCAAAATTACATTAATAATAAAAATATTTTAATGAAAATTAAAAATAATTATATTTATGTAAATAGCAAATATGATATTTTAATTTTGAGACAAACTCTTACATTAATAACATATTTTCGATATTGTCTTCAGAAGTGTGTACCTAGGGATGTCAATTGGGTTGGACTGGCCCGATTTGAACGGACTTGGGGCCGAATAATTTAATATATATTTTTTAATTTTGAACTCTGCCTGGCTCGGCCTAGAGTAAGATTGGGTTGGGCTCGGGCTTGGCTCGGCCCGTCCCGACGGCTCGGTGGCCCAATATTTTTTAAAAATAAATAACACAGTGATAATTCTAATATTCTAAAATTTTGGATTGACAATTATATTGTGGAGCTATATTTAATGACTTAAGATTTATTTTATATTTATTTTATATTTGTAACATTTATTTTACTTTATGCCATTTTGATTCAATGAACAATGATTTTATTATAAAAATAAATAAATAAATAGTAAAAATATCTTAAAGAAATAATATCAGGTCGGGTCGAACTTGGGCCGGGCATTACCTAATTTTTTCGGGTCAGACCGGGCTTAAAAAAGACAGGCCTCTTCTCAAACCCGGCCGGGCCTGGGCCAAACGATTAGAGGCCAGGCTGGACGCAAGTCAGCACAGGCCGGTTTAGGCTCGGCCCATTGCCACCCCTATGTGTACTCTGACACGACGTCATCGGATTTCGTTAACAAAAATAAATATAAAATCACCATAATTAGTAGAAAAATATGTTGATTATAAATTATGAATATTGAGAATTAATAAAGTACAGATAGAGATAAATTTAATTTATTAGTTTTTAAAGTAAATTTTACTTGATATTATAATAATTTATTTTAAAAAATTAAATTAAATTATCATAAAACATATCACATTCTAATAAATTTATATTTAAAATTTCATCTTGATTAGATATTATTTCGATATAAAATTAAATATATTACTTTAATTTAAAAAAACAAAAATAAAAAAATAAAACAAAACTGCTAAGGAAGTCGGTTTGGGAATGACCGACGTCCTTATAGCTATCAGGAAGTCGGCCATTCTTATTTTATATATATATTTTTTGAAAAGTTGTACCGACACATGCGCCAGTACAGTTGAAAGTCAAAATTGTGCTATTCTCCTAATTAAAATTTTACCCTACTATTTACCTAATAAAATTTTCAAACTATACTACTTTTAAAGAAAACCCTTGTATACGGCAAGAAACTCAATCACCCAGTACACTGAACCCTAGGTGAATGAGTCGGAATCCCCTCGGCCCTCCGCAGAAGGGGGGAGGGGGGCGGTCAGTACATAGGGTGGGGGGGATTTTTTCATATACTCCTTATGTAAAATATCAAAAATATATATTTGAAGAGTGAAATGAAAAATCCCCCTCCCACCCTTTGTACTGACCCCCCCCCCCCCAGTGAATGAAGAAGATTAAAGGTCTCCTTCCCACTTGATGAAGCTCCCCGGGCGAGAATCTGATTAATAGCTGGCCACCACGTACATGGGCAACCAACTTTAAATAATCCCCTACTTGCTACACTTATAAATATAATCCCCTACTTGGTGATGGACATATACATACCTCTTTGTGATGCGCTCCGGGTACGTTATGCACTTCACGGGGTTCCACTTGGCATTCATGTTTAAGAGCCAGACGAACGCGAACCATGACTCGCACAGGAAAGCAGCACGCCAGACAGTGCCGTGGCTGTGCAGTGAGGAGAGGTGGCAGTAGAGTTGAGCGATGAGGAGGAAGAGGATTACGAGATCCGAGGCCCTCTTGACGTTGTTCTTCACGGGCACTCTTTCTTGGAGAGGCAGAGCCTCAGAGACGGCGCCCATGTGTGTGTGCCTGTGCGGCTGTGCGCACGCGCACCCCCACAAAAAAGAGAGAGGTGTGTTAAGGCAAAGAGGAGGCTACCGTCGGTTGCCTTTTTTATAGAAGAAATGTTGTTCTCCTTTCAAGATTGCTCTTACATCAAAGCGATACATAACCCGCAAAAAGATCAATTCTTTGGCAACCTGCTCTATCGGATCGCCGGCAACAAAAGTTGCCTCTATGACTCACAACTTGGGTGTGTCAGAGGTTACTTACCTCTTGGAGATGCGTTCTGGGTAGATTGTACACACTTCACTTGGTTCCATTTGGCGTTCATGTTGAACAACCAGACAAAGTTGAACCACGACTCACAGAGTAAAAAACGAGCCAGAAGAATCCATGACGGTGCAGCAAGGAGAGACGGTAGTAGAGGAGAGAGATGAGGAGAAAGAGGATTACAAGGTCGGAGGCCTTCCATAGGTGTTCTTCACTTGAACACTTTGAAGAGCCTTCAAGGAGGAAAGCAACGAGCCAGACGAATCCATAGCGGTGCAGTAAGGAGAGACGGTAGTAGAGGAGTGTGTGTGTGAGAGAGAGAGAGAGAGAGAGTGGCGGAGCCAGAAATATTTGAAAATGGGGGGTAATTAATAAGAGAATTGTTCATGGGTACTCAATGCAAGGGAAGGTAATTAATAAAGTTAAAAAAAATCACATGCCCATCAGAAAAAATTTTATGTAAAAAAAATTAATAAGAAAAAATTTATGCAAAAAAAATAGGGGGAGATAATTAATAAAATAATTATTTATGAGTAAAGAGGGGCAAAAAAATAGGGGGGGGGGGGGGGGGGGCAATTGCCCCCCCCTTGACCCCCTGGCTCCGCCACTGGAGAGAGAGATGTGCTCTCTTTATGAGGAGAAATTCTTAACATTTTGTCTTGCATCCACACGATGACAAAATCTCGAGGGAGCTCCAACCCCCCCCCCCCCCCCCCCAAAAAAAAAAAATTCGTTGGAGGGAGATGAATAATCTTAATAATTTCGATATCAGAAAAAAAAGGTAGTCACAATAATATTTTCTATGATGAGATGTTAGGTAGTACATATAATTTCAGTAAAAAAAAGATCTCTTTATAAGGAGAAATTCTTAGCATTTTGTCTTGCATCCACACGTGACAAAATTCCGAGGGAGCTCCAAGCAAAAAAAAAAAAATCACTGGAGGGAGATGAATAATCTCAATAATTTCGGTATCAGAAAAGAAGGTAGTTACAATAATTTTCTATGATGAGATGTTAGGTAGTACATATAATTCCAGTAAAAAAAAGATCTCTTTATAAGGAGAAATTCTTAGCATTTTGTCTTGCATATCCACACGATGATAAAATCTCGAGGGAGCTCCAAGCCAAAAAGAGAAAAAATGCGCTGGAGGGAGATGAATAATCTCAATAACTTCGGTATCAGAAAAAAAGGTAGTCACAATAATTTTCTATGATGAGATGTTAGGTAGTACATATATTTTAGTAAAAAAAAAAAGAAGGAAGAAGATAGCCCTCATAATTTCTCTTTCATGTGGGCCAATAGACTGTAGAAGTGATCAACCTCTCTCGCACCGAGCGTTGATATACTTAAATCCGTGCAAAAACTTTAATTTCTAAAGAAATTAAAATCCAAAGTCTCCATGAGGTTGTGATTGTTTAAATCTTTTGGGCCGTACATCCACATGATCCCACGTATGGACGATTGAATTCTTTGGGAAAGAAATACGAGATGTGCATTAACATGGACACATTCACTAGACTTGTAGATATGGAGATTTAAAAAGGTGGAGTGCTAGATATATTAAAAGCCTCCTTTGCATAGGACACAATTTTAATGGACATATTTAAGTTAGTATATATTTTGTATGTGTATTAAATATTTTTCTTACGAAAAAGTTTTTTTTTTAGATCTAATCTAACAATATTATTAATTTAAGAAAAAGTACTGAAAGAAGACAAGTGCCTCGTACACACATTGGGGCTGAGGCCAATAGATTGTGAAGGTCAGCCCAACTGAGTAAAAATTGACCTAAACGAGGGAGAAAAAACTCTAAGCTTACATGGATGACTTATCCCAAGAAAAGATACCTCGGAGCATAGCATGAGAGCGAAAACTTGAGCGACGAGAGCAGCGTACTACATCATCCTCTTCAACTTCTCGATCAGATTCCTCTAATAGATGGACTCCAAAAGCCCCAGACATGAAGATGTTTTTGGATTTATAGAGAGATCAGAACATCGCTTCTGCCAAAACTTCTACTGTAACATTAAAAGTGATATATAATAGCTGGAGTGGAAGACTACTGCGGAGGGGTAGAAGAGAGATCACGGGGTGTAGGTAAGCAAAACCTAACACCCCTTTCACGATTCAGACGTGAAATGATCACTTTCCAATATGATCCAGAAGAAGAATTGCCCAAAGGAGATGGAGAGTGACCCAATTTAGAATCTTAATTTCCCTCCAATATATCTTAGACTCCTAATTACGTAAACCTTTTAAATTTTTCCATCTGAATTTTTTTATTAAGGATCCGATTCCAGCAGCGCAGTTTAGTGGGAATATGAACTAAGATAAGTTGATCTTTTAGCCTTAGTGGAAAGGCCTTGAGAAGATCCATGGGTGTCTTTGTGAACAGCGGAAAGCAGAGGCGACTGCAGGTTGATGCCATTCGACATGATGGCTGACCGACTGATCAGCCGTCCAACAATCCTGGCCAACAGGAAGCACCTCTGCTATATATATGTTCAGCCAAATGAGATCGATCGGTCGACCATTGTTGGCGGACTGATCGACTGAATTTGGAATTGAATGTTAGGATCTCTTTGCTCTAATTAAGTCTTGCCTCTGGGATTTAGCTGCATCTCACTTTGAGCATATATAGACGGATGCCCTTAAATAATTATGCATTTGTTCATATCACTTTGACCATTGGGGGCTCCAGCTTCGGGTCGGCCGTGGCGACAAACATATCGACTGCCGGAAGGTTGTATATGGCGAGGAACTCAATCACCCAGTATCACTAAACCGGCCCTGGGCGAATAAAGAAGAAATTAAGGTCTCCTTCCCACTTGATCAAGCCCCTCACTGGATTCTCCCCCCCCCCCACCACGTACATGGCCAACCAACTTTAAATAATCCCCTACTTGCTACACTTATAAATATAATCCCCTACTTGGTGATGGACATATACATACCTCTTTGTGATACGCTCCGGGTACGTTATTGTAACGACCCAAGAATCCGATACCCGGAACCCTCCAAGTACCCGACCCTTGGACCGCCACCCACGGATCCGAGGACCCGGAAGGGTTAGAAAATTGTCCAGTGAGATATACAACAGATTACAATAGCTAAACAATATAAAGAAATACAACAGCGGAATAAAAATACACACAAAGTCCCAGATAATAATTCAAGTGCAATAAAGAAGTACTAACCACAACTAACGCTGCAGACCACGAACGACACGACGCTGACCGTCCGAACACAAGCACCAGCTCCCACGAACTCAAACCTGGAAGGAAGTAAGGGGGGAATGAGCTTCGCGAACGAAGCCCAGTAGGGAACCCAACCCCTCACCGGTTCGACAGCGGAAACAAGAGCAACACAACTAAACTAGGCAGGAAGAACAGTGCTACGAAGGAAACAAGCTAACTACACCAAGCGGAAGGGCGGCGGTAACTCAAACAACGAGTCTACTAACTAAGCAGGTGATATAATAAAATAAAAAAACACAACTGAGCAACACTAAAATAAATAAACGAAAAGTACACCGGTCCACAAGTATCGCCAACACGGCACAATAGCACACAGTCTCACCTCGATAAATGTACCTCAGGCACGCCACACAACTGCACAAACAGACGGTACACACTAGCCACAACCCGGCACAAGCAGACGGCAAAACCCTCGTCTGAACGACACACGTAGCCACACAACCCAGCCTCTACTAGTCAGCGGTCAGCTGCGCCCACCGGCGTCTTACCGCTCGACCACGAGTCAGGTCTCCCTCCCGTCGGAGTGAGACGCTGGACAAACACAACCACAAGCCGTAGTCTGGCCGGACTACGGTCCCACGCCTGTCCTCCCGACACGGCTCCGGAACCGTGTAAGGCGAGGCAGTGAGAACGGACTAGCTGGCCCGCACCGCGACACTCCAAACTCCGCGGGACCGGACCAACTAAGTGAGCTCAACAAACGACTCAACGCCGCTGTCCAACACCGTTTTCCCCTTCGTCCGGAGAAACGCTCGACGGACGCACTCGTGGCTCGGAGACCACCCTCAACGGGCCCACGAGGATGGGGGTCCCGGGGAACGGTAACAACCCAAACGCGCACCGTGCGCTGGGACAAGCCCTCAAGTGCCACAGCACTGGGCGAAGACTAGTAAGGCGCAGTGCTAGGGAGTCAGCACAAGCGTAACAGAAACTTGATGCGGAAACGGATTCGCTAAAGTACCTGATTGACAGTCAACCACGGAAAGCTAAAATTACCACCCGACAGTCGGTCAGCCCTCGGAACTCACCCCACGGGTGCCGGAAACCCCAACACGACTGTTCGGGTCAAACAGTCAAACGGCCCTCAACGGCCCGGTCGGAGCCGACCTAGGCAGGCCCAGAAATCGAGGAACCCAGCACAACGACTCGAAGGACATATATTACTGCCCCGGATAGCCTGCCGGCCCTCGGAACCCACCTAGTGGGTGCCGGAAGACCCCAGCACGACTGTCCGGGTCAAACAGTCAAACGGCCCGATCGACCCGATCGGAGCCGACCCAGGCGGGCCCGGAAAACGAGGAACCTGGTACGACGGTCATCAGCCCCGGACTGGCCCATTGGCGCAGTCGGGACGACCCCAACGCCGAAAACGGCTCGAAAACGGCACGAAAATGACGCGAAACGGAGCCCAAACGCCCACAAAGGGGTCTGCTGGCGCAATGCGCCGCATGCACCCCTGCCAGCGCCCTGGCGCAGTGTGCCAGGGTCAGGGTGCAGTGCGCCACCCAGATCCCAGGCGGATCTGGGCGCACTGCGCCGGGCTTCTTCTTCCTCCTCATTTCCCTGCAACGCAGGGAGGCAAGAGGGGAAAGAGGAGGGGGGAAACGGCCGGCCGGCCAGCGCCGGCGCCGGCGGCAGGGGGGGTCGCCGGACGGTGCAGCCGCCGGCGGCGGCCTCCCCTCGCCGGAACAGACCTTCGACGGCCAACAACAGAAGAGAGAGAAAGGGAGAGAGAGAGAGAGACGGGAGCAGGGAGAGAGGGGGGGGGGTCAAGGCGGCGCACAGCAGTGGGGGGGGGGGAGAAGCTCCGGCCGACGCCGGAGAGGGTGGAGGGATCCCTACCTCGGCGGTAGGACCCGCCGGCGCCACGCACGTCGACGGCGGCGCTCTCCTCAGGCGGCGGCGACAGCATCTCCGCGCACGGCGTCCTCCGTGTGCGGGCTCCGGGCGGCGGCGGCGCGGCGAGGCAGCGGCGGCCTTCCACCTCCGGGCGGCGGCGGCGCGGCGAGGCAACGGCGGCCTCCTCCTCTGGCGAAAGCAGTCGCAACAGAGCGAAAGAGAGAGAGAGAATCGCCGAGAGAGGGAGGGAGGGAAAGACAGAGGGAGCGGCGAGGGAGGGAGGAGGAAGAAGAGGGTCGGGAGACGGAGGAGGCAAGGTGGGGGGGGGTCTGACCCCTTCCCGAAAATGGCCAGCCGGCCATTTCTGGGTTTCCCTGCACCCATCGTGCATGGGGAAAGGGGGGGACCACTCCCCTCCCCTCCCAATCCTCACAGTTATGCACTTCACGGGGTTCCACTTGGCATTCATGTTTAAGAGCCAGACGAACGCGAACCATGATTCGCACAGGAAAGCAGCACGCCAGACAGTGCCGTGGCTGTGCAGTGAGGAGAGGCGGCAGTAGAGTTGAGCGATGAGGAGGAAGAGGATTACGAGATCCGAGGCCCTCTTGACGTTGTTCTTCACGGGCACTCTTTCTTGGAGAGGCAGAGCCTCAGAGACGGCGCCCATGTGTGTGTGCCTGTGCGGCTGTGCGCACGCGCACCCCCACAAAGAGAGAGAGAGAGAGAGAGAGAGAGAGAGAGAGAGAGAGGAGAGAGAGAGAGAGAGAGAGAGAGAGAGAGAGAGAGAGAGATGCCTGTTAAGGCAAAGAGGAGGCTACCGTCGGTTGCCTTTTTTATAGAAGAAATGTTGTTCTCCTTTCAAGATTGCTCTTACATCACACGCTTTTCTTGTGTTAGATACTTCTACACGTGCGAGAGAGAGTGGTGTGTTAAGGCAAAGAGGAGCTACCGTTGGTTGAACTTCGACACTATAACTCTTAAAAAATATTTCAAAACATAAACATTTTTTTCACTATTATAAAGAGCGTGAATTTTATTAAAATTTTATTAAAAATGAGTAAATCTTAAAAGAATGAGTCATTCTCTTAAAGTTGACTTACTCTAATTAAAAACGTTAAAAAAGGATACATTCTTTTAAGGTTTACCTATTTTCAATGAGATTTTAATAAAATTTATTTTCTTATAATGTAAAAAAAATGTAAGATTGTAAGAGGATCTCAAATCCCCGTCAATCGCCTTTTTTATAGAAAAAAAAATGTTGTTCTCTTTCAACACTACTTTTTTTTTTTGACAATAAATATGGTGTTCATAAATTCAAAGCAATAAGCACAACAAGAGTGGAGAATGACGAAGTTCCCTCACCCCTAGAACATGAAAACCCAACAAACACATAATGAAGGATGGGCAGCAAACATGACCAGCTCCAACAGCGGGGAGCACAATAATAGGGACTCAAAGTCCTTACACAATAGGAATAGCATCCAACCACCCAAAGGATTAAGAGAGAAACCAACTCCGACCATTGCACTAGGCGTCGGAAGAAGCCGCTCGACAACGTCGGCGGTGAACCGGTGGGATAACGCTTTCCCACTGACTTCTTCATCACCGGGGGTAGGGCTGCCAATGGATGTTTGAAATCCGATATTTTGATCCATTTTCGCAATTTTTATAGGACTCAGAGCTCTGATAAAATGGGTCCGTTAAGTTATCGGATTCGAGTTTTCGAATCTTATCGGATTCGGAAATGAAAAGGCACGTTTCCGGATCCGAAATTCCAATTCCGAACCTGATGTGGCGAGAGATGAAAGGAAAGTCCAAAAGGGGTACCAAAAAGAAAGAAAAAAAAACCTAATCGCTTCGTCACTTCGTGGGAGAGGCTCGCGCAGCCCTCCCCCCACTCCCCAGTCAGCAACCAGCAGCCGCCTGGCCTTGCACCATTGCCCGCCGGAGCTTCCCTCCACGCCCCGTCTGACCTCCTTCTCCTCAGCGGCTCCGCCAATCGGCGACCAAGGATCTGCTGCCCCCTTGCCCGCCGGATCTTCCCTCCACACCACGTCTGACCTCCTTCCCCTCAGCCAGTCGGCGACCAAGCGATCTGTTGCCCCCTTGCTCGCGATGTGCACAACCATCACAACAGGCCATTCTCACTCATGCATCCACAACTCATGGCTTTCCCCCTTTCGAGCTGGTCAATCTGCTGACTCTACCCCTCGGTCAAGCGGCCAAGTGACTGATTTGCTCCAGGCTCCCCCTCACTCGCGCGTCCCCACTCGACCAAGACATCGCACAGCTCCTCCCTCTCTCGTGCGTGCACGCCGGCTAGGGCTGCCAATGGATATCCGCTTTCCGACTTTCCGACCCGTTTTCGACCTTTCCGTATCCGTTTTCCGTTTCCGATTATTTTTTGTTTTTCCGTTTTCGATTCCGATAATATATAAATTTTATTTTATTTACAAAATATATACTCTTAAGATCTTATTCATAATATTTAAAAACTTTAGACTAAGTTTTTAACTTCTCCTTAATTTGTAAATAGAATCTAATTAAGTTGTTTCTCTTATAGCATTTATTATGCCTATTATTATCAAAGATATCTTTTTTACCACTACTCCTAATGCTACATACATCTACTATTTGATCGTACCAGATGTTTCCAATTACTTTCCGTTTCCGATCCGTTTCCGATTTTCTTATAGGAAATGGATGCGGAAAGTGTCATTTCCGACTCCGACTCCGACCCGTTGGCAGCCCTAACGTCGGCCAACAATCGGATCCATCATCTCTCTTGCTACAGAATGTTTTTTGGTGGTCATCTAGGAGATTTCTCAACCATTCTCGTAGGTATTGCTCATTTGTTTTTATTTCCCCTAATATGATTACTACAAGTGAGGAGTGGACCAAGTGGTGTTGTGTCTAAAGAAGAGGAGGGGAGGAGCAAGCGGATGGTGGTGGAGGTTGGGGGTCAGCACTGATCAGCAAACATGAGGGCAGTGGCTGCAGAACGATTTCTTCTAGAAATTTTTTTACGTGAATTTTAGTTTGACTCTCTGCTACATATAGTACATTTTATGTTGCTATCATGACTACTTTAAGACTATGTAATTTGTGGATTGAAAAATTTATCATAATTGTATGAGTTTTCCTTATATATAGTACATTTTATGTTGTTATGAATTTCTTATGTGACAATCATGCATAAATTGTATTTTATTTGCAGCAAAAGTTTATACCTCTATTAGGAGTGTATCTTTGGTGATTATCGCATCCACATTAGATTCTCTCCTTCATCTTTTGTTAGGTTTCATGCTCTGGTTTACAGCACTCTCAATGCAAACCCCGAATTACTCTCAATGCGCTGGTAAGTTCCTTGTTTATTTCTCCCAACTTTGAATTTGTAATGGGAGACAAGTGTTCTTGCAACTGTGAATTGATAGATTGATCTAAATTTTATGATTTGAGATTATAAATCTAGACATCTATGTACATTGTGCATGAATTTGTTATATTTATCAAAATGTTATTACAATGTGGATTAGCAGTTGTAACAATTCATATGTTAATGTGAAATAGATGTTTCCGAATTACCGATTTTAGATCCGTTTCCATTTTCGATTTTCCGATTGAAAGCGGAAATGGATGCGGAAGCGGAAACACCTTTTTTGTTTTTGTTTATGTCTCTGAAATTTCTTATAGAAAGCGGAAGCGGAAGCGGAAACACCTTTTTTGTTTTTGTTTATGTCTCTGAAATTTCTTATAGAAAGCGGAAGCGGAAGCACCCATTTCCGATTCCGACTCCGACCCGTTGGCATCCCTAGTCGGGGGAGAGCTTAATGGTGGCGAAAAGGGGAGATGCAACCAAGTGTCTTCGAAAGAGGCGCAAGCTATAAATCGCACCAACGAAATAGACGTCGGACCCCAATGTTGCAGAAGGGAGGAGGGGGCCGAGGGGTGATTGTTATAGTGGTGGAGACCCCGCATGCTCCAACAGTAGACAGAGCTGCCTGTAAGAAACATCCCACCGACCCAGTCCAAAAGAGAGGAGGAGAAGATATCTTGAACACCAACACCATGACCAATTCACAAAGAGGGATACTAAGGGTCCGTCTGTTTCAATATAAAAGTTCATGTCGGAAAGGTTTCGAGAAAAAATTCATACAATAGTTTGTTTAGTACCATTGAAAAGTTAATCAATGCATGAAAATCTTTTACCTAAAATATGGATTTTGACGTCCTTGATAAGACTTCGTAAACCATTTTCTTAGATTTCTCTTTCATATAGGATTTTCATAAGTGTGACTACAATCTCCACTATAATTCTTAGTGTCTGATGCTTGAAACTTGACGGCTGATAGTCGGCGATCGGTATCCGACCGTCCGGCGCCCAACATCCGGCGCCGTTCGGCGGCCAGCACCTGGCGTCGTCCGGCGGCCAGCACCTGGCGTCGTCCGGCGGTAGGCATCCGTCCGACACCCGGCACCTTACAGCCATGCCAGCATCTGGCGCCAGACGTCTGGAGCACGGCGGCCAGTGCCCAACATCTGGCGTCTGCTACCCGGCGTTTGACGCCTGTGCGTGTGACACCCGACGTCTGGAGCCCGACAGTTGGTGCCCGACGCTCGATGCATCCGGCTTTCGGCGTTGGGTGACCGGTGTCAGGCGATCGGATAGTCGACATACGAAACATATTTTTTATTTTTTAAATTTTTATTTATTTTTTAATAAATATTTTACTGATAAATAAATATCATAAAATCTTTTTAAGAAAAATCTTTACTTACATATCAAATGAATAATTATGTTTTTAAATTTTTTTGTAAAAATTAATCTTTGAAATTTTTTTTTCTATAAACTTATTTCAGAAACAACCAAACGAATCCTAATGCGAAATCGAAATCCGATGAAATCGAAGACCAAACACGCCAGTTGGCCGACGAAAGACAACACCTGCGCGAACCGACACTGATTTTACATCACTCGCTTTGTCTTTTGTTCGATATTTGTATCATTGTATGAGTGTTTGGGACGGTGCGGATACTGTTCATATAGCCGGCAGCGACCACATCACGTCACCTCCATTTGCAATGGGTGGAGCTCCTTGCCAATGCACGTATATATATCAGGATGAAATCTGCAGGGGCACCAATAATTGGAGGATCGAGTCGATGCAGATTCTCCCCGCGAGGGTAATTCGGACAAGGTCCGTGCATCGTGTCCACATGATACGCGCCGTACGTAAAATTAACAAAAAAAAAAAAAAAGAAGAGAAAAAATTAATCATTAATGATGGAACTATATGTATATACTTACCAGCTAGCTTCTCATTCGGTGCAGGGCATATGATTAGACTTGAGACGTAGGCGAGGACTTTGTGGAGCAATCAATGTCCGGACGTTACCAATTAGAATTATCACGACTCCTCCCGATTCATAATTCATAGCGAACTGTGTTTTTGTCCTGTTCTGTAGGGTCACATCAATGAGAGTGAGATCTCATCCCATCAGGCCGTCCTCGTTCTCCCATGAAATCCTTTTTTTTTTTTTTGATATTTAAAGATCTTTCGTTGAACTATTAAAATCAGATTATATCATTTTTATTTATAAAATATAAATTAAATTTATCAAACGTATGTTGAACAAAGTTATGATGATGTAAGTAATATGCGATGAGAGTTCAATAATTTTTAAAATCTAATCTTGAAAGAGAATCAATATGTTTTTTATGTTCATTGTTTTGCTCATCAATTTCAGTTGACACTTGAAGATATGATAGGTGAAACTCTTTACTTGAAGAAATTTCTTTATTCTGTGGCAAATTTAATGTTGTTATTCTAAAATGGATGATGTGTTTTACCTCAAAGATGATCAAGACGTAAAATAGACAAGGTTTTAAATTTACATCATTTTTGAGTTCAATTATTTTATCAGGAAATTGACATGCAGTTTCAATAGCTCAATGATCGATTCACAGAGACAAATACAGAGTTACTTCTTTCAATAGCATCATTCAGTCCAAGAGATCATTTATTTGCTACTTTTGATGAATCAAAACTCATTCGATTCGCCTAATTTTATCCATATGAATTTTCTATGGTGGAGGTTTTGACATTAGATAACCAACTTCAAAATATAAATAAGGATGTTCGCTCGGATAATGAATTTTAGAGGTGAAATGTGTTAGTCTTAGGTGGACAATAAGCCAATCGCATATTGTATCTTTTGTTTAGTTATTAATAAAATAGTTTTATTTATTATTTTACTATGTTGGTATTATAATAAAGTCCATGAACATGTGCAATAGTGGGTAGACTATGATGTGTGATCATACTAATGAGACTACTCACTTAATAAACACATATTGTAAATGTTCCTATTCGGTGGATACCTAAGAAGGACATCAGATATCCGGATAGAATAGTATTGTTTACTCCTGCTCATATGATGAGGATGACTGATCTCATAGTCATGTGTGTGGAGACACTAAGGAGAAACAATAGGTGCTCTTTAGAGAAAGGGTTCACTGAACTGATCCGATAGAATCACTGGATGGAATTGTACCTAACTGTCAACCAGAAAGATTCAATTGTCACAGTAGTGTAGATGATCTTTAGACCTGAGACACCAAAGACACCTTGTTGGTGGACTTCTGTGTTTTGAGCTTGACCTACGAATCTCTATTCAAGAGATTCCAAACAGTCAATGTTCGGACATAGCGGAAGACCTTCGAAGGGGATTGAGTGGTCAATAAGGGATCATTTGCCCTCGGTACACAGAGGGAGAATACTCAAGGGAACGATGCAATGGAGTCCCTGGCCAGGGCAGACAAATATCAAAAAGGGAGTTTTTGATATTAATCTAAAGCATCGAGTCCCAGTGGAACAACAAGTTAGGATTTGACAGTATACCATATCCTAAGTTGTTCAAGAGTATTGTGCAAATGAGAGATTATATCTACACGGTAACTGATGACGGAAAGGTTCCTTGTGAGGGTTGCAGAACCCCAATACCTTCCAGGTTCATGTGGTGTTGCTTGGCACCCAACGTGTTCGGAGGCCCAGCTTAGTCGACTAGATAAAGTTGACTCAGATTATTAATTAGATAATATGAGATATTAACTAATTAATTAAGTTAGTAAGAGTTACTAATTTATTGGGCAATTAACTGGATAGGTACTTGGGCCTAAGGGTCACACGCATAAGGTTTTCATGCGACGGTCTAATTATATAAAGATCAGGGTTTTTATGAAAAACTGCAATCTTTATATAATGACGTGATGGGAGAACCCTGGCCAAGCATCAGGGTTTCCCCAGGGCCGCCCCCCCTTCTCTCTCTCTCTCTCTCCCTCTCTCTTGCGTCACATGTCGCGGAGATCGGCGTGGATCCAAGCTCAGTATTCGAGCGTTGCGGAACCCGAGGGAGCGAGTGTGGACGGGCACGAGGGAGCGGGCGTGGATCGTCGCGAGGAAGATCGCGTGGACACCGCTGGAGGCCGGACAGTTGAACAGCTTGTAGCGCCACCTCCTCGCAGTCGTACGAACGCGGATCCGATTCCGCGCAAGGTGATTTCGACTATCCGATAGTCAGATCTGTGTCTAGCAAAACGGATCGAAATCAAAATTTAAATCTCTTTTTTTGCTGCGTTTCTTTGATCTCGGGTCGTAGTAGATCCATACAGTGGTATAGAGCCAGGTTCCACTGCGATCTACATCCGTTTTGTTATCTAAGATCATTTTCTTAAGATTTATTCCATGCAAAGTTCGGCCAAGGCGCCGGAAACCTTTTCCCAAAAATTTTGGACTGTTTTTCGCGGCCATTTGATGGCTGGGAAACCTGGAAAAAGGGGCGGGGAAAGGGGGTCGCCGCCGCGGCGCCCCGGCGGTTCTCGGCGGGGCCCTCCCAGGGCCGGACCCGCCGGGCGGGGGGCAGGCCAGCGCCGCCGCGCCTAGGGCGGGCGGTCGCAGCGGCCAGGGCCAACCGCGCGGGCCACGCGCGCGGGTCGCGCAGGCCCGCGCGGGCCGCGTAGGCCTGTGCGGGCCGGGCCAGGGCGCCTGCCGCGCTCGGGCCCAGCGCGGGCCCCACCCGGGCTGGGTGCGCCTGGCTGGCCGGGCCCACAGGTTCCAATTTTTTTTTTAAATTAAAATTTTGGGGCCATTAATTCTGAAAATAATAATTTATTTGTTAAATTATTTATTTCAGAATATCTTTGCATGGAATGATACTTAATTAAATGATTTTAGTTGTATGCTCATGTTCTTGTTGTTACAAGTTTTGTAATGAATATTAAAGCATGTTAAAAGTTAATATGGTCATGGATGTTTGCTCATATGGTCATGGATGTTTGCTCGTTATGTCATGGGATGATATGAATGTTTTAATTTATTTGTGAATGTGGGATTTGTAAATTAATGGTTAATTTGAGGTCTGCGAACCTCCTCTCTCTCTCTCACATTCCAATGTAATTCTATCTCCCTCCCATGATGTATTCGCCATAAGGCTTCTCTTTATACAAAATGTACATGCAATTTTATTTGATGTAATTTTGTTCGTGAGGGACGCTTGATGGCGAGGATGATCCGTTACTGCAACAGAGATGGCGTTGGAAGTAGTTCACTAATGCTTTCATGTTTGCAGGTTTACCAATATAAGTGTTATATTGGTAGTGTAGCGGTTGTTTGACTGTTTGGCTCCAGTCAAACTTGTGCAACATCCATGACCACTTTATTTGTATGGGATGCAAATTTATTTTATAATGTCCTAGATTATAGTATTATGCAATATTATGGAATATTCATATATGCTACCATCTAGGATGAGACCAAGATAAAATATTTCAAATTCCTCTATTAAAATTCTAAGCCGTAGCGCATATATTCTAATATAGTTGCGTGGTCCTCCATCGTTATGGTTTTATGACTTAAATTACATTTTGGGTGGGTTTGTTGTGTTATCCACAAGGCCCACTTAATTGTGAAATAAGTCTTAAAACTATTGCATATGGATGCATGTAAACGAGGTAGAGGCACGGTGTAGCTCTGTTGTGCTATCCACAAGGGCTACATCCTAATCTATCTGCGTTAAGTAACGATGGTAAAGCTTAGACTGCACTTTATGGCTTGTTGTGCTATCCACAAGGCCATTAAAGATGCAGGGACCGAATAGTGATCAGATATTGCAAAGGGTTGCAAGTCCCATGAGATGGGTGCTCTTTGGTCATATCATGACTTGTTGTGTTATACACAAGGTCATGGTATGAGTCATTGAGATTCTGATCCCCACTAGGAGATTGTCGGCATCTCCCGTCCTGCATATTTGAGGGATATGCAGTTCGTCGAAAATTAGTGGGAGTTTTAAACTAGATTAAAGACCATATCTTGTTTTAAATAATAACTGAACATCTGCTAATTATATTTCTTTTATCTCCTGTAGGCTAAAATGTCGTCAGGGAATCCGTTACGTGGCATATTGGATGCCAACCGTTTGACAGGCCCAAACTACACCGATTGGCTCAGAAACCTGAAGATTGTCCTCAGGTCTGAGCAAATCGCCTATGTCCTGGAAAGTGAGGCCCCTGCTGAGCCGGCATCAGATGCCCCTGAAGGAGAGGTGCTTGAGTATGAGAAGTGGAAGCAGGATTCCACCATGGCACAATGTTTCATGCTTGCCTCAATGAGCAATGAGTTGCAGAGGCAGCATGAAGACATGGATGCCAAAGCCATCTTGCTCCATTTGAAGGAGCTTTTTGCTGAGCAGAGCAGGACTGAAAGATATGAGATATCTAAAAGTCTGTTCAGAGCAAGGATGGCTGAGGGATCTTCAGTACAGACTCATGTATTGAAGATGATAGAGTGGATTGAGAGGTTAGTGGTCCTTGGGATTGAACTCCCCAAGGAAATGAGCACAGACCTCATCCTGCAATCACTTCCAGACTCATACTCTCAGTTCATTGTTAACTTTAACATGAACAAGATTCAGGTCACGTTGGCTGAGTTGCTTAACATGCTTAAGACTGCTGAGGGAAACCTTCAGAAGGAAAAACCTCAAGTCCTTTTAGTTGGTAAGACCAACAGAAAGAGGAGGGCAGTTCAATCCTTTAAGAAAGGAAATCAAAAGAAGCATGTTAAAACAAACCCAGCCCAGAAGAAAAAGAAGGACACAGGAGATGAAAAGGGCGAGTGCTTCTATTGTCACCAGAAAGGTCACTGGAAGAGGAATTGCAAGCAATACCTCAAGGACAAAGCTCAAGGCACTGTGAAGCAAGGTGATGCTTCAGGTATCTATATGATAGAGTTACACTTGTCAGTTAGAGATTCTACATCATGGGTATTAGATACTGGATGTGCTTCTCATATATGCAATGATGTGCAGGTGCTGACAAGTAGAAAGAAGCTGACCAAGAAAGAGGTGGAGCTAAGGCTAGGAAATGGCGCAAAGGTTGCGGCAAGCTCTGTGGGGACAGTGAACCTTAAGCTCCCATCTGGAGATGTTCTAATTTTAGAAAATTGTTATTATGTTCCTAGCATAATAAAGAACAAATGTTGTTCTCTTTATCTCAGTAATAATTTGATTGCTACTGCGAGTATAGTCAATGGTTTATATCTTTTGGATGTTTCTTACCATGATCTCCATCTTGATGTGGCTCTTAAGAAGAGCAAGAATAGTGTGAATCAATCCTACTTGTGGCATTGTAGGCTTGGACATATAGGCGAAGCTAGACTTCAAAAGTTGCATAATAATGGGTATTTAAGCCCATTTGATTATGAATCATTTGCAACTTGTGAGTCTTGTCTTATGGGTAAAATGGCTAAATCTCCATTTACTGGACATGGAGAACGTGCCAAAGAGTTATTAGGGCTTATACATTCAGATGTATGCGGCCCTATGTCTACCCAGGCCAAGGGTGGCTTCTCATACTTCATTACATTCATTGATGACTTCTCTAGATTCGGATATGTGTACTTAATGAAGTACAAATCAGAAGCTTTTGAGAAGTTCAAAGAATTTAAAAATGAAGTGGAGAAGCAAACTGGAAAGAGTATTAAGACTCTTCGATCAGATCGAGGAGGAGAATACTTAAGTACAGAATTCACACAGTTCATGAAGGATAATGGTATCCTATCTCAGCTTACCCCTCCTTATACACCACAGATGAATGGGGTGTCGGAAAGGAGAAATCGCACTTTGTTGGACATGGTACGATCAATGATGAGCTTTTCAGAATTACCAGTGTCTCTATGGGGATATGCACTTGAGACAGCTGCTTACTTGTTGAACAAGTTGCCTAGTAAGTCTGTGTCCTCTACACCATATGAGATATGGAAGGGCAGAAAACCAGATTTTAAACATGTTAAAGTCTGGGGTTGTCCAGCCCATGTAAAGAGGCACGATCCAGACAAACTAGAATCTAGGACACGTAAGTGTAGATTTGTTGGATATCCAAAGGAGACATTTGGATATTACTTTTACTGTCCTGAGGAACAAAAGGTGATTGTTGCCAGGAGAGCTATCTTTCTGGAGGAGGAATATCTTCTCCAAGAAGATAGTGGGAGTAAAGTAATACTGGAAGAGGTTCCAGATCCACAAGTCAACACTGCCTCTGAGAGTGAGGTGTTGGTTCGTGATCCTATTGTTACACACACCAATGAACCACGCAAGTCAGGTAGAGTAACAAAGTTACCAGCACGATATGTGGGACATATTGATGGAGGTGACTCGAAAGCACCCTACCATGAGGATGATGATCCTATGACTTACCTGGAGGCCATTGAAAGCCCAGAAGCTGGGAAATGGCAGGAGGCTATGAACTCTGAGATACAGTCCATGTACACTAACAAAGTTTGGAACTTAGTTGATGTACCTGAGGGTATTGTACCCATAGGGTGCAAATGGATCTTTAAGAAAAAGATCGGTGCTGATGGACAAATTGATACATACAAGGCAAGACTAGTGGCAAAAGGTTATCGTCAAAGACAAGGAGTTGACTATGACGAAACTTTTTCCCCAGTTGCCATGGTAAAATCAATTAGAGTTCTCCTTGCCATAGCGGCACACTATGATTATGAAATCTGGCAAATGGATGTGAAAACCGCCTTCCTCAATGGGAATCTTGAGGAAGAGGTGTATATGATACAACCAGAGGGTTACACATCTAAGGAATTTCCAGACAAAGTGTGCAAGCTACAGAGGTCCATATATGGACTAAAACAAGCCTCCAGGAGTTGGAACATAAGATTTGATGAGGCCATTAAATCTTATGACTTCATTAAGAATGAGGATGAACCATGTGTGTACAAGAAAACAAGTGGGAGTGCTGTCACCTTTCTACTTCTTTACGTAGATGACATTCTACTCATTGGGAATGATGTGGCAATGTTGTCTTCTGTAAAGATTTGGCTGTCAAAGAATTTCTCCATGAAAGATTTGGGAGAAGCATCCTACGTATTGGGAATACGGATCTATAGGGATAGATCAAAGAGGATGCTTGGTTTAACCCAATCTATGTACATAGATACCATTGTCAAAAGGTTTGGCATGGAGAATTCCAAAAGAGGACTCATACCAGTGAGACATGGAATTCATCTCTCTAAAGAACAGTCTCCAAAGACTCCTGAAGAGAAGGCAATCATGGATAGAGTTCCTTATGCTTCTGCCATAGGATCTATCATGTATGCCATGCTATGTACAAGACCTGATGTAGCCTATGCTCAAAGTGTTTCGAGCAGATTTCAGGCTAATCCAGGTCAAGAGCACTGGATGGCTGTGAAGTGTATCCTAAGATACTTGAGAAGGACTAAGGATACATTTCTGGTTTATGGAGGAGGTGAACTGAAACTCGGGGCTTTACTGACTCGAGTTTTCAGTCAGATCCAGATGATAGCAAGTCTACATCTGGATTTATTTTTACTCTAAACGGAGGTGCAGTTTGCTGGAAAAGTTCCAAGCAGGAAACAACTGCAGATTCGACGACCGAAGCTGAGTATATTGCTGCAGCTGAAGCCGCCAAGGAAGCAGTGTGGTTGAAGAAGTTCATCACCGATCTTGGCGTCGTTCCTTCTATTTCAGATCCTATCCCACTGTTGTGTGACAACAATGGAGCTATTGCACAAGCGAAAGAGCCGCGGTCTCATCAGAAGTCTAAGCACATTCTGAGGCGCTTTCATCTGATTAGAGAGATAATTGCCAGAGGAGATGTAGTGGTGGAAAAGGTTCCATCAGCTGACAATGTAGCAGATCCACTAACAAAGCCTTTAGCTCAAATTGTGTTTGAGCGTCACCTGACAGCTATGGGCTTAATGCATAAAGGTGATTGGCTTTAGTCCAAGTGGGAGATTGTTAGTCTTAGGTGGACAACAAGCCAATCTCATATTGTATCTTTTGTTCAGTTATTAATAAAATGGCTTTTATTTATTATTTTACTATGTTGGTATTATAATAAAGTCCATGAACATGTGCAATAGTGGGTAGACTATGATGTGTGATCATACTAATGAGACTACTCACTTAATAAACACATATTCTAAATGTTCCTATTCGGTGGATACCTGAGAAGGACATCAGATATCCGGATAGAATAGTATTGTTTACTCCTGCTCATATGATGAGGATGACTGATCTCATAGTCATGTGTGTGGAGACACTAAGGAGAAACAATAGGTGCTCTTTAGAGAAAGGGTTCACTGAACTGATCCGATAGAATCACTGGATGGAATTGTACCTAACTGTCAACCAGAAAGATTCAATTGTCACAGTAGTGTAGATGATCTTTAGACCTGAGACACCAAAGACACCTTGTTGGTGGACTTCTGTGTTTTGAGCTTGACCTACGAATCTCTATTCAAGAGATTCCAAACAGTCAATGTTCGGACATAGCGGAAGACCTTCGAAGGGGATTGAGTGGTCAATAAGGGATCATTTGCCCTCGGTACACAGAGGGAGAATACTCAAGGGAACGATGCAATGGAGTCCCTGGCCAGGGCAGACAAAATATCAAAAAGGGAGTTTTTGATATTAATCTAAAGCATCGAGTCCCAGTGGAACAACAAGTTAGGATTTGACAGTATACCATATCCTAAGTTGTTCAAGAGTATTGTGCAAATGAGAGATTATATCTACACGGTAACTGATGACGGAAAGGTTCCTTGTGAGGGTTGCAGAACCCCAATACCTTCCAGGTTCATGTGGTGTTGCTTGGCACCCAACGTGTTCGGAGGCCCAGCTTAGTCGACTAGATAAAGTTGACTCAGATTATTAATTAGATAATATGAGATATTAACTAATTAATTAAGTTAGTAAGAGTTACTAATTTATTGGGCCATTAACTGGATTGGTACTTGGGCCTAGAGGGTCACACGCATAAGGTTTTCATGCGACGGTCTAATTATATAAAGATCAGGGGTTTTTATGAAAAACTGCAATCTTTATATAATGACGTGATGGGAGAACCCTGGCCAAGCATCAGGGTTTCCCCAGGGCCGCCCCCCTTCTCTCTCTCTCTCTCTCCTCTCTCTTGCGTCACATGTCGCAGAGATCGGCGCGGATCCAAGCTCAGTATTCGAGCGTTGTGGAACCCGAGGGAGCGAGCGTGGACGGGCACGAGGGAGCGGGCGTGGATCGTCGCGAGGAAGATCGCGTGGACACCGCTGGAGGCCGGACAGTTGAACGGCTTGTAGCGCCACCTCCTCGCAGTCGTACGAACGCGGATCTGATTCCGCGCAAGGTGATTTCGACTATCCGATAGTCAGATCTGTGTCTAGCAAAACGGATCGAGATCAAAATTTAAATCTCTTTTTCCGCTGCGTTTCTTTGATCTCGGGTCGTAGTAGATCCATACAAATGGATTGGTGATCATCATCTTACTTAGTGCGATCAGCATGTTAGACTCGTGGGTTTGAGTCTCTCACCCCTTATAGGCCACAACTATAGGGCAAGGCCCGATGGGAGCCCACTCCGACCCCTACGAGTTATTGGGCTGGACTCTGGCCCCTACGAGTTATTGGGCTGGACAATTGGACTTTTAACGGGGCAACTAGACTTTCTCCTTTATAGCTACTGTTATCATTCTCACAATCTTTATTCCATGGGTTATGTAGTAAAGCACTAACTATATACGTATCTCTTAATTAGTATATTACTTATTAATGATAAAAAATATTATATGACCATGTAATCTGTGGATTTTTTATAAACTACAACTTGTCTAAATATTGTTGCAATTGAAATAATTCTATATTTTACTTGTAACTTTTAAATTTATAAATTTGTACTAGCTATCTAAATATGGTTTTGTAGATCATATGAGTATGTAAATTGTATTTATGATCAATTTCATGTCTAAAGATATGAAGTTTCACATCATTCCTCACATGTTTGACAAAATTAAGACATTAAAGACAATGATTTTCAAAAGAGACATCCAATTCTTATCTGTTGACGATCTGATAGTGCTATGCTTCTACAAAATAATTAGAGATAAAAAAAATCATGGCCAAAATGAGGCACACACATAATCAATATGTTAAATATTTGATAAAGATAAGGTAAAATAAATATTTCATATCCTTATGATTCCATCATTCTTTTCTTCATGTATGTAGCAAATAGATTAATGATGGTGTGGTGATGTGTTCCTGTTTGAGCCTGAATCAAACGGGCCTCCATTGAGAAGAGGGAAGACGGTCGCCGGTAGCGGACAAAGACCTACAAAACTAGAACTGGATCAGGAGGGCCCGGTTGAAGAACCGGGGAGAACCCTTCGATGCATAAGTCAGAATGAGACTAGAGAGGCTTGAAGGAAAATGAGGGTTCTTGTAACATTGCGCGTTTTTCGGATCTTCGTGGATCCTTTGTTTAGTGTGTGGGATGGTCAAGCGGTGACCAGTGCGACTTGTGTTATGTGTTTCTTATTGGATCCTTACCAGGTTTGGTTATGGGTATGTGTTGATGTTCAGTACGCTGGACATCAACAGTGGGTTGGCGTCCAGGTGTGTGACATCGACTTTGTGTTGGCGGCCATGGGTTGCTGTTAACATGGTTTTAGCGTCCATCGATGTGGACGTCTAGTTTGATGAACTTGGCGGCCAAAGATGTGGACGCCTAGTTGGGGCGGTTTGGTTAGCGGCGTAGAGGTTGACGTTAACCTGACGCATCTGTGTTTTTAGGGCTGACCCGAGCCCTGTTCTTTCCCCACTCTCTCCCCTCCTCTTCGCCCACCTTCACTCTTGAGCTTCTTCACGAGTTCTGGTGGTCGACGGGAGTACGAGGGGCAGTCGTGGTGCGCGCAGCAGCGGCAGATCGGGCGGGGAATGACGAATTGGAGCGCGGTGTTCGCGGGGCGTTCCTCGGGTTTCGGCGTGATTCAAGGTTCTTCGAAAGTTCAATCCGTTTCTGAGGTAGGGACTGGACCCCTGGATTCCTCATGATTGATTGGTTGTGGTTTGTTTGTATAGATTGCATGTTAATTGAGTTTTTGGGATTAAGGGTTCTTCATGCCGGGGAATTGGGTGGTTTGATTGATTTAGATATTGGATCATGTTTCTTCGGTTTAAGTTGAGCATACAGTGGTAAGGGGAGGTGTTTCCCCTAACTTTTCTGTAGTTTGAGGGGCTAAGTTGCCCATGTGACCCGCTTAGGACCGTTCTGCACGTTTTGTAGTGTTAAGGGTCGAGGATATAAACGTCAACATCGGTTGACGTAGAGTTCTTTGTTGGGAGATTAACGGCTAGGTATCTAGCCGTTGATTGTGGATAAACGGCCAAGTGGTGGTCGCTTACTTGGTGTTGACGGCAATGGATGCCGCCGTTTACATACTTTAGACGACAATCGATGTTGCCGCTAATATGTGCATGCGTCAACACTGTTTGTTTTACGTGTTTGTGTGTGCATGGCGATGACCGGTGTGAGGCAGTGCACTTGTTGCGCCCTTGAGCAAACTGCTCATGTAATGGGCATGTTTTACGTGAATGATGTGTGATGTACGTAGTGGTTTAAGTATGTGTATATTGTCCATGTTTGGACATCTTGTTTACGTAGATAATATGTGATATATTCGTCGTGAGGTATTATACATGTGATATCTTCGAGGTTTGGATGCCATGTATATGGTTTGTGTGTTCATGGCATACCGTGCGTTATTGTGGTTAATAATTAGTGAGGTCAGTCTGCGTGTTGCGGCGATGAGGTTCCTATGATCCTTTAGGATCTCTTGTGAATTATCCTAGATGGATTATTAAGTGTGGTCGTGCTATTATGTTTAGTATGGCAGAGGAGGTCACCGTGTGACCAATGACAAACTGCGGTGTTACCTTTAATATGGTTAGTATGTAGTTGTGCAAGTTAGCTTGTGAATCAGAAGGTGACTAGGACAAGCTATTCTTAATGATAATTTGTGTATCGTGAACGATAATAGAAAATGTTTATGTATATATCGTGGTTTGAGCTTGCCGAGTGTGGTGGTCCGGCGCCTATTCCGGAATGCCTCTCTAGTCGGGTACCCCAGGTTCTTTGTGAGCCAGGCACGTGTGCTTGTTGTGCTCGGGGTTTGTCCCGGTACATGTGTTGTACCGTTGAGGTCTGTGTCATCTTCCTGGACACCCTCACTCCTGTGTTTGAGTTGTACGTCCGGCTGAGGGAAAGACGGCAGTGGGACAGCGACTTCCCAGAGTTTGTTCTTGTGTCGCTTGTAGCGCGCTCGTAGTTGGGGGTATGGACACCAGCAGACGTCACTGGTCCCCAGCTAGTCCTGTTTTCCAGTGCCTCACTTTAGGGTGCTCCGGCCAGAGACCCTAGAGGTGCTAGGCATGGACCTGCAGTTGTGTGTCTGCAAGTGTGGTGTTGGTTGGTCTCCATAGTTGTTTGACTTCTTTCTTGTGGAGCGGCAGTTGGACCTTTCGTCTGTGACTGCGAGGTTGTTCTTGTGTTGTGTTGTCCGGGTTGGATACTGGCCTGATCAGCCAGTAGTTCGTTCTCGAGTGGTGGCGTCGTTCCTTTCCGACTCGTGCTTTGCTACTTGTCGTGGTTCGTGAGTTTGTGACTCATAGCCGAGGTTTGACTCGTTAGAGGCGTGCCCTGATGTTGGCACAGTTGTGACTACGGTTGTAGCTTGTGGTGTGCCCGAGTGGTGGCACAGTTTTGATTATAGTTGGTGATATTGATTCACTAATGTAGTTTAGTTTGCCATAGTGTGCCCTGTTGCGGCACTAGTTTACTTGTGGTTTCTGTGTTGTGCCTTGTGGTAATAGGTACCTGTACCCTATGTGGGTAATGGTTTGTGGTGGTATGTCATATACCAGTCTTTCTGGTGTTGACGTGGAACTGTGTTTCGTGGAGGTCGTGTGGTGTGACCATCCACACAATGTGTTTTTACCTTCCTCGGGTAAACTACCGTATATGGTTTTTATGTGTGATGGATTGGCCCGCTGTAGCCGATCATGTTACTTGGTGTATGTGGTTTCCGACATATTGTGATTTAAGGTATGAATGACCAGCTTTTGGTTAGCAGTCCTGTTACCCACGTACTTGAGATTTTCCTGTGAAGCTTATAGCCTAGGCAGTAGTTGACTTGTGCGGCTTATAGCTTAAATGACTGGTTGTGACTGTGGTGTGCCTATGAGGCTTGCGGCCTAGGCATTTCAGTTGTCGAGCAGACTAGCCTTTGGTTCCTTTTTCTTTATAAGGAATATGCTTTTGTTTATCAATTACTGTTTAAGCTGTTATTTAAATATAAATGTTGTGAGCATGAAATGGTTTGGCTATTGGTGTTGCCAGTGAGACCCATTGGGGTTGAGGTGTCCGTGGTTACGGTGTTGTTTTGGGTAGCCCCTACTGAGCCTGTGACTTGTTGAGGCTCACTCCCCTACAGTTCTTTTCAGGGCTTGCCGAGTGTTTGGCTTGCAGCAGCGTTGTGTTAGACTTGTACCACCAGCAGTTGTGTAGTAGTTAATTTTGTGTGAGCTTGTGCTCCCTCGGGGTATGCCCCAGGTAGTTGTACTTTTTAATTGGACATGTATTAATGTAATGGGACAGTTGTACAAATTTGTAAACAGATATGAGCACATGTGCTTTCTTGTGTCTTATACTGTTGTGGTTTGTCTTTTATATTCTTACTGGACAGTTATGTGAACTATCCCTTGCGAGACTTCGGTCCGTTCGCGGGAGGCGGATCTGGATATGGAGCCTTAATGGGCATAGATATCCAGGGCCGTCACAGTTCTCGTGTGTAAGTTGCACGAAGGTGCGTGTATGTCTATGAGATTACGTACCTCTGTCTGGAGGTTACCTGAGCCTTTTTATAAGTGAAGGTGCAGAGGAGGTGGGACGGAACGTCCCCCAACATCGCCGGAAAGGGCGCACCGGTTGGCACCCTTGGCGAGAAGTTACGCGTCCAGGCGCCTGTTGAGGGGGCCTGCAGTTAATGCACCACTTGATCGTGGGGCGCGCACGATGCAGCCGTTGTAACCATCGCAAGGAGATGAAGAGCTACTTGGAGGCTCCTGGGCTGATGATACCGAGCAGGCAACCTGTTCGGCAGTCGAACTGGCTGCTCGGTGCCTAGTACCTAGGCGCTGCTGCTGCCAGCGGGTCTAGGGCACGCTTCCTGTAAGGACTGTTCGGTAGATAGGGAATGAACCGAACAGGATGAGGGGTGTCGGGAGACTACCCCAAGGATCCTGGGGGCTCTTAGAAGCAGAGACCATGTTCGGGACCTTCAACCTTCTCCCGAGGACACGTGTCGTGCTGCTTGGGAGCCATGCCCGTCTGCAGGATAGTAATGGGCCATGATGGGCCTAGGTGGCTAGAAATAGCCACCACACTTGCCCCCCACTCTCTCTGTCATGCCCCGCTAATTTAGCAGCGGAATAAATCGGGGAGGCATGAACAACGAGTATGGTAACGTAAATTGCGCATACATTCGCAAGTATCAGAGCAACTAATGAACAATAATTGCATTAAAACTCATCATTTTATTGATAATTCATCTAAACTATTACAACCACTAATTCAGAGCCAAAACATAGGGCTCAATGACATTATTACATTGGAAAAGAAGCTAAAGTAAATATCTAACTAGACTCTAAGGTACTAAGGACATTCCATCGCTATGACTTCAGGACGCTCATCACTCCAGTCTAATCCCGTTGTTGTGTGTAAGGTCATCACCTGACTTACCTGAAAACACAATGACAAATAACGAAGGGTGAGCGATAACGCTCAGTAGGACTTAATATCTCATGTAAACAAGCAGGCTTTAAATGATTAATGTCTTGTATAGCAGGTTAACTAGTGAGATCGATCAAGTAAAGTCAAGAGAGTAATAGCACATTGACTACGAGAGAACGATAGTAAACGAGAGAATGATAGCATATTCAAAAGTAATTGCAACTAGTATGATAGAGGATTGGCCATATAGTGAAAGAATATGTAACGTCTGCACCAAGGTGCACTAGCACTTCCCCGGTCGAGCATCATGTCAACCCAAAGATATAGTAAAGTGATTGTTTGATTGTCATAAATTAAATTGTATTTGTTGTTGAATGGCGCTTGGATGCATGCCGTACACATCCTGATCATGTTACCCTTGCAAGGAAATAGCACTCTTCGGGAGCTCCTCCCAGGACCAGACCGGGCCCTATTGCTTTGGCATATAGCGCACTTGCCTGTTTAATTTAGACAATCAATTATATGGCCAAGAGAGTACCAAGAAGAGATAAGAGAGTACTAGACGAGATAGATGAGAGTGTAGAGAGAACGTGAACAGATAAGAAGATATAGATAGTAGATGAGATAGGGACAATTTCGTAAAACGACGATAAACACACGATAGTAACGGTTGCACAACACCAAGTCGGGTACCGGCAGTCTGGTAGAAGTCACAACCGCCCCTTAGCCGTGCTGTGTACACGAGTCAGGTGGTCCGGCGTGAACTCAAGACGAGAAGGAACACTAGGCTTGGATCGTACTGATCCCTAAGAGTGTAACGGGTTTTGGGGTACAACCAGCTCGTTGACTAAGGACGTGCGCTAAAGCCAAGAAGACTTACGGAGGTCTTGACAAGGAGTCCCTGGTCCAGTCGAGAGTATTCCCGGTGGAGAGGTGGTCCAAGTCAAGGAAAAGTGTGTAAAAAAAATGGGTCCGTCGTGCCTCGAGTGCTCGAAGGCCGAGGGAAAACGGTAACGGTAGATAAAATGCGCGAGTAAAAACGGAAACAATTGTATTTAACAAAATAGAAAAATTTAGTCATTTATTTCGATAATTTACCGAATACATTATTGCATAATTTATCGATGTCAAATGACAATTTATAATGTTATATGTGTGCAAGTGTAAAGAAATTTTGAGGAGGTGACAAGTCGTGCTCACGGCTTTTAAATTAACAAGAATTATTTAATATTTTGAATTAAAAACATTCAGGTCGATTATTAAGCTTAACAGTACATGGTTTAACTTGTATAAGGGTTATATGACAATTAGCGCAGGGGTATAAGCATAATATAAGATTCTGGCCGAAATTTAAAGAAGGCGACGATGTTGCCCGTCGCGATCATTCAGCGACGGGGCGCATGGGCGCATTACTCATGGTGTCGCGACGGGGTATCCCGTCGCGGTTCTGTCTGCGGCAGTGCGGCCTGGCGCGACAGGCGAACCGGCCTGGACTGGCCCGGTTTGGGTTTGGGAACGCGGCGGCGAGGCCCGTCGCGTTCATGACGCGGCCTGAAGGCCGACCGCGACACTCCTGTTATCGCGGCATATCGCGCCGCCGCGATAACAGGGGCGGTCCAGGTTTTTCCCCTTTTTCTCTGGGTGGACCCTTCTTGACATAGAGTCATTCTAAATTCAGTATAAAATCACACAGTTATCCAAAAAGCATGAAACCAGTTTTAAACGAAATTAGACATGTATATCTATCAACATGCACGATTAATTTGAAAATAGACAAGGTTTAGACATGCATTGATCATGTTACTTTTCGGTGACCTAAACAGGTGCAGTCAGGGTTCAACGAATTAATTGGAGGTGTATACATGATGAAAAATTACGAACTAAGGGCGTTCAAAAGCTAACAGGATGTAGTATTTATTATAATTTTATCATGATCTGAAGTCAAGCAAAAATGGGGTTCACAAGCAATGATGAAGGGTCAGGTGCATGTATCTGACAGAGCTTCAAAGAATTAATTCTCCCTCATGGGACATTGAAATAGAACGAAACTAAGGGCGTTTGAAAGCTATTGTAATTTAGTATCAATGAGAATTTTCTCATAGCATGGGAACAAGTACGTGAAGAGGATTAGAGAAAACATGAGATTCAGGTTCATGGTAACAGAAGGAGTTCATGAATTAAATTCGCCCAAATGGATCAGTGAAATATAATGAAACCATAGGGCTTTTGAAGAGATACATGAAGGCTACCTAGGGTAATTATTTCATGATTTTTTCTTGAGAGATTGCCTACCTTTTGGTGTTGACAAGAAAGGCTAGGGTTTGATGACGAAAACAGGAAGAATATCCAAGCTTGTTCAAGCCTCCTCCTCCTTGCTCTTCGTCCAGAACTTCTCCTCTTCGTCTCCTAGGACTCCAGCCACGAACTATGGGTGGTAGGGAAGAGATTTTGGGTGTTTTGATAGCCTATAGAGTTCTAAGTCACCTAAAACTCTTTCTTTCTTATCCAACTCCGAAAATTGGCACTTATCTCCCACTTTCTCTTATTTATCTACTTAATAGGGTTGGGAAGGGTTCCAATTTCGTGGGTAAAGGTTTAGGGTAAGTGTATGACTCTTTTTAGGATAGATATGACTTATTTAATAGTTAATTTGACCCTTTTCTATTTATTAATTAATTAGATACGAATTTCTCTTAATTACTTCTCCTCTCATATAATGGGCTATCCCTATTTGGGCCCATCATTCCATGTTTGGACCACTTATGCAACCCATACTTAATTTTGTCTTAATAACTTTTTAATTACTTCAAATTATCACCATTTATTCTAATTTAAATCTATTTATCACATTTATTCCATTGATCTATTATTTTAATTCAATTCAATATTATTTAGCCAAAATATTTCTGACCTTCATTCATCTCTTGGGCTCTTACTCTTGGCCTAATAACTTATGCGGACTTTATTGTACCATTTATGTACTTAATTACTTAATATGTTTTAATTATCCTTTTATTATAGAATATACTCATGGGCCAAGATTGTCTGGTGGTCCAATTATCCTAATGGACTATCAACCCATATTATTTAAAGTCTACCAACATGTTTATTTTAATTCTTTATCCACTTTGGCCCATATGATAATGGGTTTTTCCCACTTGTCCCTTAATTATGATAATAAGTCGCATAATTTCGTAAACTTGATCTAAATGATTTTTCTGTGCCCAAATTTCATGATGGGTCATTAGGGAACATTATTTAAAACATAACCACTATTTTTACAACATTTTTATAGGTTTTTACGCATGCGATAATGATACGTACCTTTTAACTAGTTTAAGTTTATTAATTAAAAAAAATTCAATTATCTTTATTTTTGAATTAATGAATTTCTGGGGTACTACACTCTCAGGCGCACTCGGTGTCTGGAGTGCCTTGAGAGAGGAGGTCTGTCCGGTTGTCTCTTCACATTAAATGCGATGTTGATTCCGGCGTCACGAATGGTCACTTGGGCGACGCTGCTTAGTGATCTTCCTTGGGGAGGAAGAAAGTCATCATCACGAGGGTAACGTGTCGTCTGGGGGACACGCGACGGCGCGTTTGAATCGAACCGCCCTTTTCGCTTTCGACTTTCGCGCCCTTCTTTCCTTATAAGGAAGAGACGTGGCGAAGGTGGAGTCCCACGCCTTCGAAAAACTACTTCTGCTTTCTTCTTCTTTGTCTCCGATGCGGTGCTTCCCTCCTTCCTCGTGAGCTCGCAGCCTCGTGACTACCTCTTCGTCGCTTCTTCCCGCTGTTTTGTCCTCTGTTCTCAGCAATGTTGCAGAAAGGGAAGGCTGTAGCCGTCGCTGGAGCGAATGGTGCAGTGCCGGAGGCCCCTCAGCAAACGAGGTACCGCTTCTTCGAAGGCATCTGCGAACGGTACCGGATTGGGCCAGAGTACGACATAGTCCTCGCGAAGGAGGAGGATACATATTTTCTGCAGAAGCCTGGGTGCATAGCGATGTCCCAGGACCTGCTGGAGGCGGGGTTTCGCCTACTCCTGCCAGCAGTGGCCAAGGATCTCCTCAACGTGTGGGGGATAGCTCCCATCCAACTAACGCCAAATTCTTGGCACACCATCTGCGTCTTCTGCATCTCTTGCAAGGTGCGGGGGATCAAGCCGTCGGCGGACCTCTTCCGGAGTCAGTTCAACCTGTCTGCGTCGCCGGGGACATGCTACAACATATACTACACCAAGCACAGGCCGAACAGGATGCGGATTGACTTCTCCCCCAAGTACTCAAACAACAAAGGGTGGACGCACAAGATGCTTTTCATCGGCCGCAACGAGGGAGCGCCGGAGTGGGGGTTCCCCACCCGGGTCAAGGATGCGCGTTCCAAGGACGCCTACCCCATGCTGGTTCGGTAGGCAGCGAAGCTCGCGGACCGTCTTCGCAACATCTTTGTGGAGAAGGCGGAGGAGTACTTAACGGAGGCCCAACTCGTCAAGCATGGGCTCAGCCGAATATGGAGTAACTGAAACTCTCATCTCTAGAGTTTTTTTTTTTTTTTGTACGAGACGTCTTCCTTATCCCCTCTCCTCGCACAGGTGCCAAGGAGTTGGCTGCTGGCATGAACAAGGAGGACATGGCCCTCTACACCGAGCAGATCGCCGTCACAGCTTATGTGGCGATCACAGGCGAGGGTCCTCCCCCCGGTGCCACGTCAAACCGTCATCCTAAGAGGCGGGCTTTTGGCAAGAAGCCCATGAAGATAAGCCTTCGGGAGGAAGCTGGCCCCAAGAAGGCGAAGAGGGCTATTCGGCCAGTCACCGAGGAGGAGGCTGAGCAGGAGGAGGAGGAAGAGGTCCCACCGCTTCTTGTCCTAAGGAAGTGAAAGTTGGTGAACTCGGCTGAGCCCTACCACCGAGGCACAACCCCAGACTATGCATAGGGTAGTCACCGAGCTGGGGTTGGTCGTCGTAAGCGATCAATCCAATGAAGGCTCTACGGGGGAGCGAGCGGGGCCGCCTATGCTCCAAGGCTCTGCTGCGAGCCGAACAGAAGCAGCGGGGCAAGTGGGGGCATCCACGCCCCAGGCTCCCATTGTGGGCCGCACGACAGAGGGGGCGGCAACCGAAGTGTCCAGCACCGCAGTGGCTGGGCAGACCACGACAGGGGTCAGAGCTGCCTCCGTGCAGGGTCTGATCACTAGGGCAGATGAGGGGGCGACACAAGTGGACAAGGCGTCAAGTGCCATGGTGAGGACGGTGGAAGGCGAAGACGCCGTTGCCCAAAGGTCGTCCTCTGCAGGAGCCGGCAAGACGGTGCGCACGGGAGAAGTGCCAGAAGGGGCGGTACCCACGGTGGCGATTCAGGGGGCTACGACCCCCACCCACCGCAGTGGCTGTGGAGGCTCCCGCACAGACAATCGCTGCGGACTCCCTCGAGCAGGCCATCGGAACCAGGGAGGAGGGAAGTCAGAGATCTTCCAGAGCCGTGGAGGGCCAAGAGATGGGGAATACTGCGGGCATGGCCATAACACCTGCCAGAGGAGCCGTTGGCGCCGCTGTCGAGGACCGAGCTATGGATGAGGAGAACCAGGTGCCGCTGTCACAGGTGTTGAGGGCAAAGCCCGCGGCGCAGCCCTCGGCATCAGCCCTGGAAGCAACCCTGGTGCGCCTGGAGGGAAGCGCTGCCAGGAAACTCTCCCCTTGCCCCATCGCGCCTAAGCTGGAGGTGATGGCATGGTGCCAAGGTTTGAGCCAAGAGGAGACTCCCAGATGCTCGGAGGAAGCTTACCGGGCATGGCCCCATGATGAAGAGGAAGCTGGAGAGGACATCGACGTGAAAGCACTGGTAGACTGCATTTCCAAGTCATTGTCCGTGCTAACACAGCTTGCCGGGCGTGCTCGGAACCACCAGCACATGTGGGAGGCCGAGCTCGCCTACTGTAAGGAGCTTGAGGCATAGCGCATGGCTTGGGAGGCTTGGCTTGGGAGGCTGAGTTGAAGGAAGAAATCAAGAACCTCCAAGAAGAGCTCCGCACCTCCAAGCTCAACCTCAGAATGGCCTTAGCAGAGAAAGAGGCGCTTGCGAATGTGCTGAGCAAGGCCAAGGCACAAGGCATCGATGAATACAAGGCAGGGCCAGGCTTCAAGGAAGACCTGCAGCAGTACGGTGCCTGTAGCACCCTTGATTTTTAAAATCTAAATAAAATAAAAATTTCTATTTTTATAAATGAGAAGAAATAGATTTTAAATAGATTAAATGAGAAATAAGAAAAGTAAAAAGGGAATTAAGCAAGCCCAGTAAGTTAAAAACCCTAATGGGTTGTGTAAAAGGTTTAATTACAAAATAATGGGCCTAATATAGTGCAGCCACCATGGAATGAGATTTAATTAAGTGAAATTCGCAATGTTAAATAATAGAAAATTAGAAAAAGGGGTGAAATAAGTATTAAATGGGTCATATATATATCTAAAAGAGTAGTCCTAACCTTACTATAACTCATTACCCACGAAATTAACCTCTCCCCCATCCAAAAATTAGGGGATAAATACAAGGAGAGAAGGAAATAAATAGGGAAATTTGGATTTATTAGGAAAGGAAGGAGTTTTAGTATGTTTGGACTCTCTAAACATATAAAACACCCCAAATTTCGACCCTAGCAACCTAGTTCGTGTCTAAGCTCTTTGGAGACGAAGAGGAGAAGTTCTGGACGAAGAGCAAGGAGAGGAGGAGGCTTGGAGCTTGGGGTTTTCTCTTTTTTTTTTTTCATCATCAAACTAGGTTTTTCTTTACTGCAAGCAAAGGTAGGCAATCTCTCAATCTAAATTCGAGTAAAAATTACCCTAGGTAGACTTCATGAACCTCTTCAAAAGCCCTCTCGTCTCGTTATATTTGTTCATCCATTTGGGCGAATTAATTGCTTGAATCCCTACTGTTACCATGAACCCGAAACCTCATGTTTGCTCTATACCCCCACATGTACTTATTCTCATGCCACGATAAAATTATCATTAATACTACATCATATTAGCTTTCAAACGCCCTTAGTTTCGCTCTATTTCGATCTCCCACGAGAGAGAATTAATTCTATGAATCTCTATCAGATCCATGCATCCGACCCTTCATGTTTGCTTGTGAACCTCGTGCATATTTGACTTCATACTATGATAAAATTCTCATAAATACTAAATCTTCTTAGCTTTTGAACGCATCTGGTTACGAAAATTTTCATCATGTATTCATTGTTAATTAATTCGTTGAACCTTGACTGCGCATGTTTAGGTCACCGAAAAGTAACCCGATCAAATCATGCCTAAACCTTGTTTATTTTCACATTAATCGTATGTTGATAGATCTATATGTCTACTTTCGTTTAAAACTAGTTTCGTGCTTTTTGGAACACCGTGCTATTTTATATAGAATTTAGAACGTCTGTGTATCAAAGAGGATTCGCCCTGGGAAAAAGGAGAAAAGGGCAACCCCACCTGATATCGCGTCGGCGCGATCCGCCGCGATATCAGCGGGGTCGTGCCGGCTGATGGCGTTGCGTCAAGAACGCGGCGGCATAAGCCGCCGCGATTCCACTCCGGACCGGGCCAGACCGGCCAGTCTACCTTTCGCGCCCAGTCGCCCCGTCGCGATTTGAATCGCGACGGGTAAGTCTGCCGCGTTTTCAAGAATCTGACCAGAATTGAAATTTGTGCATATGCTCTGTTGTTTAGACTTTATACCCCTTAATTAGTCAGGATTAAACCATGTTATAGTTAATTCGACTTGGTGAATTAATAAATGTCATTAATGATATAAATTTAATTATTTTTAAGAACAATTGCACGACTTATCATATCCTCAAGATTTCTTTACACTTACACACTCATAACATCTTAATTGTCAATTGACCTTAATAATTTATGCAATAATGTATCTGGTAAATTAGTGAAATAAATGACTAATTTTCCCTATTTAATTAAATACAATTGCCTTCGTTTTATTCGCGAGTTTTGAATACTGTTACCGTTTCCCTCGGCCTTCGAGCACTCGAGGCATGACGGACCCATTTTCTACACACTTTCTCTTGACTTGGACCACCTCTCCATCGAGAATACTCTCGACTGGGCTAGGGACTCTTTTCAAGACCTCTGTAAGTCTTCTTGGCTTTGGCGCACGTCCTTAGTCAACTAGCTGGTTGTACCCAAAACCCGTTACATCTTAGGGATCAGTACCATCCATGGCCTTAGTGTGTTCTTTCTTTATCTTTTGATCACGCCGGACCATCTAATCTGTGTACACAGCATGGCTAGTGAGCGGTGATGACTTCTACCAGGCTGCCGGCCCGCAGTGGTGTGTCGTGCAACTGTTACTATCGTGTGTTTACGTTGTTTTACGGAATGTCCCTATCTCATCTACTATTTATATTCTCTCATCTGTTCACGTTCTCTCAACACTCTCGTCTATTTCGTCTACTACTCTCATCTATTCTTGGTACTCTATTGGCCATTCTTGTGATTGTCTAAGATAAAGAAATGACTAATGCCAGCGCAATAGGGCCCGATCTGGTCCTGGGAGGAGCGCCCGAAAAGTGCCAGTACCCATGAGAGTTAAAATGATCAAGGATGTGTTACGGCACACATCCAGTGCCAGTTTACTATCTAGATTAATCTATGACACTCAAAGTACTATCTCTACAGGTGCAAGCATGATCGTTACTAGTGCATCGTTGTGCAATTTACATGTTATAACGTTACATGGCCATTCTATTGTCGTTCTCGTTGTACTATTTTCCCTGTGCCAGTTGCTATTGTTCTCTTGTTATCATGACATGCTCTACATGACTTTACTATCTAGTTAGCCTGCCATTAAAACATTAACTATATAAAGCATGCTTGTGTTCATGAGATATTAAGTCCTACTGGGCGTTATTCGCTCATCCTGCGTATTTATTTAATGTGTTTCAGGTGAGTCGGATCATGACCACACTCACGTGGATGAGACCAATGAGGAGACTCAGGAGTGACCATTTCAGCAACCAGTGCTATCTAGTAGTAGTCTGATAGCATAGTATGAGTTAGTGAGTCAGTTAGTCGTTATGTCATAGTTTGATTTTGAATAAAGTACTCTGGGACCTAGTTTTGGCTCTGATACGTTGATGTAATAGTTAGTTCATGAAGTTGATGGATTATTAATGAAATTTGAGTTGTTGGAATTAGTCCAATTGTGCAATGGTTTGCCATTTACTTTCTCGCTCTGTACTATTTAATAACTGTAATCCCGCTCTGATATTCCGCGTCGGGGCGTTACAGTTTTGTGGTATCAGAGCCTAGGTTATTCTTAAGTATAGGATGATCTAGGTTTGACCTGCCTTGACTTAGAGTCTAATTCCGTACCTATGTGAGATGGGTAGAACCAAGGGTAATGAGATAAAATAAACGCACACACGCATAAACTTAGTGCAAACTCAATAACTTACATTTAAAATTCTCTTTTGAAGGAACTTAAACATCAACAATGGCAGCAGAGCGTGCTCAACTCCGTGACATGCAGCAGACTATCCAGCAGCTTACTCAAGCTTTACTTCAGGTTGCTGGAGCCAACAACAATAATAATAACAACCGAGGAGCTGGAGAGTTACATCGGAATTTCCGCAACCTAAATCGGCCTCGATTTAGTGGTACCACTGACCCTGATGAGGTAGAGAACTGGCTCAAGGAGATTGAGCGTATCTTCCACGTCATGCAATGCGTGGATGGAGACAAAATGTTACTAGCTACATTCCAGTTAGAAAGGGACGCCCGTGCGTGGTGGGAGTCCGTTGAGGCGACTAGAGAGGATGCACTGTTCACTTGGGAGGAGTTCAAGGAGCACTTCAACTCCAAGTACTTCTCAGAGAGGGTCCAAGAGAGGAAAGCATCTGAGTTTGCTGCGTTGAAACAAAGGAACATGACAGTTGCTGAATATGAGGCACAGTTCTCGCGATTGGCTCGTTATGCCAATCACTTGGTTAGCACTAAAAAAATGAAGGCCAAGTGTTTCCTTAATGGGCTCAGGCCCGCATATATCACACAGCTGGCACCATTTGACATTCAGACCTATCCGGAAATGGTCAGGAGAGCATAGTGCCTGGAGGATGTGATTGAACTCACCGAGCGCATCAAGGGCAGAATGTTCAAGGAGCAGACCTCCAGAGCGCGAGCAAGCCTACTAACAGCAAGAAAAGGCCGTTAAGTATCACTGATGGGCCAAGCCAAGAGAGAGAGCCCAAAGTCCCCACTCCTACCGCCCCAAACAACAAGCCCAGATGCAAACACTGTGACAAGCTGAGCCATACCGCAGAAGAGTGCTGGAGGAAGGCAGGTGCATGCCTTCGTTGTGGGAGCAGAGAGCATTGGATTTCCGAATGTCCATTGCTGAAGGAGAATGAGAAGCGTCCTGCGGGACAGAGGAAGCCCGACCGACTGCAGGCCCTACAAGAAGTGGAAACCATCGAGGAGGGTGGAGTCGTCGAAGGTACCTTACCAGTCTTTTCCCAATCAGCATTTGTTTTGTTTGATACTGGCGCAACACATTCGTTCATATCACAAGTATTTGTTGATACATTAACTGAAAAACCTGCATCTATGCAATTTGAATTACCTGTCACAACACCACTGGGAGAAAAAGCTCAACTCAACAAATACTTTCCATTAGCTGATGTTATGATTGGTGAACTCAATCTTAGAGCAGACTTGATCTGTATGCCCATGGAGGGCTACGACGTTATTCTGGGAGCTGACTGGCTATCCACGTATGGTGCTATCGTGGATTGTAAAAGAGGAAGATTTCTTTTAGTGAATTCCTAAGTTGATCTTTACGGGACGTAGACACAAGAGGCACTTGTCTCTCGTCTCTGCCGTCAAAGCATAGAACATGATAAGAAAAGAGAGTGTGGCATTTCTTGCCGCCATTATAGTTGAAAAGAAAATAGTTAAGATATCAGATATTCATATAGTGCAAGAATACCCCGATGTGTTTCCTGATGAGCTGCCAGGCATTCCACCCGAGAGAGATGCAAACTTCTCAATTGATCTCGTACCTGGAGCTGCACTGGTTTCACGCCAACCTTACAGGATGTCCCCCGCTGAACTGAAAGAGTTGAAAGAGCAACTGATGGAACTTTTAGAAAAGGGATTTATCAGGCCGAGTACTTCTCCTTGGGGAGCACCAGTGTTGTTCGCCAAGAAGAAGGACGGATCCATGAGATTATGCATCGATTACATGCAGTTGAACAATCTCACTGTAATACCCCAAATTTCTATTACTATTTATTTATTCCAAAACAAGGATAATTAAGTTATAATACCTTAACGTTGTCAATAAATTGAAATAATTGACATGTAAGTACGACTAGTAGTAACGAACATTACCCCAGTGACGCGCATCGAAATGCGTGCCTCCACAGGGCGATTCTGGAAACGACGTCAAAATAAAAAATCCGAGAACATCATAAATTCCAAAAAAATGTGGAGAAATTTAATATGTAATTATCTGAATTTTTCGACGTACGGATTTCAAGGTACAGTCGACCGACCATTTTTCGGGTGATTTTTCACCTACTGTAAAATAAAATCTAAAAATTAATTAAAAATCACCACAATTAGTAAAACAACCATATTAGTCTATGGTTAAATTTCAAAGCAGTCAGACATGATTTGGATAAGTTTCTTTAAGAAACAAGTGACCAATTGAATTACTTGGGAATTACGTAATGGGTTTTCTGGGTAATTTGTAATGGGTTACGTGTAAGCCTATTGAGAGGCCAGCACTTGAGGTAAAACCTCATACCCACTTACCTGAGGTGTCCTACCCAGGAATGGCATGTTACCCGTGTCATATAGTGAAAACATTTCACCCTTACCATGACACCTAGGTGACTATCGTGTCACTTTGCATGAGAGGCTTCCTTGCTTATAAGAAGACCCCAAGGGCCATCGTAGATAGGTTCCACTTCATGTTTTCCTGTTTTTCTTCTACCATAGCTTGAAGCAACTTCAGAAGTGAGAGGTTTTCTGAGTAAGAATCTGGGTGGAGAGGCCATTTTGAGGGAGACAATTGTTCTTTCTCTCTCTTTCCTATTCATTCATCTTGTCCCTGCTCAAGTTCGGGTTGAAGCTGCTACTAAGAAGTGATTGGGGAGTTATTCTGGAAGCTAAAGCTACTATTGTACCAAGTTGCATTTACTTACTTGTCTCTTGGTGATTATCTTCTTCATCTCCTTCAACCAAGGTAGGATTCAATCTTTTGATCACCATCTTCTATTTCTCCTTCCTTATTAAGTCTTGAAATCCAATAGCTATCTTGACATCCTCTTTAGTTTAAGAAGTTTGATCACTTGTTAATTGCCTTAAGTGTGTGAGATATCTTGTGAGAATCATGTATCTACTCTTTACAAGATTTATCTTAGTATGAGGTCTTAGAGATCCATTCTTATTCATGTTCTTTTCCTTCCACAATTCAGTGTAATCTAAGTAGTTAAGTAATCATTTCTCTTGAGTTTGTTGACCTTCAGATTTGGAGATTCATTCCATGATAAGGTTCAAGCCTTCATCACATAAGGTTTTATGTTTCCCATGAAAGACAATGTCATCCTTTTCTTCCATTAACCTTTGTGCCATTTGAGATCATGTTGACTACAATTCTTGGATCTTATCGATCATTTAGATAAACTACATTCCATATCTTTTCCTTGACTTTCTTGACATGTTTAGCTTCATGTTTGAGGATAAAATCATACCTTATAAGGTTCCAATCATGTTAGGTATGATAGGTGGGTATATTAGTATCATTTCTGGGTGATCTTAGCCCATTTTTGCAAGTTTACACTGCACCTGTCGACAGCCGAACCTTGCCCTGTCGACAGGGGCCTCTGTCCAGAGCCAGAAAATTGAAGACTGACAGGGGCTGTCGACAGATACCCCCCTTGCTGTCGACAGAAAAAGACAGGCAGAGCACCAGTCTTCTGGAAAAAAGTCTCCCTGTCGACAGGAAGACTTTGTCTGTCGACAGGTACCTTCAGTCCAGTAATTTTTGCACTTGTTTTGACTTGTTTTATGATTGGAATCACACCCAATTGATCCCATCAAATGATCACTCAATGATAGATGTTTTTACCACTCTAAACACCTACTAAATCAGTCAAAGTTTATTCCTTTATACCTGAACTTTCACTCCAAAGTTTCGAGCACAATTGACATCGTGAAATTGTCATTTCCTAAATTCAATGAAGGGACATAGCTCCCAAAAGTTTGTATATAAGCCATAATCTTGTATCCTTGATCTATTGCATGAATGAGTGTGTGAAGATGACAATATTTGAGTCTTGGACTCGTTTGATAATTATGCCAGGCAAATAAGGGCTGGTTCAGTCCTGGGGAGAGCGCCCGAATTCGTCACTGGCCGCGCGGGGACGTTGAGAATTTCTGGATGTTGGCATGCATCAATTATGTTTGATTAGTCATCATATCATGCTTGTGTGTATGAGAATATCTATTTTTGAATTTAAGTATTCTCTTACGAGAATACTCTTGCTTCTGAAAGCACTCATGAGAATTTGTGTATCTTGATTATGTCATACTTGTTCGTTATCTTGAACTTCATGTCAGTGATCCACACTTGTTTCTATCCTTGATTATAATCATGTAAATCCTCTTGATTTAAAAGAATTGAGTTCTACTGGGCTAGTTAGCTCATTAAATTTAACATTTTCAGGTGATCAAGATGGAGTTGATGCTTAAGGGGAATTTGTGTGCTGAGCGGATAATCCGATGCTGAGCAAAGCTATTAGTTTTTGCTTTCTTTGTAAATAAAAGGAGAATGTAATAAAGATACAATCTACTTTGTTTAATCCTCATTTAGACTGTAATGAGGAGTATCGTGTAATAAGTTCCGCAAACCGAGTTGGTTATAATTATACCTTTCGTTATTTACATGTTTATAATCTGTCATTTCCGATAAATGCAATTTATTAGGACGTGACACTCACTATCAAGAACAAGTACCCTCTGCCGTGTGTCGATGAATTATTTGATCAGATATCAGGAGCAAAGTATTTTTCTAAGATTGACCTTAGATCGGGATATCATCAGATGAGGATTAAAGATGCAGACATTTACAAGACAGCTTTCAGGAGTAGGTACGGTCATTACGAATTTGTAGTCACGCCTTTTGGACTAACCAATGCTCCTGCAACTTTTATCCAACTAATGAACATCATCTACCGGCCCTACCTTGACAAGTTCGTCGTGATCTTTATTGATGATATTCTCATATACTCCAAGACCAAGGAAGAGTATGAGGAGCATCTGAGGATCGCTCTGCAAATCTTACAGGATAACCAACTCTACGCCAAATTGAGCAAGTGTGAATTCTGGCTCGAGGAGGTGTCGTTCCTAGGCCATGTCATTTCCAAGGATGGTATCGCTGTCGATCCTTCCAAGGTAGAAGCCGTGCTCAACTGGGAAAGGCCGACCAATGTCACTGAGATCAGAAGCTTTCTTGGACTGGCTGGATATTACAGACGGTTCATAAAAGACTTCTCCAAGATAGCTGTACCTCTTACGCATCTTACGCGGAAAGAGAACCCCTACGTCTGGAGCAAGGAGTGCGAGAAGAGCTTCCAGATACTGAAGCAGTTGTTGACGTCGGCACTTGTCCTAGCTTTACCAGTCGAAGGCGCAGGATTCTCAGTCTACACTGATGCATCTGGAATCGGTGTAGGCTGTGTATTAATGCAGAATGAAAAGGTGATAGCTTATTCTTCAAGGCAATTGAAGCCACATGAAGTCAACTATCCTGTCCATGACTTAGAGCTAGCCGCTGTGGTATTTGCACTCAAAATCTGGAGGCATTACCTATACGGGGAGCAATTTATTGTCTACTCTGACCACAAGAGTTTGAAATACTTATTTTCTTAGAAGGAGCTCAATATGCGACAACGGAGATGGCTGGAGTACTTGAAAGACTTTGATTTCAATATTCAATACCACCCAGGTAAAGGTAATGCAGTAGCTGATGCACTTAGTAGGAAGCCAGTAGCTTCTTTATCATGTCTAGTCATGGGCGAGATGCAATTATTAGAGCAATTCGTCAGTCTAGATCTGAATATTGAGAAGAGAAGTGATAAGATGTTAGTGGCTAATCTTAAAGCTCAACCCGACATCTTTGTCGAGATCAGAGAGCAACAGGCTAACGATCTGTTTCTAATTCGAGTAAAGGAGACTATAGCTGACAAGCCAGATTTCTCCATCACGGAAGATGAAATTATATTATTCCAAGCCAGGACATGTGTGCATGACAATGAAGAGCTGAAAAGGAAACTGATGGATAAAGCCCACAAGACCAAGTATACAATACATCCAGGCGCAACCAAGATGTACCAAGACATGAAAAGGTCATTTTGGTGGCCAAACATGAAGCGTGAGGTGGCTGAGCATGTCACGCACTGCCTCACTTGTCAACATGTGAAAGCCGAGCACCGTCGTCCTGTGGGTGTACTTAGACCCCTGGACATACCTGAATGGAAGTGGGAAAGCATCGGCATAGATTCATCATGGGTTTACCCCGAACTCGTGGTGGACTTGATGCTATCTGGGTTATTATGGACCGTTTAACCAAGTCCGCACACTTCCTTGCCATTAAGAGCACTTGGAGTGTGGATGTGTTAGCAGCATTGTATGTACAGGAGATAGTAAGATTGCATGGAGTCCCCGTGTCCATTGTCTCAGATCGTGACCCCAGATTCACATCTAGATTCTGGAAGGGACTTCAGACAGCGTTGGGTACTAAACTCAACTTCAACACTGCTTTCCACCCTCAGACGGATGGACAGACAGAAATGACAAATCAGATTGTGGAAGATATGTTGCGTGCCTGCACTATAGATTTTGAGGGATATTGGAATGAACAGTTGTCACTAATTGAATTCGCCTACAACAATAGTTATTAGGCCAGCATCTAGATGGCACCATTTGAAGCACTATATGGCAGAAGTTGTAGATCGCCAGTGTGTTGGAACGAGGTAGGAGAACAACAATGGCTAGGACCAGGCATGGTGCAGAGCACTAGCAGGGATATACAGATTATCAGAGACAGAATAAAAGTAGCTCAGTCCAGGCAGAAGAGCTATGCCGATAGAAGAATGAGAGATTTAGAATTTCAAGTCGGAGATCATGTGATGCTGAAAGTATCCCCGACCAGAGGATTTCAAAGGTTGGGATGAGAGGCAAATTGAGACCAATATTCATAGGTCCATTCGAAGTATTGGATAGAGTTGGCGAGGTGGCGTACCGACTAGCACTACCTCCCCAGTTTGCAACAGTGCACAATGTGTTCCATGTGTCAATACTGAGGAAGTACGTGTACGATCCGTCACACGTAATCAGCTATGATGACATTATTCTGAAAAAGGATATGACCTATGAAGAAAGGGCAGTGAAGATCTTGGACAAGAAGATGCAATAGCTTCGAAATCGGTCTATACCCGTGGTAAAGGTATTATGGAGAAATCACGAAGTCGAAGAAGCCACGTGGGAGCCCGAAGCAACGATGTGCCGGAATTATCCGGAGTTATTCAGTAAGTCATTCTTCCTCTTACGATTATATGAATTTGGGGACCAAATTCTTTTTAAGAGGGAGAGGATGTAGCACCCTTGATTTTTAAAATCCAAATAAAATAAAATTTCTATTTTTATAAATGAGAAAAAATAGATTTTAAATAGATTAAATGAGAAATAAGAAAAGTAAAAGGGAATTAAGCAAGCCCAGTAAGTTAAAAACCCTAATGGGTTGTTTAAAAGGTTTAATTACAAAATAATGGGCCTAATATAGTGGAGCCCATCATGGAATGAGATTCAATTAAGTGAAATTCGCAATGTTAAATAATAGAAAATTAGAAAAATGGGTGAAATAAGTATTAAATGGGTCATATATATATATCTAAAAGAGTAGTCCTAACCTTACTATAACTCATTACCCACGAAATTAACCTCTCCCCCATCCAAAAATTAAGGGATAAATACAAGGAGAGAAGGAAATAAATAGGGAAATTCTGATTTATTAGGAAAGGAAGGAGTTTTAGTACGTTTGGACTCTCTAAACATACAAAACAGCCCAAATTTTGACCCTAACAACCCTAGTTCGTGTCTAAGCTCTTTGGAGACGAAGAGGAGAAGTTCTGAACAAAGAGCAAGGAGAGGAGGAGGCTTGGAGCTTGGGGTTTTCTCTTTTTTTTTTTTCGTCATCAAACTAGGTTTTTCTTTACTGCAAGCAAAGGTAGGCAATCTCTCAAGATAAATTCGAGTAAAAATTACCCTAGGTAGACTTCATGAACCTCTTCAAAAGCCCTCTCATCTCGTTGTATTTCGTTCATCCATTTGGACGAATTAATTGCTTGAATCCCTGCTGTTACCATGAACCCGAAACCTCATGTTTGCTCTATACCCCCGCATGTACTTGTTCTCATGCCACGATAAAATTATCATTAATACTACATCATATTAGATTTCAAACGCCTCTAGTTTTTCTCTATTTTGATCTCCCATGAGGGAGAATTAATTCTTTGAATCCCTGTCAGATCCATACATCTGACCCTTCATGTTTGCTTGTGAACCTCGTGCATACTTGACTTCATACTATGATAAAATTCACATAAATACTAAATCTTATTAGCTTTGAACGCCTCTGGTTTCGAAATTTTTCATCATGTATTCATTGTTAATTAATTCATTGAACCTTGACTGCGCATGTTTAGGTCATCGAAAAGCAACCCGATGAAATCATGCCTAAACCTTGTTTATTTTCAAATTAATCATATATTGATAGATCTATATGTCTACTTTCGTTTAAAACTGGTTTTGTGCTTTTTGGATCACCGTGCTATTTTATATGGAATTTAGAACGTCTATGTATCAAAGAGGATTCGCCCTGGGAAAAAGGGGAAAAGGGCAACCCCACCTGATATCGCGTCGGCGCGATCCGCCGCGATATCAGCGGGGTCACGCCGGCTGATGGCGTCGCGTCAAGAACGCGGCGGCATAAGCCGCCGCGATTCCACTCTGGACCGGGCCAGACCGGCCAGTCCACCTGTCGCGCCCGGCCGCCCCGTCGCGATTTGAATCGCGACGGGTAAGTCCGCCGCGTTTTCAAGAATCCGACCAGAATTGAAATTTGTGCATATGCCCTGTTGTTTAGGCTTTATACCCCTTAATTAGCCATGATTAAACCATGTTATAGTTAATTCGACTTGGTGAATTAATAAATGGCATTAATGATATAAATTTAATTATTTTTAAGAACAATTGCACGACTTATCATAACCTCAAGATTTCTTTACACTTACACACACATAACATTCTTAATTGTCAATTGACCTTAATAATTTATGCAATAATGTATCTGGTAAATTAGTGAAATAAATGACTAATTTTCCCTATTTAATTAAATACAATTGTCTTCGTTTTATTCGCGAGTTTTGAATACTGTTACCGTTTCCCTCGGCCTTCGAGCACTCGAGACACGACGGACCCGTTTTCTACTCACTTTCTCTTGACTTGGACCACCTCTCCATCGAGAATACTCTCGACTGGGCCAGGGACTCCTTGTCAAGACCTCCGTAAGTCTTCTTGGCTTTGGCGCACGTCCTTAGTCAACGAGCTGGTTGTACCCTAAAACCCGTTACATCTTAGGGATCAGTACGATCCATGGCCTTAGTGTGTTCTTTCCTTATCTTTTGATCACGCCAGACCATCTAGCCTGTGTACACAGTATGGCTAGTGGGCGGTGGTGACTTCTACCAGATTGCCGGCCCGCAGTGGTGTGCCGTGCAACTGTTACTATCGTGTGTTACGTTGTTTTACGGAATGTCCCTATCTCATCTACTATCTATATTCTCTCATCTGTTCATGTTCAACACTCTCGTCTATCTTGTCTACTACTCTCATCTATTTCTTGGAACTCTATTGGCCATTCTTGTGATTGTCTAAGATAAAGAAATGACTAATGCCAGCATAATAGGGCCTGATCTGGTTTTGGGAGGAGCGTCTGAAAAGTGTCAGTACCCATGGGAGTTAAAATGATCAAGAATGTGTTACAACATGCATCCAGTGCCAGTTTACTATCTAGATTAATCTATGACAATCAAAGTACTATCTCTACAAGTGCAAGCGTGATCGTTACTAGTGCACCGTTGTGCAATTTACATGTTATAACGTTACATGGCCATTCTATTGTAGTTCTAGTTGTACTATTTTCCCTGTGCCAGTTGCTATTGTTCTCTTGTTATCATGACATGCTCTACATGACTTTATACTCTAGTTAGCCTGCCATTACAACATTAACTATTTAAAGCATGCTTGTGTTCATGAGATATTAAGTCCTACTGGGCGTTATTCGCTCATCCTATGTATTTATTTAATGTGTTTCAGGTGAGTCGGATCATGACCACACTCACGAGGATGGGACCGATGAGGAGACTCAGGAGTGACCATTTCAGCAATCGGTGCTGTCTAGTAGTAGTCTGATAGCATAGTTATGAGTTAGTGAGTCAGTTAGTCATTATGTCATAGTTTGATTTTGAATAAAGTACTCTGGGTCCTAGTTTTGGCTCTGATACATTGATGTAATAGTTAGTTCATGAAGTTGATGGATTATTAATGAAATTTGAGTTGTTTGGAATTAGTCCAATTGTGCAATGGTTTGCCATTTATTTTCTCGCTCTGTGCTATTTAATAACTGTAATCCCGCTCCGATATTCTGTGTCAGGGCGTTACAATGCCCTCTACTACAAAGTGGGCCTTGGTGCTGGGGAAGACCGAGGACGCCGCCTAATGTCAATTGAGTATGCTCGAGAGGCGTTCGAGGCTGCTATCCATGAATGTCGTCGTCGGACCCAGGACCCTTGCTTAGACGGAGTGTGCTTCACGCACTTCCAAGCGGGGCGAATGGCTCCCAGGGATGACGGGGCTGGCCCCTTCGAACAGGCCCCTTAGATATATTTCTCTTCTTTTTTTTGTGAAGCTCAGTGCCAACGAGCTTTTGTAAAAAGAGTCCGAATAGCATTCCCTTTTTTGAGTTTATGAGTGGCTTCACTTTTTCTATCTTCATTCCATTATACTTGTTCTGTCCGAATCGGAATTCACCGGTCATTTAAGAGGGTTCGCATTTACCGTGCAAGTCACTTGGAACTAAAAAATGGTTTCGACCAGGGGTGTATGCAGAACACCTCTTTACTTGGAGGTATCGCCCTATCCTTTTGAGCTGAAAATCTTTAAGCAAGGATGTTTCCTGGAGACCTTCTCAAGCCGACCAAAAGAACGGGAAGAAGAGAAGTAGGATGTCGAGCAGGAGGCTTTTATAGGTAGTAAGTCTTCAAGTTAGATACATGTCAGGTCCTGGGTATGGCTTCGCCACTAAGAGTAGTAAGCTTATAGGAGCCTTTCCCGAGGACCTGAGTGACCTGATAAGTTCTTCCCACTTGGGGGCGAGTTTGTCGACTGCTCTTCGGGGATCCGATGTCGAGCAACGGTGGAGGACTAGGTCTCCTTCGAAGAAGCGCCGCTCCCGAACTCGGGAAATGTAATACTGTGCGAGTCGCTGTTGGTAGGAGACTAGTCTGATGCTGGCATCGCCTTGGCATTCACCGAGCATGTCTAGATTCTCTCTAAGCGCTTGGTTGTTGGCGGCTTCGTCGAAGTGAGCGGTCCGAATAGTAGGGAGAGCTACTTCCAATGGCACCACAGCCTTTGAGCCGTAGGCCAAGTGAAAAAGAGTCTCACCAGTAGCCACCCGAGCAGTCGTCCGGTGACACCACAGCACATTGGGGAGCTCTTCATTCCACGAACCTCCTGCAGCTTCAATCCTTGTGCGTATCCCGTGTAGCAACGTTCGGTTGGCATTTTCGACCAGATCGTTTGCTTGGATGTGCCACTGAGGTGAAGTGGTTGTAGATACCGAGCTCTGAGCACTTCTGTTTGAAGAACGTGCTGTCAAATTGCTTCCCGTTGTCGGAAGTGATCACCCTTGGGACGCCAAACCGGCAGAGGATGTTCTTCCACAAGAACTTCCATGCGGCTTGGTCGGTGATAGCGACAACAGGCTCTGCTTCGATCCATTTGGTGAAGTAGTCGATGGCCACGAACAGAAACTTCTTTCGCCCTTGAGCCTCTAGGAACGGACCCAGGATGTCAATCCCCCACCTGGAGAAAAGGCATGGTTCGAACAGGGTGTGAAGTTGTTCAGCTGGCTGTTTAATGAGCTGCCCAAACTTTTGGCACTTTGAACACCTCTTAACGAAGGACATGCAGTCCTTTTGCAGAGAAGGCCACCAAAATCTTGCTCGAATAATGCTACTCACCAGTGTTTTGTCTCCCAAGTGGCTCCCGCACTGTCCTTTGTGAACCTCCTCAATAGCCAATGCTGCCTCAGAAGGCTGAGGCACTGCAGAAGAGGTCTCGAGAGGGATCGCCGGTACAGTTGGCCTTCAATGAGGGTAAACCTCTGGGAGTGCAACCTGATCTTGCGGGCTTCGCCCTGATCAGACGGAAGCTCACCTCGAAGCAGATAGGCCATGAGGGGCTCTATCCAGCTCGGAGTTGGAGGGCCAGCCTCGATGGCGGCTATATCTACATCAATGCTCGGCGAGGCGAGATCTCTATGAAATGGAATGAGAAGGGGCGATGTCACCTGAAGATGCCAGCTTGGCAAGTGCATCGGCTCGCACATTCTGCTCCCGTGGGACATGTATGACTTCGAAGTAGAGGAGGTCCTCTACCCGGCTCTTGACCTGCTAAAGGTATTGCGCCATGCGGGGTTCTCTTGCTTTAAAGTGTCCGCTCACCTGACTAGTGACCAATTGCGAGTCATTGAAGACCCGCAGTCGAAGTGCTCCAAGGTGCCTAGCCATTCGGATTCTGGACAGCAGTGCTTCATATTCGACAACGTTGTTGGAGGCGAAAAAATAGAACCTCAGGGCGTACTGGAACTCTAGATCCTCCGGAGAGGTGAGAACCAAGCCTGCTCCGCTCCTTGAGATGCAAGAGGACCCGTCTATGTAGAGCTCCCATGGGGGATCATCAGCCAATGGAGGTCCCGCTCGGCCGGAAGGGTGCATTCCGCAACGAAATCCGACAACGCTTGCGCCTTGATGGCCGTCCTCGGATGGTAACTAATGTCAAACTTGCTCAGCTCAATGGCCTATTTGATGAGCCTGCCAGAAGCCTCTGGCCGCTAAAGGATAAGCCTCAATGGCTGGTCGGTGAGGACCGTAATTGGGTGGGCTTGGAAGTAGGGCCAAAGCTTTCGTGCGGCCGTAACAAGTTCCAGGGCGAGCTTCTCTGCTCGAGGGTACCTTCTTTCAGCCTCCAGAAGGACCCTGCTAATGTAGTAGACTAGATGCTGTGTTGTCGCCTCTTCTCGGATCAAAACTGCACTAATGGAGTGTTCGGTGACCGAAAGGTACACAAACAATGGTTCTCCGAGCACAGGCTTCGAAGAGGACAGGCGGGGCTGCCAGGTACGCCTTCAGCTCGGTGAAGGCAGCTTCACAGTCTTCAGTCCACCGTACATGCCCCCCTTGCTGTGAGGAGCTTTTAGGACCTCACAGCAACTTGAAGAAGTTGAAGCTCCTCTCCGCTGCTCGGGATATGAACGGTTCAGTGCAGCGAGACATCCAGTGAGGCGTTGGACGTCGTGCACTGTCTTGGGATTGCCCATCTCAAGTATGGCCCGGATCTTCTCAGGGTTGGCCTCTATTCCTCTGTTGGACATGAGAAAACCAAGGAACTTGCCTGAGCGTACTCTAAACGCACATTTGGAGGGATTGAGCTTCATGTTGTACCTCCATAATGTTGCGAAGGTTTCCTCGAGGTCGGTGATGTGGTCAGCGCTCGGAAGCATTTTGACCAACATATCATCGACGTAGACTTCCATGTTACGCCCAATCGACAGCTCGAACATCCTGTTGACCAACCGTTGGTACGTGCCACGACGTACTTCAAACCGAAGGGCATCCTGGTGAAACAATACAGGCCCAGATCGGTGATGAACGTCGTGGCATCCTGGTCCGGAGGATGCATGCTAATCTGGTGATAGCCAGAATATGCGTCTAAGAAGCTGAGAAGCTCATGCTCGGACGTGGCGTCTACCAGCTGGTCGATGCGCGGTAGGGGGAAGTTGTCTTTGGTGTAGCCTTGTTGAGGTCTTGTAATCCACACACACATGCCATTTACCGTTGGCTTTGGGTACGAGGACTACATTGGAAATCCATCTTAGGCATTGGGCTTCCCGGAGGAGCCCAGAAGTTCGACTTTTGACAACGTGATCTTGGATCACGGTCTTCCGTTCATGGTTGACAGGTCGCCTTCTTTGCTGGACTGGAGACACCTTTGGGTCTAGGCGAAGACGATGCACCATCACCTCAAGAGAGATGTCAGGCAGCTCTTCATCCGACCATGCAAACACGTCCAAATTGGCTAACAAGAAAACCTTGTAGCGTTGTTGTTCGGCTTCCTGCAATAGCGCGCCAATATAGAGGACGTGTTCGGGGTCGTTATCCACCCGAACAGGAAGCAAGTCTTCAGCAGGTGTGCCTTTGCTGGTGGAAGGCTGGTTGGCGGGTGGGGCAGTAATTGCTGGTGCTGCGAGGGGCTGTTTGTCAATCCCACACGGATTGGGAAACTTCATCTTCTGATGGAGGGATGAAGGAACAACCTTAATTCGACCGATCAGGCCCCTGCTGAGGATGGCGTTGTAGCCTTCCATGCTTCGAATAACCAAGAAATCCACCATCTTGGTCACGTTTTTTGGGGCCGTCCCAAGAGTAATTGGGAGGCGTGCTCGTCCCATGGGTTGAACCGAAACCCCCGAGAAGCCGAACAGAGACGATTCTACCGGGGTGAGATAGTTAGTTTTTAGACCCATGAGCAGAAAATAATCGTAAGCTAACACATCCGGGGCACTTCCATTATCCACCAGAATCTGGCGCACGGTACAGTTGTAACGACCCAAGAACCCGACCCTCGGCCCACGCCGAGGACCCGATTTTCGCGGTCGCCGCCCACGGATCCGGAGACCCGGAAGGGCTATAAACTACGTCTAACAGGATATGTAGCGGAAGTAAACGTCAACTACTAAGCTAGAAGCGTACAAGCGGAAACAGAAAAGTAAAGCGAGACCGCTGCGTACTGCTCTAATTACAGTCCCAACACACGCACGCTAGTACAAGTAAAGGCAGGGGAAGAACAGATCCCTTAGGGGCATACCCCGAGGGTGACGTACACTGAAAGAAGGGGGACCACTACTAGCTACGGGACCTCGACTACCACCCCGTCTCCTCCGCCCGGCGCGCGCCCTGCCGCTGCTAAGAAGTCTCACCTGGGAAAAGGAGGGATGAGCTTCACAACAGAAGCTCAGTAGGGACTACCAATCTCCTACTGGCTCTAAACAGGTAGGAGAAATATATATATCTAATGAAAGATAGCAGTTTATATCTTCTACCTACAAACGAAAGTGCGGAAGCGACACTACAACTAGAACGGTACGGAAGGTACTCACGGTCGGAAACTCCGTACGACTGCTCGTCGTGACCACCACACGGTAGTAAACACAGACGTAGGAACTCCGCCTGGACAAAGAACACTAGCTACGGAAACACTACCACTAGTCACGGTCAGGTGCGTCCACCGACATCTTATCCTCGACCCGGGTCCTGACCCTAACGTCTCGTCAGAGCGAGGTAGGACACAAGTAACACAACAGTAACCGCCGTAGTCTGGCCGGACTACGGTCCCACGCCTGACCTCCCCAAACGGTTCCGGGGCCGTAAGGAGCGAGGCAGTGAGAAGAAGGACTGGCTGGCCTGCGCCGGGTAGAACTCCTAACTGTCCTTGGCGTCCCAGACCACCCACGAGAGCTCTGCAAGTGACTCACACGCCACTGTCCTAACCACCGTTTTCCCCTAAGCTCCAGAGTCCGCCTGGTGGCTGCCAACTCGAGCACACTCGTAGCCCGGAGTACTCCTCAACAGGCTCTGAGGACGGGGGTCCCAGGTAACGGTAACAACCTCTCGCACGGGACAAGCCCTCAAGTGCCGCGCACCGGGCGAACGACTAGCGTAGACCGCACAAGGGAACTAGCACAGGTGCCACGGGAACAGTAAAAGAAGAGCGGAACGGAAAAAGGCCAAACCTGTCTCTCGGTCGGTGACACGACAGGGCGGGCCGCCGCGACCATGTCACGGCACTCTCACCTGTCGCGACCTTAACGCGACGCTCAGGAGCGTCGCGACCACGTCGCGACCGGTCGCACCGTCGCGACATGGTCGCGGCCTCCGAGGCGACCGCGTTTCCAGCCGAGCAGGGTTCCGGAGCAGTCACTCCCGGAACCCTCCCCAAAACACGAAATACATTCACCAGGGGGAAGGGGATCATGCTCAAAATGTATTAAAAGCTGTAAATCCACCAAACCACCCACAATCCCTCAAAAGCATGGATCTACGTTCAAGGGAAAACTCACTCAACTCGAGCATGGAGTCCTCACACTCCCAAGCCCCATACCACGAGGAAACCATAGCCTAGAGGGGGAGGGGATCATGCTAGAGCGAGAGGGTTGGACGTCCCTACCTCCACACGAAGAATGCACCCGTTGGGGCCTTCTCGTAGGAATGGTCGTCTCCTCCTCGCACCGCACGCCACAAGCACGACCCCTACACGAACGGCACGTCCACGCCTCAGCACGAGCACCACAAGCGAGGAGAAGCACCGAGAAACCGCGAGAGAGCTCGAGAGAGGGGAGAAAGAGTGAAAAGGGCGAGAGTGGGAAAATGGGGCGCGCCTTCGGTTTGAACGATGGCCACCAGAACGGCGTAGTAGCGGCGGCGCGACACCGGCACTGTCGCGACGCCCGCACGCGTCGCGACCATGTCGCGGCCGCCCACCAAGGTGCGACACCAAAAGCACGGTCAAACCTCAAAGAACGAAAAAGCTAACGCGGCGGCCTGGCAGGTTGCATCAACGTCGACGACCCTGCCACCCGACACGACCGTTCTGACAGACAGGACAGCGATCAAGCCGTGTCAGAACACAGTCGCGACAGACAGGGGCGACGCGACAAGGACGCGACGCTCACCCCCGTCGTGACATGAACCGCCAATCCTGTTGCGGCAGGCCGCTGCGCCACGACCATGTCGCGGCCAGGGCGCCTGTCACGACCTTGAGGACGGGGCCTAGGGCCCAAGGGGGCCGGGGTGTTACAACCCTCCCTCCTTAAGACATTTCGTCCTCGAAATGAAAACAACTTGGTCTCAACCCAGAATACGACAAAAGGGGAGATCACCACATACCGATCAATCAAACAAGTAAGGAAATGCTCCTGCATCTCATCCTCGCGCTCCCAGGTGGCCTCTCCCCGACACGGTTCTGCCAAACGACCTTAACCAGCGGAATCTGCTTCTGCGCAACTGCTGAACTCTACGGTCGACAACACTAACTGGGTGCTCTGGCACTGAAAAATCTGGCGCTACCTCTAGCTGCGAGTAGTCCAACACGTGCGAAGAGTCTGCAACGTACCTTCTGAATTGCGAAACGTGGAAAACGCTGTGCACACCTGCTAGCTCTGCCGAAAGACTCAGCCTGTAAGCCACCTCGCCGACCCTCTCAGAAATGGGGAAGGGCCCAATATATCTGGGACTGAGCTTTCCCTTCTTACCAAACCTCATGACCCCTTTGGTCGGCGAGACCCGCAGGAAGACCAGGTCACCGACGCTGAACTCTAGCAGTCTCCTGCGGACATCCGCATAACTCTTCTGCCTGCTCTGTGCTGCCCGAAGCCTCTGCCTGACCAACTGACTGTCTCTGCACATTGCTGCACTAACTCTGGCCTAAAAGCTGCCTCTCGCCAACCTCGAACCAGTGAAGAGGAGTCCTGCACGGGCGACCATACAGGGCCTCGTATGGTGCCATTCCGATGCTCGAGTGATAACTGTTGTTATACGCGAACTCTACCATTGGAAGGTGAGACTCCCAAGTGCCGCTCCAGTCAAACAGCACGCTCTCAGCATGTCCTCCAGTGTCCGTATGGTCCGCTCTGACTGACGTCTGTCTGCGGGTGGTACGCTGTGCTGAACCTCAACTCTGTACCCAGTGCTCTCTGGAGATTGCGCCAAACCCAGACGTGAACCTCGGATCTCTATCGGAGACGACTGAAACTGGGATCCGTGCAACGAAACAACTCTGTCCACGTACAATCTGGCCAACCTGTCCACTGACCACGACATCCTGATCGGAAGAAAGTGCGCTACCTGGTCAAACGATCCACGATCACCCAAATACCATCGTGCCTCTGCGGGGTGCGGGGCAACCAACCACAAAGTCCATGGTGATGTCGTCCCACTTCCACACGGGAATGGGCAACGGCTGTAGCTCACCACCAGGACGCTGATGCTCAGCCTTCACTTGTTGACAGGTAAGGCACCGGGCAACAAACTCTGCCACGCCCCTCTTCATCCTGGCCACCAGAAGGACCTCCTCAAGCAATGGTACATCTTGGTGGAGCCAGGATGAACAACATACCTCGATCTGGAGCCTCTGACAAAACTGCCTGACGCGCCTCCTCCGGAACGTACAAGCGGCCTCTGAACATGACCTCACTGTCATCGCTGAGCTCTACATCTGGCATCTGCAAAACGTCTGCCAATTGAGGGTCTCCTGCGGGCCTGCAACACTTGCCTGAACACTGACGGCCGAACTGACAAACTGCTCGCCATAGCATGGTCTCTGGTCTTCGACGGAACAAACACTCCTTGGGACAGCTCCTCGAACAGCCTCCACTCTCTGACCATCAGCGAACTCAAGCACACGTGCCTACTCAAAGCATCGGCTACAACGTTAGCCTTTTCTGGGTGATAGGAGAGGGTTAGGTCGTAATCCTTCAAATACTCCATCCATCGACACTGCCTCAAGTTCAGATCCCCTGGGGTGAAGATATACTACAAACTCTGGTGATCGGTGAAGATTTGAAAAGCCTCGCCATACAGGTAGTGCTTCCACAACTTGAGAGCGAACACCACTGCCGCCAGCTCCAAGTCATGGGTGGGGTAGTTCTCCTCATGCTTCTTGAGCTGCCGAGAAGCATAGGCAACAACCCCACCATGCTGCATCAGCACGGCACCAACCCTGACCTCGACGCATCGGTGTAGACCCGAAACCACCGCGCCCGACGGCAAGACCAACACTGGCGATGAAGTCAACCTCGTCTTCAGCTCCTGAAAACTCTGCTCGTAGTCCTCTGACCAAACAAATCTGATGTCCTACCTAGTCAACCTGGTCAACGGCGCTGCAATTTGGCGAAATCCTGAATGAACCTCGGTAGTAACCAACCAAACCCAGAAAACTGCGGACCTCTGACGCCGACGTGGGCTGCTCCCACGACAACACGGCCTCAACCTTGCCGGATCGACCACCACACCAGAAACCCGAGATCACGTGCCGAGAAAGTGCACCCCTCAGCCAAAATTCGCACTTGTCAAACTTGGCATAGAGGCGGTGACTCCGCAGGGTCTCCAGCACGATCCTCAGGTGCTCCTCGTGTTCCTCCTCAGAAGCCGAGTAGACCAAGATATCATCAACAAAAACAACAACAAAGCGGTCTAGGTACCCTGAACACCCTATGCATCAGATCCATGAATGCTGCATGTGCGTTCGTCAGCCCAAACGGCATCACGACGAACTCAAAGTGACCGTACCTGGAACGGAAAGCCGACAAACTGACATCTGACTCTTTGATCCCCATCTAGTAGTATTCGGATCTCAAGTCAATCTTTGAGAAAACTTGGGCCGATTGCAACTGATCAAACAAATCATCAATTCTCGGCAACGGGTACTGTCTTCACAGTAACCTAGTTCAACTGCCGATAATCGATGCACAAACGAAGACCACCATCTCTTCCTTACGAAACAAAACAGGCGCGCCCCACGGCGAACGGCTCGGACGAATGAAGCCCAACGCAAGCAACTCTTGTAGCTGGCGCTTCAACTCACGCAGCTCCACCGGGGACATCCGGTAAGGTGCCTTGGACAAAGGCATCGTACCAGGCAAAAGCTCGATGGAGAACTCTACCTCTCGCTCAGGCGGCAACCCAGGTAGATCCTCCGGAAAACGTCAGAAAACTCAGAAACAACTGGCATATCAAAAACTGAAGATTCGCTAGGCTCCAAAGAACAAACCGAAGCAAGGTAAGCAACGCAGCCATCACGGATCAAACGACGAGCCTTACAGAAAGAAATGAACGGCCGACGGGTAGACCGGATACCTCGAAAGCAAAGAACAGGTGCTCCAGGTATCTCGAACCGAACGGTCTTCCGCTGGCAATCAACCACTGCCGAGTGAGCCTCCAACCAGTCCATGCCCAGGATGATGTCAAAGTCGCAAAGCTGCAGTGCGTACAACCTGGCCGGCAACTGGTGCCCCTCAACCTCGACTGCCACACCCTCCAGGTAACCAAAGGAATGCATATAGTCACCGGACGGGAGAGGGAGATTGATCATCACGTCACACTGCCTCTCAGAAGCGTGACAAGCAAGGGACTCATAAAACTCCTCGGAAGCAAAACACAAGGAAGCACCGGGATCAACCAAAACACGAGCAGCTCTGCCAAGGATAGGTAGAGTACCTATTACTAGGTTGGATGCCTCTGCCTGCTCCCGGGTGAGCGCCATCACGCGACCACGACCACGTCCACGCTGCGGCGCCTGCTGGGGCTGCTGCTGCTGCGGCGGCTGCTGGGGGTACTGCTGCTGCTGCTGGTACGGCTGGTATTACTGCGGCCTGCGGGAACTGCTGAGCTGGCTGCTGGTACTGTCCCCGCCGCAGCTGACGCGGTGCCTGCTGCTGAGGAGGGTACTGGTACTGAGGTGGCTGCTGAGCGTACTGCACTGGCTACTCCTGCGGAGCTTGCCCCCTAGGGCAGTCCCTCCTAAAGTGGCTGGCAAGCCACAAGTGTAGCACACTGGCTCCTGACTGCCCTGCTCAGCACCCTACTGTACTGACTGCTCTGCAAACCTGGACTGACACCTCTGCTGACGGCTCCGTCACCCCCGCGGTAGACAACTTCCTGAACTGCGAGCGAATTCCAGAGCTACCGGAACTTCCCGAGCCTGAGGAAGAGGAAGTCGCACTACTGCGGTTGCCTGCTGGACGCTGGTACGGCGAGGACTGGAAGAGGCTACTCCCTGTGCTGCTGCTGCTGCTGAGGCTGCCAAGCCTCCCTATCCAAGGCGGTGGCCTTCGCCACGGCCTCTCCAAGGTGGTACACATGTGTGCCGTCACACCCCACCTCAGGTCTGGTCTCAGCCCTGCTATAAACCTCTCTGCACAAGCCTGATCACTGCCTACTACATGAGGCACATGATCAACAACCGGACAAACCTCTGGTGGTATGAGAAACTGTGAGGTCGCCCTGCACCAACTCGTGAACTGGTCCCGCCTCTCCGTTGAGCGTAGTCGGGGAAGTACTCACCGTGGAAGACCTCCGAAAACTGCTGCCAAGAGATCTGGTCCAAACGCTGCCCCTGGAAGTGAGTCTGCCTCTGAACTCTCCACCACTCATGGGCTGCTCCCTTGAGCTGGTACACTGCCAATCGAACCTGGTCCTCTCAGCGCACTCCATCGTCTCGAAGATGCGCTCCAACTCATGGGTCCAACTCTCTGCCTTGTCTAGATCATACTCACCGTGGAACATCGGTGGGCGAAGACGCATGAATCTCTCGAGGAGAGCGGTCCTCGCCTCCGAACTGCTGCCCTCCGATGACCGGACCGGGTACTCCCAGTACCTGACCGTGCTGGGGACTGGCTGCTCCACCTCTGGCTCCACTCCTGTGCTCTGGTGCGGCTGGGGGAGGTACTGGAAACTGACCACCTGCTGCTGCCTGCCCGGGCTGCCACACTCCCTGGTACATAGCTCTGAAGAACTGCTCGGCCATGGGAAAACCAGTCTGCGTACTGCTGCGGCTGAGGGTAGTACTCCTGCTGCTGCTGCCCACCTGCCGCTGCTGCTGCCGCTGCATCCTGAGGCTGTGCCACTGACTCATCTGCTGACACCTCCTCCTGGACCTGCCCCTGCGGGGCATGTCGGACTCATCCTGCTGCTCAACCAGCTGCCTAGCCTGACTGTGCCTACGCGGAGCCATGACCTACACGGCACACAACCAACAAGGGTTAACAACACCACTCGGGCGGCTAGCAGTGTACTTGTACTACCGTTGGGGTTCCTGTTGCAGTCAAATCCATTACAAGTCCTGTCAGACTCTCGCTCTGATACCAACTGTAACGACCCAAGAACCCGACCCTCGGCCCACGCCGAGGACCCGATTTTCGCGGTCGCCGCCCACGGATCCGGAGACCCGAAAGGGCTATAAACTACGCCTAACAGGATATGTAGCGGAAGTAAACGTCAACTGCTAAGCTAGAAGCGTACAAGCGAAAAAAGGAAAGTAAAGCGAGACCGCTGCGTACCGCTCTAATTACAGTCCCAACGCATACACGCTAGTACAAGTAAAGGCAGGGGAAGAACAGATCCCTTAGGGGCATACCCCGAGGGTGACGTACACTGAAAGAAGGGGGACCACTACTAGCTACGGGACCTCGACTACCACCCGTCTCCTCCGCCCGGCGCGCGCCCTGCCGCTGCTAAGAAGTCTCACCTGGGAAAAGGAGGGATGAGCTTCACAACAGAAGCTCAGTAGGGACTACCAATCTCCTACTGGCTCTAAACAGGTAGGAGAAATATATATATCTAATGAAAGACAGCAGGTTTATATCTTCTACCTACAAACGAAAGTGCGGAAGCGACACTACAACTAGAACGGTACGGAAGGTACTCACGGTCGGAAACTCCGTACGACTGCTCGTCGTGACCACCACACGGCTAGTAAACACAGACGGAGGGAACTCTGCCTGGACAAAGAACACAAGCTACCGGAAAAACTACCACTAGTCACGGTCAGGTGCGTCCACCGACGTCTTATCCTCGACCCGGGTCCTGACCCTCATGTCTCGTCAGCGAAATAGGACACAAGTAACACAACAGTAAACGCCGTAGTCTGGCCGGACTACGGTCCCACGCCTGACCTCCCCAAACGGTTCCGGGGCCGTAAGGAGCGAGGCAGTGAGAAGAAGGACTGGCTGGCCTGCGCGGGTAGAACTCCTACTGTCCTCGACGTCCCAGACCACCCACGAGAGCTCTGCAAGTGACTCACACGCCACTGTCCTAACCACCGTTTTCCCCTAAGCTCCAGAGTCCGCCTGGTGGCTGCCAACTCGAGCACACTCGTAGCCCGGAATACTCCCTCAACAGGCTCCCGAGGACGGGGGTCCCAGGTAACGGTAACAACCTCTCGCACGGGACAAGCCCTCAAGTGCCGCACACCGGGTGAACGACTAGCGTAGACCGCACAAGGGAACTAGCACAGTTGCCACAGGAACAGTAAAAGAAGAGCGGAACGGAAAAAGGCCAAACCTGTCTCTCGGTCGGTGACACGACAGGGCGGGCCGCCGCGACCATGTCGCGGCACTCTCACCTGTCGCGACCTTAACGCGACGCTCAGGAGCGTGGCGACCACGTCGCGACCGGTCGCACCGTCGCGACATGGTCGCGGCCTCCGAGGCGACCGCGTTTCCAGCCGAGCAGGGTTCCGGAGCAGTCCCTCCCGAAACCCTCCCCAAAACACGAAATACATTCACCAGGGGGAAGGGGATCATGCTCAAAATGTATTAAAAGCTGTAAATCCACCAAATCACCCACAATCCCTCAAAAGCATGGATCTACGCTCAAGGGAAACCTCACTCAACTCGAGCATGGAGTCCTCACACTCCCAAGCCCAAACCATGAGGAAACCATAGCCTAGAGGGGAGGGGATCATGCTTAGAGCGAGAGGGTTGGAAGTCCCTACCTCCACACGAAGAACGCACCCGTCGGGGCCTTCTCGTAGGAAATGGTCGTCTCTCCTCGCACGCCGCCACAGCACGACCCCTACACGAACGGCACGTCCACGCCTCAGCACGAGCACCATAAGCGAGGAGAAGCACCGAGAAACCGCGAGAGAGCTCGAGAGGGGGAGAAAGAGTGAAAAGGGCGAGAGTGGGAAAATGGGGCGCGCCTTCGGTTTTGAAACGATGGCCACCAGAACGCGGCGTAGCGGCCCGGCGCGACACGGCACTATCGCGACGCCCCCACGCGTCGCGACCATGTCGCGGCCGCCCGCCAAGGTGCGACACAAAAGCACGGTCAAACCTCGAAGAACGAAAAAGCTAACCGGCGGCCTGGCAGGTTGCATCAACGTCGACGACCCTGCCACCCGACACGACCGTTCTGACAGACAGGACAGCGATCAAGCCGTGTGTCAGAACAGTCGCGACAGACAGGGGCGACGCGACAAGGACGCGACGCTCACCCGTCGTGACATGAACCGCCAATCCTGTCGCGGCAGGCCGCTCCGCCACGACCATGTCGCGGCCAGGGCGCCTGTCACGACCTTGAGGACGGGGCCTAGGGCCAAGGGGCCGGGGTGTTACAACCCTCCCTCCTTAAGACATTCGTCCTCGAAATGAAACAACTTGGTCTCAACCCAGAAGACGACAAAAGGGGAGATCACCACATACCGATCAATCAAACAAGTAAGGAAACTGCTCCTGCATCTCATCCTCGCGCTCCAGGTGGCCTCTCCACCGACACGGTTCTGCCAAACGACCTTAACCAGCGGAATCTGCTTCTTGCGCAACTGCTGAACTCTACGGTCAACAACACTAACTGGGTGCTCTGGCACTGAAAAATCTGGCGCTACCTCTAGCTGCGAGTAGTCCAACAGTGCAAGAGTCTGCAACGTACCTTCTGAATTGCGAAACGTGGAAAACGCTGTGCACACTTGCTAGCTCTGCCGAAAGACTCAGCTTGTAAGCCACCTCGCCGACCCTCTCAGAAATGGGGAAGGGCCCAATATATCTGGGACTGAGCTTTCCCTTCTTACCAAACCTCATGACCCCTTTGGTCGGCGAGACCCGCAGGAAGACCAGGTCACCGACGCTGAACTAGCGGTCTCCTGCGGACATCCGCATAACTCTTCTGCCTGCTCTGTGCTGCCCGAAGCCTCTGCCTGACCAAACTGACTGTCTCTGCACATTGCTGCACTAACTCTGGCCCTAAAAGCTGCCTCTCGCCAACCTCGAACCAGTGAAGAGGAGTCCTGCACGGGGCGACCATACAGGGCCTCGTATGGTGCCATTCCGATGCTCGAGTGATAACTGTTGTATACGCGAACTCTACCATTGGAAGGTGAGACTCCCAAGTGCCGCTCCAGTCCAAACAGCACGCTCTCAGCATGTCCTCCAGTGTCCGTATGGTCCGGTCTGACTGACCGTCTGTCTGCGGGTGGTACGCTGTGCTGAACCTCAACTCTGTACCCAGTGCTCTCTGGAGACTGCGCCAAAACCCAGACGTGAACCTCGGATCTCTATCGGAGACGACTGAAACTGGGATCCAGTGCAACGAAACAACTCTGTCCACGTACAATCTGGCCAACCTGTCCACTGACCACGACATCCTGATCGGAAGAAAGTGCGCTACCTTGGTCAAACGATCCACGATCACCCAAATACCATCGTGCCTCTGCGGGGTGCGGGGCAAACCAACCACAAAGTCCATGGTGATGTCGTCCACTTCCACACGGGAATGGGCAACGGCTGTAGCTCACCACCAGGACGCTGATGCTCAGCCTTCACCTGTTGACAGGTAAGGCACCGGGCAACAAACTCTGCCACGCCCCTCTTCATCCCTGGCCACCAGAAGGACCTCCTCAAGCAATGGTACATCTTGGTGGAGCCAGGATGAACAACATACCTCGATCTGTGAGCCTCTGACAAAACTGCCTGACGCGCCTCCTCCGGAACGTACAAGCGGCCTCTGAACCTGACCTCACTGTCATCGCTGAGCTCTACATCTGGCATCTGCAAAACGTCTGCCAATTGAGGGTCTGCCTGCTGGGCCTGCAACACTTGCCTGAACACTGACGGCCGAACTGACAAACTGCTCGCCACAGCATGGTCTCTGGTCTTCGACGGAACAAACACCTTGGGACAGCTCCTCGAACAGCCTCCACTCTTGACCATCAGCGAACTCAAGCGCACGTGCCTACTCAAAGCATCGGCTACAACGTTAGCCTTTCTGGGTGATAGGAGAGGGTTAGGTCGTAATCCTTCAAATACTCCATCCAGACACTGCCTCAAGTTCAGATCCCTCTGGGTGAAGATATACTACAAACTCTGGTGATCGGTGAAGATTTGAAAAGCCTCGCCATACAGGTAGTGCTCCACAACTTGAGAGCGAACACCACTGCCGCCAGCTCCAAGTCATGGGGGGGGTAGTTCTCCTCATGCTTCTTGAGCTGCCGAGAAGCATAGGCAACAACCCCACCATGCTGCATCAGCACGGCACCCAACCCTGACCTCGACGCATCGGTGTAGACCACGAAACCACCGCTGCCCGACGGTAAGACCAACACTGGCGATGAAGTCAACCTCGTCTTCAGCTCCTGAAAACTCTGCTCGTAGTCCTCTGACCAAACAAATCTGATGTCCTACCTAGTCAACCTGGTCAACGGCGCTGCAATTTTGGCGAAATCCTGAATGAACCTCCGGTAGTAACCAACCAAACCCAGAAAACTGCGGACCTCTGACGACGATGGGCTGCTCCCACGACAACACGGCCTCAACCTTGGCCGGATCGACCGCCACACCAGAACCCGAGATCACGTGCCCGAGAGAAAGTGCACCTCCCTCAGCCAAAATTCGCACTTGTCAACTTGGATAGAGGCGGTGACTCCGCAGGGTCTCCAGCACGATCCTCAGGTGCTCCTCGTGTTCCTCCTCAGAAGCCGAGTAGACCAAGATATCATCAACAAAAACAACAACAAAGCGGTCTAGGTACTCACTGAACACCCTATGCATCAGATCCATGAATGCTGCATGTGCGTTCGTCAGCCCAAACGGCATCACGACGAACTCAAAGTGACCGTACTGGAACGGAAAGCCGACAAACTGACATCTGACTCTTTGATCCCATCTAGTAGTATTCGGATCTCAAGTCAATTCGAGAAAACTGGGCCGATTGCACTGATCAAACAAATCATCAATTCTCGGCAACGGGTACCTGTTCTTCACAGTAACCTAGTTCAACTGCCGATAATCGATGCACAAACGAAGACCACCATCCTTCTTCCTCACGAACAAAACAGGCGCGCCCCACGGCGAACGGCTCGGACGAATGAAGCCCAACGCAAGCAACTCTTGTAGCTGGCGCTTCAACTCACGCAGCTCCACCGGGGCCATCCGGTAAGGTGCCTTGGACAAAGGCATCGTACCAGGCAAAAGCTCGATGGAGAACTCTACCTCTCGCTCAGGCGGCAACCAGGTAGGTAGATCCTCCGGAAACACGTCAGAAAACTCAGAAACAACTGGCACATCAAAAACTGAAGATTCGCTAGGCTCCAAAGAAACAAACCGAGCAAGGTAAGCAACGCAGCCATCACGGATCAAACGACGAGCCTTACAGAAAGAAATGAACGGCCGACGGGTAGACCGGATACCTCGAAAGCAAAGAACAGGTGCTCCAGGTATCTCGAACCGAACGGTCTTCTCTGGCAATCAACCACTGCCGAGTGAGCCTCCAACCAGTCCATGCCCAGGATGACGTCAAAGTCGCAAAGCTGCAGTGCGTACAACCTGGCCGGCAACTGGTGCCCCTCAACCTCGACTGCCACACCCTCCAGGTAACCAAAGGAATGCATATAGTCACCGGACGGGAGATCGATCATCGTCACACTGCCTCTCAGAAGCGTGACAAGCAAGGGACTCATAAACTCCTCGGAAGCAAAACACAAGGAAGCACCGGGATCAACCAAAACACGAGCAGCTGCCAAGGATAGGTAGAGTACCTATTACTAGGTTGGATGCCTCTGCCTGCTCCCGGGTGAGCGCCATCACGCGACCACGACCACGTCCCACTGCGGCGCCTGCTGGGGCTGCTGCTGCTGCGGCGGCTGCTGGGGGTATTGCTGCTACTGCTGGTACGGCTGGTACTGCTGCGGCTGCGGGAACTGCTGAGCTGGCTGCTGGTACTGTCCCCGCTGCAGCTGACGTGGTGCCTGCTGCTGAGGAGGGTACTGGTACTGAGGTGGCTGCTGAGCGTACTGCACTGGCTACTCCTGCGGAGCTTGCCCCCTAGGGCAGTCCCTCCTAAAGTGGCCTGGCAAGCCACAAGTGTAGCACACTGGCTCCTGACTGCCCTGCTAAGCACCCTACTGTACTGACTGCTCTGCAAACCTGGACTGACACCTCTGCTGACGGCTCCGTCCACCCCCGCGAGTAGACAACTTCCTGAACTGCGAGCGAATTCCAGAGCTACGGAACTTCGAGCCTGAGGAAGAGAGGAAGTCGCACTAATGGTTGCCTACTGGACGCTGGTACGGCGAGGACCTGGAAGAGGCTACTCCCTGCTGCTGCTGCTGCTGCTGAGGCTGCCAAGCCTCCCTATCCAAGGCGGTGGCCTTCGCCACGGCCTCTCCAAGGTGGTACACATGTGTGCCGTCACACCCCACCTCAGGTCTGGTCTCAGCCCTGCTATAAACCCTCTCTGCACAAGCCTGATCACTGCCTACTACATGAGGCACATGACTCAACAACGGACAAACCTCTGGTGTACTGAGAAACTGTGAGGTCGCCCTGCACCAACTCGTTGAAACTGGTCCCGCCTCTCACGTTGAGCGTAGTCGGGGAGTACTCACCGTGGAAGACCTCCGAAAACTGCTGCCAAGAGATCTGGTCCAACCGCTGCCCCTGGAAGTGAGTCTGCCTCTGAACTCTCCACCACTCATGGGCTGCTCCCTTGAGCTGGTACACTGCCAATCGAACCTGGTCCTCCTCAGCGCACTCCATCGTCTCGAAGATGCGCTCCAACTCATGGGTCCAACTCTCTGCCTTGTCTAGATCATACTCACCGTGGAACATCGGTGGGCGAAGACGCATGAATCTCTCGAGGAGAGCGGTCCTCGCCTCCGACACTGCTGCCCTCCGCTGACCGGACCGGGTACTCCCAGTACCTGACCGCTGCTGGCGGACTGGCTGCTCCACCTCTGGCTCCACCTCCTGCTGCTCTGGTGCGGCTGGGGGAGGTACTGGAAACTGACCACTGCTGCTGCCTGCCCGGGCTGCCACACTCCTGGTACATAGCTCTGAAGAACTGCTCGGCCATGGGAAACCAGTCTGCGTACTGCTGGTGAGGGTAGTACTCCTGCTGCTGCTGCCCACCTGCCGCTGCTGCTGCCGTGCATCCTGAGGTGTGCCACTGACTCATCTGCTGACACCTCCTCCTGGACCTGCCCCTGCGCGGGCATGTCGGACTCATCCTGCTGCTCAACCAGCTGCCTAACCTGACTGCGCCTACGCGGAGCCATGACCTACACGGCACACAACCAACAAGGGTTAACAACACCACTCGGGCGGCTAGCAGTGTACTTGTACTACCGTTGGGAGTTCCTGTTACAGTTCAAATCCATTACAAGTCCTGTCAGACTCTCGCTCTGATACCAACTGTAACGACCCAAGAACCCGACCCTCGGCCCACGCCGAGGACCCGATTTTCGCGGTCGCCGCCCACGGATCGGAGACCGAAAGGGCTATAAACTACGTCTAACAGGATATGTAGCGGAAGTAAACGTCAACTGCTAAGCTAGAAGCATACAAGCGAAAAAAGGAAAGTAAAGAGGAGACCGCTGCGTACCGCTCTAATTACAGTCCCAACGCATACACGCTAGTACAAGTAAAGGCAAGGGGAAGAACAGATCCCTTAGGGGCATACCCCGAGGGTGACGTACACTGAAAGAAGGGGGACCACTGCTAGCTACAGGACCTCGACTACCGCCCCGTCTCCTCCGCCCGGCGCGCGCCCTGCTGTTGCTGAGAAGCCTCACCTGGGAAAAGGAGGGATGAGCTTCACAACAGAAGCTCAGTAGGAACTACCAATCTCCTACTGGCTCTAAACAGGCAGGAGAAATATATATATCAAATGAAAGACAACAATTTATATCTTCTACCTACAAACGAAAGTGCGGAAGCGACACTACAACTAGAACTGTACGGAAGGTACTCCGGTCGGAAACTCCGTACGACTGCTCGTCGTGACCACCACACGGCTAGTAAAACATGATGGAGGGAACTCTGCCTGGACAAAGAACACAAGCTACGGAAACACTACACTAGTCACGGTCAGGTGCGTCCACCGACGTCTTATCCTCGACCGGGTCCTGACCCTCATGTTCGTCAGAGCGAGGTAGGACACAAGTAACACAACAGTAACCGCCGTAGTCTGGCGGACTACGGTCCACGCCTGACCTCCCAAAGGTTCCGGGGCCGTAAGGAGCGCAGAGCAGTGAGAAGAAGGACTGGCTGGCCTGCGCCGGTAGAACTAAACCTAACTGTCTCGACGTCCAGACCACCCACGAGAGCTCTGCAAGTGACTCACACGCCACTGTCCTAACCACCGTTTTCCCCTAAGCTCCAGAGTCCGCCTGGTGGCTGCCAACTCGAGCACACTCGTAGCCCGGAGGAATACTCCCTCAACAGGCTCCCGAGGACGGGGGGTCCCAGGTAACGGTAACAACCTCTCGCACGGGACAAGCCCTCAAGTGCCGCGCACCGGGTGAACGACTAGCGTTAGACCGCACAGGGGAACTAGCACAGGTGCCACTTGGGAACAGTAAAAGAAGAGCGGAACGGAAACAAAAGGCCAAACCTGTCTCTCGGTCGGTGACACGACAGGGCGGGCCGCCGCGACCATGTCGCGGCACTCTCACCTGTCGAGACCTTAACGCGACGCTCAGGAGCGTGGCGACACGTCGCGACCGGTCGCACCGTCGCGACATGGTCGCGGCCTCCGAGGCGACCGCGTTCCAGCCGAGCAGGGTTCCGGAGCAAGTCCCTCCCGAAACCCTCACCAAAACACGAAATACATTCACCAGGGGGAAGGGGATCATGCTCAAAATGTATTAAAAGCTGTAAATCCACCAAATCACCCACAATCCCTCAAAAGCATGGATCTACGCTCAAGGGAAACCTCATCAACTCGAGCATGGAGTCCTCACACTCCCAAGCCCAAACCACGAGGAGGAAACCATAGCCTAGAGGGGGAGGGGATCATGCTTAGAGCTGAGAGGGTGGGACGTCCCTACCTCCAACGAAGAACGCACCCGTCGGGGCCTTCTCGTAGGATATGGTCGTCTCCTCCTCGCACCGCACGCCACAAGCACGACCCCTACACGAACGGCACGTCCACGCATCAGCACGAGCACCATAAGCGAGGAGATGCACCGAGAAACCACGAGAGAGCTCGAGAGAGGGGAGAAAGAGTGAAAAGGGTGAGAGAGGGAAAATGGGGTGCGCCTTCGGTTTTGAACCGATGGCCACCAGAACGCGGCGTAGCGGCCCGGCGCAACACCGGCATTGTCCGCGACGCCAGCACGCGTCACGACCATGTCGCGGCCGCCCGCCAAGGCGCGACACCAAAAGCAT